>JACEVL010001354.1:0-117500 GCA_020284085.1 Aporrectodea caliginosa | reverse complement strand
CTGTACAAACTCTGCCTTGGTCGCCGGTCAGATGGATACACTGGGTACATCTACCTGATACCTGTTCTGGCCAATCTGCTGTTTAGTCTGGATGATGCTAACAAGATGAAATCGGTTAGAAAAATGGTATGTGCAAACTCGGTTTGAATATCTTTGTGCAAACTCAGTTTGAATATCTTTGTGCAAACTTAGTTTGAATATCTTTGGCCTGCGAATATTTGCACCGTGTGCTGCTTTTAAACTTAATATTCTAATAAGGATCGTTGATGATGTTTAATTGAAAAACTAAATTGGACTTGGTTAGTATTATATTGTTGAGATTTAAAAAATGTTATCAGGTGTTGTCAGCTGCTTTTCATAAGAAAATGAGGTGGACTTTTGTTGAAGAAGAACTAATGGCTGGGTCTAGCATTAGCATTATCCAGCTCTTTTTCATTATGTCGTTGTGAAGTGTAAATTGTTTTTTCCTGTGTAATGATAGATCAAATTAAAAAAATTCAGATAAGGTTTCAGATTGTAGGCAAAAACAGATGAAATACAAATATTTCCAATGGTTTTGTTTGGTGTATTTGAAAATGTAGTCACAGGAGGAGAAAGAGCCAAATGGTCCAGGATGTCGAGACTACTTCTGGCTCCTCTGTCACTTGGTTGATGGTATCAGCAAGGAAGATGCAGAAAACAGCTGGGAACAGGTGCTACTTCGCTCTTTTGTGTAATACTAATTAGGTAATAAAATGCTCAATATGATAAGTAGCATAAATTGATTATGCACTTACATATCTTTTATTATTGGATATCGCTTTAAGTCAATTTAACAGTGACATCACTGAAGAAGATAGATATTCTGTAGTGCCAATACAAAGTACATCTTCAAAGAAGATCACCCATGAATATTTTCTCTACAGAGTGTGATACTGATTGTGTCTTGACACTAATTATGGAAATATTGTGACAATTGATACTGCAGGAAATCACATTTAATTAATATCATGTGATTGTTAATTTCTCAAGAATTGAAGTTTAGATTGATGAAATGCAGTTTAGAATAGAAGTCCAGTTTTGGATAAGTTCATTTTGAGTTTGGTGGTATACACTATACAGAGGTGGAAAATATCAGTACAAGTTTGATTTTTATTTTCAGGAAGGAGGGCTCCTGGACCTGAATGTTCTTGCTAGACGCATCGCTGATCACATTACGAATCGTCCTTACCTCGAGAAACATCACAACACAAACGAGGATGACGGCCTCATTGGGTTTCTGCGTCTCGCCACTGCGGTCATGAAGCACAATCCACCATTCAAGGCATCACCAAACGGACAGGTCTGTGGATCAGTTTTTTCATGGTGCATTCCAAAAATGCTACATGGTTTCACCTCTGTATGAATGTAATTACTGGAGGTCTGGAAATAAAAGCAGCCAGGAATTTGTATCTGTTTCTTGAGGGACAGTATTTCCAAAGGTTGCCAAGGCTATGTGATGTCCTGTTTTTGGTGCATGCTGTTTATATCAGGTAAAGGGGCAGAACTTTATTGCAGATTCCTTTGTAACTTTGCATTTTGATCAGATGGATTGAATTTTTGCTTGTAGACATTCCTGGTTGACAGTTTCAAGTGCTTGTTTGCGCTTCCATCGCAGAAGATGAGGTATCTTCCGAAATGCAAATCACAAAATGCTCGAACAGCAGCCTACGATCTGTTGGTCGAATTAGCCAAGGGGAATGTTGACAACTATGTCATTCTGCATGAAATGGTTATGCTGCAGCATCATAAGGGTAAGAACTCGTCTTCTTTAATATGAATAATGTGCTGATATGCACAAGTTTTCAGAGATTTACAGCACGTCTTGGCTTCAAGTACCCTGGCTATAGGGAGGGTTTAGGGTAATAGTAACACTGGCACGAAGAGCAGAAGATCAGCACGGACACGGGATCGATTCTCGCTACCCTACCAAAGGTCGACTCAGCCTTTCATTCGCCAGATGGCGTTGGTAAAATGAGAAGTAGGACACATAGGCACCTTGCTTGGCTGCCATACAGTTAAATTTGACTCCTGTAATAACTTGTGATCATCCGTTCATACTATGACATGTAATCTTACTGTGTTCAATGCCGTTCATGTCTGTTTGAATTAATAAACGAAGATTCTTATTATTATATTGAGATTACATTTGGTATGGCTAGACAAGGCACTTGGCTTTATTCTTTGTACAGCAGAATTGTTGCTTTTGTTTTCTATTGTTCTTTGTCTGAAATAGAATGAGATTAATTAACGTTGCCATGTTGCAAGTTATTTTCAGATGAGATAGTCAGTATTTGCTTATTTCTTCCAGTAACTGATTTGTTGATTGTTAATTAATTGTCAACTGATTGTATCAGTAGTTGAGTGATTTTCTGTAGTTGATTGTGTGTTTCTTTGTTTCAGATTCCCATCTGCCATATACATGGGACTCGTGGCCACATGATGAAGAGCGAGCCAAGTGTGGTTACGTGGGCCTGACAAACCTCGGTGCCACCTGTTACCTGGCCACATGTATGCAGCATCTGTACATGATTCCTGAAGCCAGAAAGTCAGTCCTTGAAGCCAAGGTAAGTCTGATTAATACGGCATTTTCTGTTTTATTTCATGAGCTCTTTTGCTTTCTCTGCCTCTATTCTTTAGCACTTTAACGACGAGAGTGTACTAAAAGTGACTGGGAAACCATTGATGCAGCTCGTCGTTAAAGTGATAAGCATATATATATTCGTTTATTAGAACCAAACAAGTTGGCAAACCGCAACTCAATATACACATATGAAATGACTTGGTTAATAAAGAGAGAAAATTGCACCGAGTTCGAGCCCCCGTTGGGCGGATATGCTTATGCTATTAAGCGCCAGTTGTATTGCAAGCTGTCTGTTCTGTTAGTAGTTAAGATTTTAATTGCATAACATGTAAATGTAAAGCGCAGTGCGTTTGTCAGGCGCTAATTAAAGAAAATATATTATTATTATTATTATTATTATTATTTATTATTATTATTATTATTATTATTATTATTATTAAAATACAAAAAAGTAAGTAAGTATAGCCCTTATTACTCCATTAGCAAACGCACAATGACAAAGTGCTTGGCATCAAACCTTGTGCAATTCTTCCATTGCAGTGTTCAGGTGATGATCGTCATGAAGGTACGCTGATGGAGCTGAAGAAGATGTTTACGTATTTGTTGGAGAGCGAGAGAAAGGCCTACAATCCGTTCAGTTTCTGCAAGGTCTATACGATGGATCATCAGCCGCTGAACACCGGGGAACAGAAAGACATGACGGAGTTCTTCACCGATCTTATCACCAAACTCGAGGAAATGGGATCTGATCTGGTACGTCCATGTTCATCTTATCCACTGCCTTTGAAAAAGTAAAATGATAATGCAGATGGTGTGCTTTGGTGGTTGTCCATTGTTCATTCATTCATTCATTCTCGGAATTTATATAGCACCCTTCAAAGAGCCTACTCAGAAGCGCTCCCAGCCCAGCCATGGCTAAAAAAACAAAGATGGAAGTGACATATAGAATATGGGCATTTTGTTCCGAGGCAGCAGGCACGGCGCTAGTGGAAGCCCATTCCGAATGGAGGGCCCAACGATCGAGTTGTTCTTTGGTGGTTGTCCAGCAAGTTTGAGAAATTTTTAATAATCAGAGATATATATATATGTGCATATCATTGAATCTTTTCTTGAATTTCATGGCTTTTCAAGTGTTTAAGGCAGTTATTTAAGTCCCCAGGAGAGTTTTTATTATTTGCTAAATGCAGTAATGTTTTTAGTTAAATATTCTTTCTTAGCACAACTTGTCGAATGCGCTGATTGCTTGAGCTTTTTACGCTTTAGACAGTGTGTGTTTAATGACATACCTGAAGGTAATGTTTCGGTTTCAAACAGCGCTAGAACCTAAATTTTTCTGCTAGTAATTAAACTCTCTGATATTCATGAAAATAATGTTTTTCTTTGCAGAAACGATTGGTGAAAACCTTGTTTGGTGGTGTTATCACAAACAATGTAGTATCTTTGGTGAGTAGATGCAGAACTAAGCACCTGTGCAAATGGTGTGTCCAAGATGGCCATTGGCCACATGTTTCTCTTACATGTCATTTTTAATCAAATAGTCAGTGACATGCAGATTTTTCTCATTGATTTTTATTCTTTTAGACTTGTGATGTAACCTAGTGTGCATTATTGAAGTTATTGCTTTCTCTCTCACAGTTGTTTCTGACTGTCTGTCTTTGAGAATTTATAAATTATTAGTGGCACTATTAAAATGTCATGATACATATGTACGTTTTGGAGAGCATATTTTATGTCTTTATGTAGTAAATACCATTTATCTGAAACTGAGGAAGAAGAGTTTATTTAACCTAATAACCTAGATTCACCTTGTTCTTTATAATTTAAGACTAATCTGAGCTGACATCTCTAGCTCCTTTATCATAATACACAAGTGTTCTAGCAAAGTTATAGTAAAAATCTGTAGTCCACTGATCCAAAGGCTAGAGGCCCAGTCAAAATATGATTACACCAGTCTGAAAAGTCTTCTGTAATAGAAAAACTGTAAAAGATGTATACTTCGGCAAGTGATTGGTACTCATAAGAGATTTGTGTTGTTAGGACTGTCCTCATGTCAGTCGAACGAAAGAAGAATTTTATACAATTCGTTGCCAGGTGTCGGATATGAAGAACCTCTATGTAAGTGCTGTGTATTATTACCGTATCTCTTTTTAATATTTAATATTTTTCTGTTTCATGTTTAGCCAGAAATACTAATAATTTGCTCTAAGCATTCCCGGGTAAAATAAAATCAATGGTCTGTGTGATTTGGTTAAGCGGATGATTACACCCTAACTTTACAACTTGCTTTTTCTAGTCTAAACTTTATACCTCACTTTTCTAGGTTTCTATAGAAGAAGTGGTTTGAAAATTAGCTGTGGGGACAAACTGGTTGCATACCCATAGGACTTGTCACATCAAGTTGCATGCAGAATGCTTATACTCTATGCAACATAGTGTGCAGAAAAGCATTATCTATAACACTTATGCACAACTTAACCCAGTCATATGGAAATAAGACTTTTTTAATATTAACCGGCCGATTTCTAGTATGCTATGATGCACCATATGTGACATGGCACCTGAATCATACAAATGAAATAGAGTCTAAGTTGCAAAAGAGGCATCTATAATTACTGTTTTCTTCTTAACAGGAATCTCTTGATGAAGTGACTGTTAAAGACATGCTCGAGGGTGACAACATGTACACGTGCTCAAAGTGCCAGCGTAAAGTACGAGCTGAGAAGAGGTGAGCCACCATCTTTAAAATTATCAGTGTCCTCATACTTACATTACATTTACATGTACTTACGTTGTGCTTACATATAGTACTTGGAGTCAGTCGCTAAGAAATTGACAACTGGAGGAGAGACGTCATTGGACCTCGTTCACACAACCGTAATATTCCGCAATTTAACCCCCTTACTAGGAAGGGATTGAGCACTAGGATGTTGTACAGTTATTAATGATGCTTCACAACGTATAACCATTTACACATTTAATATTATTACTTCGATGTTTTATCATTATCATTATGTTACTGTTGTCCCATTGTGCATTTGCAAATGGTGTATTAAAGACCATACTTACTTACTTACTTTGAACCTGCCTCAGGGAAGGGAACCTGAAGAAGAAGATATTTTTAATTGTTTGTCGAGTTTTTGTTTTTGACTATCTCAGTCGTTTAACTTGATGCATTGTTTGATTTTTGCCTGAAGGGCCTGCTTCAAACGTCTGCCATCAATTCTCTGCTTTAACACGATGAGGTATACGTTCAATATGGTCACAATGATGAAAGAAAAAGTCAACACACATTTCTCCTTTCCTCTTCGACTCGACATGTCACCATACATGGAAAAGAATCTGATTCGCCGAGAGAGGTTACAGGGTGAGTCACAGCATGATTCAACTTCTCACAGATAGTAGCTGATAACTGGAAATTACAGAAACATGAATAAATAGTAAAGGATATTGGCAAGGGAAACTTATTAAATTGAGCACAGTAGAACTTGAGATGGTTTTAGATTAGATAGAAAAAGCCAGTTGAGATGAGCAAGGATTTATGGATGAACCGGAGTCTCTTGGTAGCCTTATCAAGTTCCGTGCTAGGTTAAATTACAGTAGGGATTATGAGCTAGAGATGCTATGAATTGGATGAGTGAACTTGGAGGATATGCAAGCTTGTTAGGTAGCAGACAGTAGCGGTTAGATGATTGCATGCAGATTACAGTGGGAAGTTATTTGGAAACAATTTTATCTTTTGCTGCTAACATAATTATTGAATCTGTATAAGTAAGTAAGTAAGTATATTCTTTATTGAAAAACCAACTGCTAACCGCACTTTGGTATAACATTTTGAAACACACATCTGTCGAAGTAGTGGATCAGCTAACTCTGCTGCATACATAACTAACGTGTTGCCATGTGATTAGGGTTGTTAATATCGGTTTTTTGGCAAACCGATTATCGGTTTTAGAAATCCGATTTTAAACCGATTATCGGTTGTTTATGGGCCATCATAGAAAATTTAATATATTATCATATAATGCAAGTTACTGAAAACCGATAATCGCTACGTAGCGTAACGTACATGCACGTACGGGTTCTACTATTACCTCAGCTGTGGAAGCCTGCTTTATATACGAGGCAATAGTACGTCCTTGTGGGGTTCTACTATTACCTCGTTGGCTGTGCAAGCCTGCTCTATATATGAGGCAATAATATGTCCCTGTGGGGTTCTACTATTACCTTGTTGGCTGTGGAAGACACCGCTTTATATATGAGAGGCAATAATACGTCCCTGTGGGGGTTCTAATATTACCTCGTTGGCTGTGGAAGCTCCGCTTTATATATAAGAGGCAATAATACGTCGCTTTGGGGTTCTACTATTACCTCGTTGACTTTGGAAGGCTTCGTTTTATATAAGTGAGACAGAATTCGATAATCGTTTTGTCAACAATGAAAACCGATTATCGTTTTCGAAACCGATAATCGGATTTCCGATTATCGTTTAACATCCCTACATGTGATGACTGATAAAAGTGATGTGTCTTCTTCACGATATGTTCTGCATGGTGACATACGCAGGAGACTTCTTATCACATGCTTAAGTATAACACAAACTTTGATATAGCATGGTCAGGAACTTGGAACCCAACTTTCATTTGTCTGTAGAAATGTCATCATTATAACACAAGCTCTTTACAAGGTGGTTCATGATGTGACTGCCTAAGACTGTGTTATAATGAGTTTCTTGTGGACCATCTTATTTAAAACTCGTGTCCAATTTCCTGTTTATTCTTTGTGATGACTTCTCTACAGCGGATGAATGTGAGAGGTCGGATGATGAGATTGATACTGGAGGAGAAGGTGGAGGCATGAGGGGCGAAGCGGGAGGCCAGAAAGAGGATGGCTACGAGTACGAGCTGATCGGAGTAACCGTACATACGGGAACAGCAGACGGAGGACACTACTACAGCTTCATCCGAGATCGACTTAACAGAAATGAACTGGGACAGGATCAGTGGTATGTTATTATCAAGTCCCATTAGTCAGTAAATTGTTTAAATCGTGGTGCCGGTTAGGAGAAAACTTACTTGTGAGTACATAACAATAGTGGTGACAATTTATATGGCGCCGTAACACAGCCATGCCATTGCAAGGGCATCTCACAGTCAACTAACAGTCGGGTACGCCTTAGAGAACAATAAGTCTTGAGTCCAGAGTCGAGATTTGAGAGTCGATTGAGTCAGCTGCTCGAATGGCAGGAGGAAGACCATTCCAACATCTAGGGTCAGCCGCCAAGAAGGTGTGGTCACCGAAACATACAAGAGTAGCAAATGAAGATTGCTCCAGAATGTTAATATTTGTACAATCCATAGTGTCGAAATGAGGCTGTAGCATTATGCTACTAATTAAAGATACCTAGTTGTTAAATTAGTGAATATTTATGTGATAACTATATTTATGAAACTTTGCAACTTAAAATGCGTTAAATAAAGAAGATAATGGTAAATTATTGTTGCAGAGCTTGAAACAGTATGATGTAGCTTGATTTTACTGTTTATATATATACATAATATATATTATTGATTTAAATGAGTTGCTTCTTATATATACAGGTACTTGTTTAACGATGCTGAGGTCAAACCATTTGATCAGGCACAGTTGGCTGCAGAGTGTTTCGGTGGTGAAATGACGGTAAAGTATCATAAATGTTTTGTTTTATCTTTTGTGATATGATTATGCATGTAGGTTAATTATGTTAATTTGATTACATTGTGAAATGATTAGATTTTTCAGTAACCAGTTGTCCTACTGACTTTGTTAGGATTTATAATCTATTTGAATGAATAGAGATTCTTCATATTGTATGTTGAGCTTCAAGTTTCAAGAAGAGTTGTAAAAAGTTTTGAATTGTTGTTTGTTATGGTATCTGATTGTGGGACACAGATGCTGAATGGAAAGAGTGCTCACCTTGTAAAGCGGAGAGCAGTTTTGAGCATCCTTGTGTAGGAACCTTAAACAATTCCTTCACTCACAATTGCTTAGCACTTCTGATTGATGCATGGGTATTAGATAGTGACACTTAACAAATGCATAATAATGAATAATGATTACAATAACATACTTTTTCAGTTTTCATTTTAAATGCTTGCTATTTGATCTGTTTCATTTAGAGTAAAACCTACGATTCTGTTACGGACAAGTTCATGGATTTTTCGTTCGAAAAGGTGAGTTTTCTAGTTTTCGGCTTTTGTCTAGCATTGACACACGGAAATTGCTAATTAGAATATTGCATGTGCATACGACGCTTGCAACATTGCGTAATTTTCACACATTTTACCTGTGTGGTATATCTTGACATATTTGAGCATATAGCAACTATATAGTATATTTAGTTGATGTTGGTAGTAGTTACTGAGTTTTCAACTATTTAATAGATTTTGTTCTCCTTTTTGACAGACGAACAGTGCTTACATGTTGTTCTACGAGCGAATATCAACTGACAAAGGTGCTGACATGTCACAGGACTCGTCTGCTGACATGCCGTCAGACGCTGGCAGAGCTGACGGCGTTGACGATGATGATGCCTACAAATACAAAATTGATCTGTCATCTGACTTAGCTGAGGTCAGTTTTCAATACTTATATCATTCATCACGGGTTCGATACCCGCTATCCCCTTAAAGTTGACTCAGCCTTCCATTCCCTAGGGGTGATGGTAAAATGAGCAGCAGTATGACGGATTAGCGCTCAACAGTCTGCAATACAGTCATGGCTGTCTGACTGATCTAAAGAAGTGTGTTTTATGACTTTTTGAAAACAGTATTTGTTGTTAATGAGGAAATTGATGTTTTACCATGTGTTACAGAATGCCTGCTGGTACAGATTGTATTTCGTATAGATCTGTGTTCTTTTTTGTATATGCAGTGGATATGGCAGGACAACATGCAGTTCCTTCAGGACAAGAACATATTTGAACACACATATTTCAGGTAAATGAAACGTTGGATTTTACATGTACTCGCAAACTAAAAGTTGCTAAATTCACTAAATGTCCTTGCTGTATATTCAGTTGTAGACAGTCCATGCTTGTGGCACTTAACGAATGCATAATAATAAATAATAATTTCAATAACATACAGTCTGAAACAGTTTTCTGAAATGTTTCTAGATCAAAATTATTATTGACAATGAAAATTTATAAATATTTACTGTTTATATGATTACTGATTTAGCATACCTTTGGTTTACACTTCTGTGTGAACTTTCATGTGTTACAAATTTTCGTAATAATAATAATACTATAATACTAATTTCTGTAATCTTCATGTTTGGAATCAAGATAAACTAAATAGAATCAAGACAGTCACATGATCAGTTATGCATGTTGTGACATAGATTTTTTAATTACATTATTTAGTGACTTTAACACTTTAATGATGAGCTGCATTGGTCTCCCAGTCGCTTTTAGTACACTCTCGTTGTTCAAGTGTTAATGGCCTGTTAAAGAGATAAGAATAAAATCCACTCCAAGAAAGTCGTAACTTATTCTAATTGTATTCTTGTCTGTTTCAGTTTCATGTGGCAGATGTGTTCTTTCCTGCCAACGACTCTTCCACGAAATGATCCGGAGCAGAAAGTGTCCTTGATGGCTGCCAAACTGAGTGCGTCTTTCATCCTGGAAACACTGATTCATGCCAAGGAAAAGGTTTGCTTATCGAAGACACTCATTATATTAGATGTACTGGATGTAGTTGTAGAATTTGTTGCCCTCACTGGGAGGGGGTTTAGGTGAATGGTTAACACTCCGGCACAAAGGGCAGAAGTTCAGCATGGATGCGGGATCGATTCCCGCTACCGTTACAATGGTCGACTCAGCCTTTCATTCGCCAGATGGCATTGGTAAAATGAGCAGTAGGACGGATGGACACCTTGCATGGCTGCCATACAGTTAAATTCAACTCCTTTAATAACTTGTGATCACCCGTTCATACTATGACTGCATTTTGCATGAATAAACGAAGATTTTTATTATTATGTGAGATAAACTGTCGAAATAACTGGGATATTAAACAGCAATCAAATTGTTTAAGACACTGAGTATATATAATAAAATATAATTTAATATAGATGGTGATATTTATAGTCATATTAGGAGTTACACAATTATTTTCATTTCTCGTTACCAATAGTTTTTGGCTTCATCATTACTGTCATCGGTGTGATTGGTAGTTTTGAAAGACTGTTGTTACGAGTCGTGGTTGTTGGTGTTTTGTAGCCTACAATGCTACAGTGGATAGAATTGGCAACAAAACTGTTCAATACAGACAGTCGCTGTTGCGAAGTAAGTACAAGTTTAGCATATCTAGTAAGTCTGAATCTTATCCAAGACTGTCTCCAGATTTACTGATGTATGTATGTATGCATCAGAGCACTTGTATAGCACCCTTTAAGGAACCCACAAGGGCGCTCCAGTCGGTTACCTAGGAATCACCAAACAAATGTCTTAAGTCGAGCAGAAAACGTTTCCAGAACTGTTAAAGATGCTAGTGATTGCATGTCCGGTGGCATTAATTTAGTATAAGCTGGTTGATCTCGAGGCTTGTTATTCATGTCAGATCTTGGACACATAATAATTGCAAGACATACGTAAAAGTTATAATACTTCAAGTGTATTATACGTAAAGTGCTCATTTTCCATTATAACGTGATCCTAGTGTTAAGCTTGCCTAAGGAAGTAACTTCGTAGTCACCTTTGATTGACGGGGCTGGCCAGATTCAATGATTGTTTCAAACTGGTAGGAGTAGTAAAATGATTTGTTACTGGTTGTTAATCATGAATGTTATCTAGAAGACTGGCATTGCCTTTGGATTTGCAGGTACATTAGAAGAGGTTCTAATTTCCTCTTCTTTGGTATCAACATCTAAAACTGCTGAGCGTAGGACCAGTGTTTAGTGATATTGCTTTCTGCTAAAGATGATAGCAATTTTGAGTCCTATTTAAAACCATATACTGAATATCGTTCACCCTTAAGTCACCTTCCTTATTGTCCGTATTACTGTTGTAACAAGCTGCGATATTGTCAACTTGATTTCAAATTAACGAATTTGATTGATTGATTGATTGATTGATTGATTGATTGATTGATTGATTGATTGATTGATTGATTGGATCATATCTGCTTTAGCAGGCTTGATCCCACAGAAGCGGTTTTGTTCTTTTGGCAGATGTTAGGTGGATGAATCTATAAAACATGTTCCAGAAAAGATTTACAGTTTGTAATGAATGTTTCTGTTGTTCAGTGGTTTCTGGATGCGATGGCAGAGGATGACTGGTGGCCTCAGCAGATACTCATCAAATGTCCAAATCAAACAGTTCGACAGGTAGGCCTATAGTTGTTCTATAAGATCATTTATGAGTTTTAGTGGATCTGAAACTCGATGTATTTGTTTATTTAAACCATTATTATGTGTGCTAGGTTAGTAAGTGTGAGGTACAGATGACTGCCTGAAGTGGCCATAGAGGCCAGAACAGAAATTATTGGTCATTACTAGGATGCAAATGTTGATGATATATTGGCAAATTGAGTGTTTTGTGGCTACTAGACATTTGGGAAGTTTCAGTGGATGAGTGTAGTTATAATTATGTGCAGGTTGTCTTGATGCATTTCAAGCAAACTAATCCTGATGTTGAGAACAATAGTTCGCTCAAATTCCAGCATCCTCGGATATTAAATGACAAGTTATATGACACATGGAACATAAAGAGTTCATTATTTAATTATTTATATATTATACAGTAGTTTGAATTCACTTTCTCAGTGTTGGTAGCTGTCTTTGTAGCATCTTTTTAATTTGTGCATCAACAGGTGAAATTGACGGATTGCAAGCTGTGTTTTAGTCAAGACTTGCTACATGAGCTGATGTCCCTTTAAAACTGGTTCCTTTTGGTGTTTTTTGTAGAGCTGCACACTACTGTATGAAACTAACATGTGTGCTTAAAATGATGTGCTTTGTTTTTGTGGTGTTAGATGTTCCAGCGGCTTGTAATTCATGTCATAAATCAGCTGAAACCAATTCATCATAAATGGTATAGATATCCTCTATCTGATAGGTGAGCAGTTGTAATGGCATCTTGACTTAGTTGCTTAGAACAGCGCTTCCCAAAGTAGTGGTCCATGACGCTGAAAAGTTTGGGAAGCACTGACTTAGAAAACTTGTCTGGCTTATATTATATGTTCAGCTGTGAAGCTTCATTTTTTTGCACAGCTTCGTCACCAGTTTAAAGTGGTCAGAATATGATAAATTTATGATAGAACAGCCATTATTGATGACTCTTGTGTCCTAATTCTGCATGCATTTTGGCATTTATTCTGTGAAACCTGCAATACTTGACTACTGTGGGTTTGGTTGCTCTGTTTGACAGCGACGAGGATGACCAGGAGATTGAGCCATCGGCAATTGGCAACAAGTCATGCGTCACTCGATTTATCAAGAAGATGTTAGCCATTGTAAGTTTTACATTACATCAGCTGCGCGAAAACCTCTTCCGGCTTCTTCGTTATAAATGCTAAATTGAATTTGTGTACTACAGCTTAATTGATTTGGGTGTGCATCTGCATTAGCATCATGTTCGAATTCTGATTATGATGAGGAGTGCCATAAGGAGATTTTGATGTATTCTGTTGACTAGAAATCTCATTCATTCATTCATTCATTCAGAGGCTTATATAGCACCCCTCCAAGATACCTACTCACGGGCTCTCCCAGCCCTACTCCGGCAATTAAGGTACTTATTTATGTGCCCAATTCAATGGATTTGAAAATAATAAGAAAACATTGCTTTTGATTGGCATGTCATATGTACTTCAGTAGATTTCAGTTTAGCCTATGGTATTCATGCTACAGCATCATCAAGTTACAGTTTTAGGTTTACACTGTTTTGTCTTACAGTATCTGTAAGTTGCAGATTTCAGTTACTCTGACTGTTATGGCATCATAAAATTACCACGATATTTCTGCTTTAAGGCATCAGTTATTACAAATTTTACCATTGATTACAGTCATTATTACAGATTTTACCATTGATTACAGTCATTATTACAGATTTTACCATTGATTACAGTCATTATTACTAGGGCTGAACTAAAGACAGTTTGCGTGGGACCTAAAAAATTTTGCGATTCATTATTCAAGAGAACAAGACTTCCTTAAAGACAGTATCTCAAATAAGTCAATTAAAAATTTACCTTACAATCACTCAAATAATCTGTTATCGATTATCGTCCAATGGGTTCCCAAGCAACAAGACTGAGACATTCGGTCCATGTCGAGACATGTCTTGAGATTCAATTGTTGTCTCAAGACCGTACAACTCTGATTATAGTACATGTAAACAAGTTTGTTTTCCTTGTTATGCTGTTTACAGATGGAACAGGACTCGCGGCCCAACTGTAAATACCTCTCGGAATACTTTGGATTTGCTGTTGGAGTTTGCGCGCATGGGTGACAACGAATGTGTTTTCCTTCTCAGCATCAGCGCCATCTCGACAATGGTCTCGTTCTTCATGGCGCACAAACAACAGGATAACTATGTAAGTATTTGAAAACTTTTATTGTCGGTGAATTTCTTCTAGTAACTCTTGGACGGCTTCTTAAGTTCTAAACAGGGCAACTGGTATTTTATTTGCTCAAAGTCAACTGGCGATATTTTCGCCATGAAAGGTTGATTTCAGTGAAACAGTGATGCTTGATGTTGTTAGATAGTATATTTTTGATGATTGCTGATCAGTGATATTTCAGTTCTAAAAATAATATCCCAATTTTAATTCTAATTCAGTTTCCTTCCGATCGAATTTCAGTTCTAATTCTATTCTCGTTCTGAAAATAATTCATATTTCAGTTCTAATTCAAGTTCTGAAATAATTTCAGTTCTAATTCAAGTTCTGAAATAATTTCTGTTCTAATTTCCATTTTAATTCAGCTCTCGAATCACAGGGCAAAAACTCACTTCATTCAGCTATTAGTCAATTCCGGCTTGTTACATAGACTAAACTTAAAATGTTTTTGTTAAGTTTCTGTTTTTTTTTATATAGATAGGCCTATTATTCATAGGCATCTTTATGAATTATTACAGATGCGCTACCATTGCTGGAAGTCATAGCCACCAGCTTTGTCCCATTTATTACTAGTGACATTATTACAGATTTTACCATTGATTAACCCGAATTTTCATTATACACAGATTTTACCAACTGATTACAGTCAGACTTGTATGCAAGACTTAAAACTTCAAATTATTCACGACAGTAGCATTGTTATTTTTCTTCAATCCAACTTCAGTTTGGTAACAAGACTAATCAATCGAGACCAAGAATGTGAGGTCATAAGACTGAGCCTATTTAAACAGGAATTATTTTTCTGCGAGACCATGACTGACTGAGACTAAGCACAATTCTTTTCATGAGACCGACTTTTATTTAAGCCAAGACATCAATCCGACCTATTTAGGGAGAATTCTTTTCGTCAATCCAACTTGTGAATTACACGCTAAGCTACATGTAACCTAAGTTTGTTTTCCTTGCGCGATGCTGGTTTACAGATGGAACAGGACTCACGGCCCAACTGTAAATACCTCTCAGAATACTTTGGTTTGCTGTTGGAGTTTGCACGCATGGGTGACAACGAATGCGTTTTCCTTCTCAGCATCAGCGCCATCTCGACAATGGTCTCGTTCTTCATGGCGCACAAACAACAGGATAACTATGTAAGTATTTTAAAACTTTTATTGTCGGCCTTTCTTCTAGTAACTCTTGGACGGCTTCTTAATTTCTAAACAGGGCAACTGGTATTTTATTTGCTCAAAGTCAACTGGCGATGTTTTCGCCATGAAAGGTTGATTTCAGTGAAACAGTGATGCTTGATGTTGTTAGATAGTATATTTTTGATGATTGCTGATGGCAACATCCAGGTTTAACAGACTTCATGTATTGAGTTGTTTGTGTGCTTGTGGCTCCACCACCATGCAATAGAAATTGATACCAGCATAAGCTTGGAAGCTATGTCAAGTCCTGCTATACATTGGCCCATGAAATTGAGAATCATCCAATGCTAAGGGGCAGTGAGCACCTCCCATACATTCCCATATAGCAGGCTACTTTTGCATGATCAGTAGCGTTCAGAATTGACAAATTGTTCTGAAGTGTTTCTGGTTCGTGTAAGTATGAAGAATTTCTCAGGATCTGTACAGCTGAAATGATAGTTACATGTCAGAATTGCTTGAACTATGCTGCACGGGCCTATTACTACAGCATGTCACTTACAGCTGCTTGAGGTCATGTCACTTATAGTTGTTTGAGGCCATGTCACTTACAGCTGTTTGAGGCCATGTCACTTACAGCTGTTTGAGGCCATGTCACTCTTTTTAAGCTTTTTGAGGCCATGTCACTTACAGCTGTTTGAGGCCATGTCACTTACCAGGCGTTGCGTTGCAGCTTGAAAACTCTGTGTTTGATGTATGCATTGCAGTTGCTACAGTTCGATCGAAATGGTTCGGACAGTAAGGTACTGTGTAGTTGTGGAGCATGGCTGTGTGCTTTCCAGTGTTGTGCAGTGATTTGTCCTTTGTTGCTTGAGTGTGCATGAACTGCATTTGCCAATTGCATCTTTCCTTTATTGCAAGAAATATGCATGGAATATTTTTGTTGCATTAGAAAATTGCATGAAAAACCCTTGCTGAGCACTTGATCCCATAGACAAACAGACAGCATGTATGAAACGTAGACACCTGGCATTCACTGCAACATGCTTCGCTATCGCATGGTCAGGACATGAATCCCAGGTTTAGTTTGGCCACAGGAAATGACCTCATTATATTGCATGGTCACAAGACAAGACAAGACATTGCTTGTTGTAGTTCCAACGGATGGCTTTATAATGAGCTTGTGGTATATTGCCTGGTATAAAATTTAAGAAATCTTATGCATGGTTTATAAATTAGGTACCATGTAATGGAGCCCTGCAATGAATGTGGGGTTACTAGGATGTTGAGTTTTGCTGGCATTTGACCTAGGAAAGTATCTCTTTGCCCTACATCCCTGGATGGGATATGGCAAACTTCGACTACTGAGTTGGCACAGTGACATATTTTTAATGTGTAGGCCTGTGGTTAAAGTCTGCATGATTCATGTGAAATTGAAGGTTTGTTATCAAGCCCTATGATCCATATTGAAGGTGTTATCATATTGCTGTTGTATTTGCATTTTGACCAAAATACTTGTAAACCACAAAGCCATGCCTCCAAGATTCCTTAAACCCCAAGGCCATGTCTCTGTTGATCTTTAAGCAATAGAGCTGTGCCTTCTTGCACTAGCAGTAATTCAAACCTTAAGTAAATGAACTATTATTATACCATTATACTTTAACATTTGATTGTGTTTTTACAAAACTTTTTTGTTTATAGCAAACACTTGTGTTTTGCAAACTCTGTTTAGAATGGCCTAGTGCATAAAAAAATGAACTTATAATGTAATCAAAAATGTCAGGTGCCCTATGTGCAAGTGTGATTTGGTTTGCCTTGTGTATGTGCTTCCTATTTTATTACTTTCAATTTTCTTTAATAGCTGTATGTTTTCGCATTTGCCAAGATACTTTGCTCTCGTTTACAATTTTTTTCGAATGCGTGCACTTTAGGTGATTATCAAGTTGCATTCTAAGCCTGCACATAAATTGTGTGATTTGTTTACAAGGACCACTTTAAATCACGGCCACATTCGTGTGAATAAAGCACTTCTCAAACCTATTATGAACTGATTTCTTTGTACTGATTTCCTTTAGTTTCATTTTAAGTGTTACTTACTCATTTACCCAATTTTCTCAGGGAATTTTGAGTCTTTGTAATTATTTTGCCACTTATGATATTTACACCTTTTGTTAGATGACATTTTTTGTTTCTGTATCATTCTTTGTGTTGACTTCTGATAACATTTGTATTTTTTGTAATACAAGGCAGCAAGGAGATCTTTTTAACTATTGATAATCGAACTGTAAACTGTTGTGACAAATTTTATTATGATAACGAAAAGAAAATATATAATACATATGTGGATTAATATTTTTGCAAATTACCATTTAACCAAAATTAATCTGAACTATACCACTGCATGGTACTGAGAACAAGCTAGTATTGTTTGAAGCCATACAAATTGTTGCTGTATTCATGGAAACTGTTTCCTGGAGGGAAATTATTCAACTTAATAGGAACCTCATCTCATTTTTTTTAATGGGGTCAGAATGTGATAATGCTAAATTCATTGTAGAACTGCCATTATTGAAATGTTTTATTTGTAGATGGACTTATCTGAAGACGAGGAAAGAGAGATTGATGACATTATTAGCCTAACAGATGACAAATACAGTCCACAGTCATTGGAGAAGATGATTGCACTGGTTGCTCTGCTGGTGGAAAAGTCACGAGTTGAAGCAAAGTTTCTTCGCCTGTCAGACAAGGATTCACACGCCCTTATTGGTGGAAAGGTGGTCGCTCTTTTTGAACGTCTAAGATTGAATTTAAGCATTTAAACATTACCTGGTAGTTGCAAAACTATGAACTGCTATAGAAGTTGTTAGATTAGATTTCAGTTGCTTTGTTTACCAAAATGCAGTTAACAATTGGTTTTGGATATTCTTACATTTACTTATTTTGTTTTGAGTGAAATGCCCAAATTCAGTTGTTTTGTTAGACACAATGTATTAAAACACAGACGTATTTGAATTTTATTCTGATTGGAAAGAACAAACTGTCAGAGGTAGCAGCTAATTATTTTAATATTGGCATTAATGACGTGACGTTCTGCTGATACTTATTTAGATTAAATATCAGTAAGTTATGCAGTATGGTTTCATGTACAGCATGATGTTTTTGGTCTTGCCTGATATGATCAGTGTGGCTGCATTTTTTTCTCTGCTCTTGCACATACAGAATACTCAAGAGTATACTCAGATTAGTTTATTACACTGACTCTTGTTCCTGGGAATCTCGACTTGTGCCCTTGTGAGTTGCCTAAAGGGCACAATACGAGTGCTCAAATCAATACATACATATGTACACACAACACACACACACATACTTACATACATACTTGCGCTCTGTACTGTGAGTAAATTAATGTCCCCAAGATGGACTCTGGCTAGTCTGACACTAAATTACAAAACATTTTTGACTGTCCATTAGGTAGTGGCACTATCGATAAAGTAATGCACAATGCATTAATAAGAGGTAGATCGAGTTTCTAATGTTCTGAGCAGTGGAAACATTTAGAATTAACATTTTTAATTTAAGGTTTGGTTTTGTATTTCTAGGGACATCCTTTCCTCTTTCATCAAACTAAGGATGCCATTAACCTGCGCCAGACGTGTAATCTCATCTTCAGCCTATCCAGATACAACGAAAGACTTGCTACCAGTGTTAAGTTGACGTTGAATTAGTGGTTTAAATTGTTTCAGTTGAATTAACGGTAACGGTATCAATTGTTAGTTGACTGGAATTATTCTTTGCTGTGCCTTTTGTTATCTAGTCTGATCAAACAGAGGCATGCAGTAAATGAATGAACACATTAAATTGCCTTGTCAGCCATTCACTGTCGGAACCTTCAGATGTTGATCTGCATGTTAAGTATTTATTATGACGAACAAACTACGCTATATAAATTGTCGTAATTACAAAAAGTTTATTGTTTTTTAGTTGGACTTTGTTGTACTGAAAGACTGGTTGCTGCTGTTCTTTTCAGGTCGTGCAAATGCTGTGCAGTGCAATTATGAGACTGGGCAACGAGGTAACACCTGTTTATTGTGTGTTTCAAAATTATTTTGGCTTTGGAGAGCTATCTGATATAGGCTTCTGAAGACTGTGCTCACACGTACATGTATGTTTGTGTGGGCATGACTTTTATAATACAGTTTTGCTTGTGGTTGTGATAACTGATGTTTAAGATAAAGAAACTCTGCTATACCTGCTTACAAATTTATTAATGGTCTAATAGTAAAAGTAATGAATCAGTCTCTATTTTTTGCAATTTTTAAGTGTTATTACTGTACCTAAATGCAATATAGTATAATAAAGTTTACAGTCATGTTGGATATGCACACTTTTCATAAGGCCTGAACATAGGAAACCTAATTAAGGCTTAGGACTTTAATTAAGTCCGAAACATGTGCCAAGTGCATTGCAAAAGTTGTCATCTATGTAGTGCAACAAGATGAAGTATGACGATATCAAATCAGAAAAAGTTTAATTTCTGCACATTGCCTAAGTTTGGCATTAACTTACGTCTTCTGTTGTTTTACAGAGCCAAAATTTCTTCAAGCTGTTGACTATGCTGGTCGAGTTTCCTGCTGGTCCACCTGGAATGCCGCCATTTCTGCATTACGTCTTGCAGAAATTCTGGGAGGTGAGTACGAATACCAGCAAATGCAAATGTATATGTAAAGTTTGTGTCGCACTCTGTCATAGGGAATTTATTCGATTATAGCTTTTCTATGCAAAAGACCTTCTGAAATTGCACCTTGATGGAAATAACATTAAATCCTATCAGGCCCTGTAGGTCAGTAATTTTAATATTCTAAGTCCTGTGCTATCAATTAACCTCTTTTAATATTATGCTTCTGACGGTTCATATATCTTCTCTGAGCTCAATGACAGAATACAGAAAATTTTAACGAGCATGCACACAGGAAATTGAATTGTTATACTACTACCAGGAATGTTTTCATTTTCGATGACTATAACCCTATTGCATGATTTGATTGTTTTGTAATTACTGTCATTATGCTAATTTTGCTGTTTTTATGGGCTTGTTGCTTGTGACGTGCATTTTTTTCAGCATGCTTGCTTACCCATCTGACTTCTGGCTTCAATAACTATTCAGACATTTTTCAGTGGACTAGAATGTGTTACCCGATCGCTGGATCAGTTAATAGCTTTATGGCTTTTGAAACTCACTGCTATAACAATTATAGCATCATCTCTCTTATAATATTCACTGCGGGGAGATGGTTGAATGCTAACACGCTAACATGGAGATCAGAAGGTCACGGGTTCGATACCTGCTAGCCTCATGAGGTTGACTCAGCCTTCCACTCCCTAGGGCGACTGTAAAATGAGCAGTAGGACAGATGGGCACCTTGCAGGCTGCCATATAGTTAAAAATTTGACTCCTGTTAAACTTGTTATCATCTGTTGCTACTATATCATGTAATCTTACTGCTTGCTTTTCAGTTTGAATTAATAAACAAATATTATTATTATAAACAATCGCAACTTTTCTTAGTGCTGTTGGAAATTCTCTTGACGTTGCTTCTTATCATGGCTTTAATAGCCTTATAGTATTTTCCGCAAAGGCACAGTCTGTATGATTTTTTAAACCCATCATATGTATTGCAACAATTCACGTCAATACCACGAGCTTTTTCCTCAACAGCTGTTGCTCGCTTGGCAAAGGCCTCATTATGACTTTGAAATGCAGGTATGGTTTCAGAAATCTATTACGATGCACGTCATCTGTGTCTTTGTTGTCATAATATAAAACTCTAACTGTCTGAGATATATTCTAGTGTTAATCTGTGCTTGACAGAACCTACATTTCGTTTTACATAAGAGTGCATTTTGAAATGTTATGAATGTATGTACTGAAACCTCTTTATAGTAACAATAGTGAGTCAGTCTCTGGTTGTCTGTGATAAGCAGGTTCGGGTCTTTTAGCTGAGCCATGATGTAGAACAGTTATGGGCTCGCGTGTATTCCATGCCTCTTTCCCCAGGAATGGAATCGACTGCCACTATCATTTCGTAGATCAAATGAACTTCTTTCCTTCTATAAACAGCTCAAAACTCACTATTTCTCCTGGGCTTTCAGGCACTTCAATATCTAACTGCATTATCTCTCCTGGCGGCTGACGATCAGTGCCTCAGATTCACATTTCGGTGTGACCGTGTGCGCGTTACAGAGTTAAATAATAATTATGTTACAGACTTGGTTATGACAGTGGATTTCAAAACAGGCAGCAGTTTCTCTGGACAGTCAGACAATAAGAGAGTTATACCTTATGATGACTGTAGCTCGTAAAACCTTTGTCATTCGGACGCTATATGTTTAAACTAATTTGATGATCTTTGTACACCAAAGTGCTGTTAGCAATTGGTTTTTCATAAAGGATATGCTTGCTTACTTACTTAATACCTATCTTTGAACCTGTTAGAAGTGTGGCTCTCAAAAAGATTTACTTCTTATTATGAGTATGATCTTATCAGATTTTCACAATTAAATTTGGAGGGATGATGAATGAAAAGCTCTTTCTTCTTTCTTCACAGTGAAATTTACAAGCGAGGCTTCTAATGTTCTCTGTGAACTGTTTCAGGTGGCCGACTACTGTCCGCAGTTGTGCCTGGAGTGGCTGTCGTCACAAGTGCTTCGAAATAAAATGGCTCTGACTTGGACCCTGCAGAACATGGAGACGTGGGTGGAGCCATTCCTAATGGCGTTCAGCAACATGCGTGTGCGGAATGGTCAGGAAAACAGACATTTTGTGTTGTTTCTCATTTTTTATTCCGTCAGCTTTTATTTGTAACTTTTTTCTTTATTCTTGTTCAAACTCTGTCACTTTTATGCTGTATTTGTGAATTTTTCTATGAGATCACCGGCTTTTATTCTAGTTGGTTTAGTTATTTGCAAGTTTTGCCGAAATTACCGTATGTTAGCTTGACAGAATAGGTATATAATGCAATATATAATAATGCCATGTAATGTATGATGTAATAGATAAACAATCTTTTATGGCTACTCTAAGAGAAAGAGGAAGTGGATTGGCCGCCTACTACTGAGAGAGGTTCCCTGCTGAGAACCTATCATGGAGGGAAGAATGGAGGGAGAGAAATCAAGAGTAAGACCTAGATAGATGCTGGTGGACTGGATGATGGTGGATGGACACAGTAAACTGAAGGAGAAAGTCCAGCATCGAGAGGAGTGGCACCATTGGACGTTTGAACCTGCCAAAGGCAGAGAACTTGAAGAAGAAGAATGTGTAACATTTTCAATGTAACTTTGTGATGGCTCATACAGTTTTAGCTAGATATTGCTGATGTTCAAATGCCAAAGTGCCAAGTAAAACTAATAATCTGATATTAAACTTGTGGAGGAAGATCTCATCAGTTTAATCACAGATCCTTGTTGCAATTAAATTAATTATTTGACTTAACTTACATTATGTTACTTTAGCCCACCTTATGATATCTTACCATACCTTAATTTACCCCTTACATCACATCTTACCATTCTGCTGTCTGGCTTTGTTAGCGGCTGCTTGTCTGCTGGTTGCGCTTGTGCCAAGCAACAACTTTCGGCAGTCTTTCCGAACAACTCGTGGAGTTCACAGTCCACACAAGGAGCCAATTGTGGTCTGTAATATTTCCTTATGCTCATCTGAATTGCTAAACAATAAATCTTTTCAATCATGAAAGGTCAACTCAGCTTTTCATTCGCCAGGTGTCATTGTTAAAATGAGCAGTAGGACAGATGGGCACCTTGCATGGTTGCCATACAGTTAAATTTGACTTCTGTAATAACTTGTGATCATCTGTTCATACTATGACTTATAAATAAAAAATAATCTTTTCTTTAATTAAGCTCTGCTGACAAACGCACTGCGCTGTACATTTACATGTTATGCAATTGAAATCTTAACTACTAACAGAACAGACAGCTTGCAATACAACGGCGCTAATAGCAGCCTACAAAGCATATCAACGGGGCTCGAACTCGGTACCTCTCGGTCTCCGTGCCAGATGCTATCCAATGCGCCAGGGCCCCCTCCAATATCATATTCATGTCAGTTTGAATCAATAAAAATGAAGATTATTATATGATTTACATATCACAGATGGAACATCTTTGATCGTTCCTCTCTCATTTAAACTGTTCAATTGATTTGTTTATGATTCAGTGTTGAATTGGCTTAAAATGTACGATGACAGGTGTTTGTGAGGCATTAAACAAGACTTCTTGATTACACTGTGTGAAATTCAATATTTATAGATGAGTGAGGAAGCCCTAGAGATACTGCACGAGGTGTACAACCACCTGCTAAAGCTTCTCTCCAAGGCACGTCTGTATGTTGGTAAGTGGTCCTTTGGTTTCTTTCGCTTGAACATTTAACCAGCCTCTGAGGCAATGAATTGAAAATCTGTCAGAACAAAATATTTTTGATTTAAATAAATTGTATCACCATTCACCGAGTTCTTAGAAGTTGAAGATATTTTGCCAAATTAAATGTATAAGCTTGGCATTAATTTTGTTATTGAGTAATTGGGTTCATATTTCAGTACTTAAATGAATTTAAGCTTATTGGTTTTATAGGAATAGAATTAATTGATCAACTTAAAACAAGGTTGCAACGGATTCTGGAAAACCTGGAAAGTCATGGAATTAGACTTTAAAAAATGTAAGAGTTGGAACACAGGTGTTTTCCCAAAAAAAGTCTTGGAAAGTCATGGAATTTGAAAATAGCTAGGTCTTCGAAAGTCATGGAAATGGAAAAATCATTAACAGACATATTGCTAATCATATTTTAAAATTTCAATAAATATTTTGGTAAGTCCTTTTTCGTCTAAACTAAGTTTTAAAAGTCATGGAAAAAGGTCATGGAAAGTCATGGATTTTTGTTTTATTAACATTGTGGCAACACTGTTAAAATAATTATTGCAATTTGTGGTCTGTTACTAGAACTGATATACAGATGCTGTTTTATTTCAGATGCTCAAACACACGGCACTTCGAAGCTCGTTTCATATTTTGCTGTTCTCAACTACTGTTTGATCTCAAGAACAGAGAAACAAATGGTATGTGTTCCGGATATCGAAGATATCTCAATTGTATTGTATCTGTCAATTTATATAGCGCCACGCACAGTGCTACACCAATCAGAGGTGCTCCCAGTGCGAGAGACCCCAAGAAAATAAGGCTGTTTTTAAGCAGCGAAAGGATGCAGGGAAGCCCCAGCTTGAAGCAATGAGTGAGTCATGGGAGGAAGTTGGTTCCACATAGTGGGGCCAATAAAAGCAAAAGCACAAGATTTGGTCATGTCATGAATCTCAATGATTCAGGTTGGGCGTAATAAATGTATTATATCACATGCTTCAGATCCTTTAATGATGAGCGGCGAGCGCATACTAAAAGTGACTGGGAAAGCAATACAGCTCATTGTTAACGGGTTAAGTAAAGATTTTTTTATTTTTTAAGATTTTTAACATTATTGTCGTTAACAGAGGTTAAACATTGAACTCGTTAAACTTTGTAATTAGTATCGACTAATGAATGTTGCTTTCATTTGCAGTTTTCTCGATACTTCAATGACCTTTGGCTACTCTTCCAGCCAAAGCTGTCAGAGCCACCGATTGCTGTCCATCACAATAAGCAGGTAACACTCTTAGGAAACTTCAGGCTGTTTCATACATTGCTAAGACACAGTAAATCTATGGTACAGTTATAGATTCTACTCAGGTCAGGCCCATTGTGCCTTTTTCTGTGCATTCTTCTGTGCATTCTTCCTGTGTCTGTTCGTTCTGCTCGGCAGCCTATGTCATTTTGTTCTCAACTAGATATCCAAAGACAATGTCGTTCAGTGAATACTCAATCAATCAGTCAATATTTGTTTAATCTGCTTAAATAATTATTAAGATGTGGAAGACAATTCCTAGATATTCAAACAACCCTGCTGGACAAAAGCAGTTCTAGATATCCAAACAACTGTGCTGGACATTGTCGTGCAGCAAAGACTCTGATGGTTTTGCCATACATGTGGAAAGAATGTCCGTTGATCAAATGCCGCACAGTGTACCCCGCACAAGATTCAAAGGAAAGAGAAACTAAGGAAGACTAAGACTGTGCTGGATAGACCATTTGAACCAAAACATACCAGTAATGAGACTTGCAATGAGCACTGGACTTGATAAATTTAAAATGGAGATCATTTATTTGTGCCCAACACTGCCATTTGGCTTGTGTAAGGACTTGACGATGACAATACAGAGGCATCATCTGCTGTTAATTCACTGATACATAATTTATCAGTTATGAAATATTAATTTCCTGATTTGATAACTTTTCAGTGCTTCCTCCTAACTACTTGCAACAGAGATTTGATCACTTCATCTTGATTGCTGCCTGCTGTCCTTATGTTTTTCCATTCTTACTCTACTATGATATATCTTATTTAATGGGTTTCTGCTTATGACGTTGTTTGTTTTCTTAAGGCCATGCTGATATTCTGGCATCAACTCTGTCTTGATTGTCCGGAAAACGTGAAACTGATTGTCAGCAATCCAACGGTCACGAAGAACATTGCTTTCAACTACATACTGTACGAACACTCAGTAATTTGTTGTGCCTCTAGATATGCAGGCTTAACTGAATTCTCTGTCTCATGTGTTATTTGCTTTACTTTCTTAGTAGTCAACAGTGTGTGATCATACAATGCTTTACTTTCTTAACATTTATCACTATATATGAAGTTATCGTAGTGTCTTTTTTATTGTATTTGATCATTTATAAAGTGCTTCTCACAGCATAAGCCTTTCAGAAGTGCTAATTGTCTTAATAACAATGAGCAAAATTTGTAAAAATTGTAATCGTCCAAATGTAGCCTTTGAGTCAAAGGACTGAATACCTTAGTAAAACATTACTTTCAAACACTTGTTGACGATGATGCAAATTGCATTATGACCTGCAATTTGGTACTATTCAATTTCATAAGTACTGTAGTACTTATCGGGTATCGATGGTATGCTTAGGAAGAATCTGAATGGACCAGATTTGATATGAATGTTGTCAACTTTTTAGGGCTGATCATGAGGATCAAGAGGTTGTGATCATCAACCGAACGATGCTTCCGGCATACTATGGCATCCTGCGCATGTGCTGCCAACAGTCGCGCGCCTTCACGCGTCAGTTGGCTCAGCACCAGAACATACGCTGGGCATTTAAGAACATCACGCCACATCCGTCACATTACACGGTTGTAAGTATGCAATTGGACTAGTGGTTGGGTTCGTTGAATTACTTTAATTCTAATGTTGTGATTTTTTAGGATTTGAGAATTTCTCTACTCATACTACCACATTTTGACTCTTTCATTTTCCTACTTATTGGACTCTCTTATTATGTATGTTCTTAGTATGTTTGAATGTACTGTTGTGTTTCTAAACATGTATAATTGTATATAGCATCCTGTAGAAAAGTTCACAGAGACACCGATGCCTGTAAAATGCATCACAAAAGCTCTACACTTGGTGGTGTTTAAAGTTTGGTTGTGCCCCATCCTACTTGTCTGATCTTTGTCGACATGTCTTCGACCTCACAGGCGGGGGGGGTAGCTTTTGGTCCCGGGGAGCTTTTGGTCCCAGGGGAGCTTTTGGTCCCGCGAGCTCACACTGCTATTAGACAGCCTCGGGCCTTTCGATTTTGGGCCCGCCATCTGGAATGGCCTACCAGTAGACTGCACTTGCTGCCTTGGTCAAACTTTTTGCAAGTCCCTCAAAATTTGCTCAAATCCTACTTTTTTAGTGTGGCTGTGCTGGGAACACTACGGCGTAGGTCTCTTGTAGAGGCATTATATAAATGAATGAATGAATGAATTAACAAGTTTCATCTGTAGGCAAATAATGCTCATATAAAGAAAATTCACCTCTGATATTCACACACACATGACCCAATCAATGGAGAATATGTTTGATCTGTTTCAGGCCGTCGACGAACTGTTTCGGATGATGCAACTGATGGTGACGTCATACCCAGACTCAACGGAAGAAGAACTAAAGGCCATCATTCACTTCCGTCGCAGCACGATGCAGCTCTACCTCCAAGAGTTGGATTCAAGGAACACGTGGCAGGCACTGACCACGTACGTTTCTATCTCTGTGTAGATTTATCAGAGGTTCATACAGGCTTTTATATAGCACCTGTGATACCTCTGAAAGGTGTTGAAATTTAGCCGTATTTTCTTCTTTTTCTTGTATAGTAGTTAAGTTGTACATTTGATGAAATAAGGTTCCTACTGTTGAACAGCTATCATTTTGTCAAACTACACAAACTGTAAGTAGGCCCCTACTAGGCGGGACTAGTCCCTTTTGGAGTGCCTAATGCTCCCTAAATATTTTATCATTTTATTACATTATTGAATGAGGTAACATGTAATATTTACCATTGTTTAATATTACGTGTCAATGTACATACTGTGGGTACAATAAAAATGTCTTATGTCTTAAAATTGACTTCTGGTAGTGAAAAGAAATTTATCTGGTAATTTATATTAAAAAATACTTTGTTTAACAGAGCGCTGAAGATTCTGATGGACAGTCACGAAGATCGAGTATTTGTCATGCAGCACAATGGATTGCCTGCATTACACGAGGTAATGCATTGACTCATCATCTCGTTTCTACATTGTTCTCGTTATCCTTTGTACTGTACATTGTTTTGAAGTTTAACTTTATGCAGTGCAACATCACTTGGGAACCTCATGTTAAAGTTTTGTCATATGTCATGACAACAGTTGTCTTGATCTCCACAACAGTTGTCTTGATTGTTACTGGACCACTGACTGTACCTTTGCACACATTTCCACCATGCTATATCGGCTTTGTCTGTTGTGGGCCCGATCATTTGGAACGGACTTCCATTGGAGCTACATTTGCTCCCAAGGACTTGGCTTTTACTTGTCTCTAAAGGCCACTCTTTTCAGCCATGGGTGCGTTAGGAGCACCTCTGAGTAGGTATCTTTAAGGGGTGCGATATCAAGTGCGCATTGGCATAGAGAGCGAGAGGTACCGAGTTCGAGTTCCGTAGGGCGGACATGCTTTGTAGGCTGCTATTAGCGCCATGTATTGCAGGCTGTCTGTTCTGTTAGTAGTTAAGATTTATGTCTTCTGTCATTTGTGTTCTTGTGAATTGTTTCAATTGCATAACATGTAAATGTACAGCGCAGTGCGTTTGTCAGTAGCGCTTCAATAAAGAAAAAGATTATTATTATTATATTGATTGATTGATTGGTTTACTGTGGCCGTTGACATCCAGATCCTGTCCCCAGCATACATTTATCAAAATCTCATCCAATGATTCAGTGTATACTCATAATAAATCCTTGAAATAAATTAATAGAACAGTTACTGTGACTGTAGTGAGTGTTTTTTAAATCATGTTTTAGGCTTTCAACACTTTGCACATGATGCATCATGAGGCAACCGCATGCCACGTAACAGATGAGATTATTCTAGTCCTTGGTCTGGTCACACAGATCCTGACGACAGCAAGGAAATGCATCGCCGAAAAGAAGAGTCAGTCCTCATAAATGTTTTCTTACTTAAACTGAATGCTTAAACAATAGAACCACCATTTTAGCAGTATTAATATGTTGAACATGAACTTCTAGTTTTATTTCTTTATTTATTTCTGATTGACACTGTCTTTCAGTTGATTGATTACCTTATATGTTGATTAGTTGGAATAGTTATTCTTTTAATGAGAATTCATTTACTCACTCATTGTAAGGATTTATTTAGGACCCTTAAAGGTTGTTACTCGGGAGCGCTCCCATCCCTACCTAACCGAAAGAGTACATTTTTAAGATTGCAATAGGCAGTATCGGAGTGGATTATGAGCAGCAGGCGCAGGTGTGGAAGGAGCCAATTCCAGACTGCAGGGCTAGCAACAGAGAAAGTGTGTCGCCTGATAGAAGTGCGTGCATAAGGGACAAGAAGTTCGCCCTGCACAGAGGAGCGGAGAGAACGGTGGCGCTGGAGACAAGACAATTCTAATTTTTGATTTGAGCAAGAATTTGGAAGCAAGTGTTGTAGGTCTTTGAATCAAAAGACATGAGATTAAAGAATTGACTGGGCCAGCGTTGTAAGCTATTCTGAACAGCTTGTGTTATGACTGTTATCATCATCATCAGTTCCTTATGCCAGCCCTCTGACTGTTATAGACTTCTGTTATGTGCCAACTGCTTACATTATGTATTTATCTGCTGCAGCTGTGGAAGTCAAGCTGCATCTGACAAGTTGGAAGGAACGGTTCGAGTTTGCACGAAAGCTTCTGACTCTACTGAATTCTTATTCCCCTCCTGACATTCGACAAGCAACATTTGGTAAGGGGCAGTCTTTGTGTTTATAATTATTAATTAACAACCTCTGTTGTGCCAGTGTGTAATGCAGGGGTCTCCAAAGTCACTGCCCGCAAATGACATCCGGACCGCTAAGGCCTTTAATCTGGCCAGCGGAACTCTCCTTGAAGAAACAAACTATATTGGGAAAATTGAAAATTTTAACGCCGCTGTACTCTGACATGCACATTGCCAAAATCCATGTCGCTGTTTGTAGATATAGGAACTCTGCGTATTAATTGTTATTGATATCTGCATTGAAATTCTGCACTGCCTCAGACCTCAGGAATAAATAGTCTGTTAAAGTTATTCATTCGCGGTTTTTTTAATGGAGTTTGGCCCGTGGAGCTTTAGAAAGTCAGCAATGTGGCCCCCCCGCTGGAAAACTTTGGAGACCCCTGGTGTAATGTATCAACTGATGACAAACGAAAACCAAACCATGATGGGGTCAATACCCAGATCAGTCTATAGAGATGTAAAACCAGCCTATGTTAGTGCATGTGCAAAAGATAAGTCTTCAGCTAAGACTGATATTACATAAAAGACTAACAAATGTGGGACAGAATTTAGTTGGCTTTTTATTGTTCAATAGTGTTACATAAGCTTTCTTTAATATTTGTTATGGTCTCATAGTACTGCAGTGCTGTATTAAAAATCTTGTGTCGCCTGTCTCACACTTTGGCTACTTCTCCAGAGCCTCTGTAACACACTTAATTAAGACATGATTCTGAATTTGTTCAGTTCTGTTGTATAGAAATGTAATTCAACTGCGAAAATGTGAATTCGTTATACATAGCGTCATTGTGGTATGTTGCATGCAATGGCTGCCAAAGGCAACACTCTAATGAGATTCCTGCATATTTGTAATCATAATCATGAATTTATGTAGCTCTTTTTCAAGAGATACTCACTCCTCTGAGTTGATTCTATCCTAAAGTTTGTGAGAATGTTTATTTTTGTTAACCCTTTAACAACGAGCGTGTACTAAAATGTATGGGCAATCAATGCAGCTCGTCGTTAGAGGGTTAATATAAGAATGTCTAGTTGGATGAAATTACCACTGACAGTTGACAGAAAATATTCTGGTAGAAATGTTAAAATAATGCAGACTTTTCGTTATCTGAAATTTTGAATTCTTGTTTCGCTGTAGAATGCCTTCGAGAGATGGTGCTAACGTTCCAGAATGAGTGCATCCAGACAATTGTTCCTGTCTTGGTCCAGGCCCACAGCATTTTCCAGGAGAACAACATGCCAAGTATGTTGCCCACTCTCCCTTTTGCTTAAATTCCAGTTTTTATTTGTGCTTAAATCTCATCCAATTCTGAGCGTTCATAAATACTAAGTTTTGCGAGTTGCTGGTGAAATGTTAAGTTTTCCTGACTTGTTTTAGCTATCCTCGTTGAATGTATGCTTTCCCTGTACAAATTACTACTGCCCACTGGCTTTCCCCAGCACTTCCAGCCACTTATTACTGGATAACCAAATGTTTGCTGTTCTCTGGTAATTTCCCAATAACATCCCAGTAGATGTTTTGCGTTTTGTTACCGACTGGACCTAAGTAACATTCTAATTGTTTTTTAAGATGCACTGTTTAAATCCCCTTAAACAGCCATGTTCACAGCACTTTGAAGCGGTTCTTAAAATATGCTATACAGTATAAAAGCCCAGATACATGAATACATACATGTGTAATGGTTGATCTCTGGATGTCCTGAACTGGCTCCCTGTCTGTCAGCGCATAGAGTACAGAATCGCCTCCTTGGTATAGCGGTGTTGGCAAGGCCTTGTTCCATCTTACCTGCTTGACCTTTGTTGTCCTGTATCTGGTGCTTGCAGTAGTTGCTCCCTATTTAAGGCCTCCCTCTTTAGCTGCGTCTGCTCCCTAGGTCAATGTCTGACACATTCTGTAAGCACTTGAAAACTGTTCTTTTTGACCGTACTGGACTCGGGAGCACCTCTTGGTAGTTCCCTTGAAGAAGAACTCTTCGAATGAATGAATGAATGAACGAACTGAACATACATAAAGGTTTATGTTTTTTATCACATCACAGGAACTATTTCAGTGATTTATGCAGTTTCTAATATTCTGTGGAATTTGTTTTTGCAGTTACGATGGGTCCATACTTTCCAAAAACTGGACAGAAGGGACTGATGCACAAATCGAACATTCGCTCCCCACGTCCTCAGTTCCAGATGTTCCTTCACAGCAATCAACTGGAATCATCCAAGGTAAGAACTGCACATTTCTGTGTGATGGTCTTAGTGTCAGTGTCAGGTTTCAATGGCCATGGACAACGCAATGGTGGCGTGGTATGTAGGGGGCATATGTGCAAGTGTGTACTGTGTATGCGTGTATTTATGTATGCAATACTGTGGGCGCGGTGGTGTAGGGGTATGTTCGGTGCCTTGCAGCTGGAGGGTTGCGGGTTCGAATCCACCTTAAGCCGCCAACCATGGGCAAGTCCTTCACTCGCAATTGCTCATGCGCTTCAGCGGGAAACTCCGATTCAGTGTCCGCGCTGTAGTCGGGAGCGCCTCTGAGTAGAAATCATGAAGGGCGCTATGACAAGTGCTCATGCATACATACATACGTACTATACATGTTTCTTAAAATGCCTTTTAAGAGCCTCATGAAGGTGCTTAGACTTAGCTGTCTAGCAGTTCCAAAGAGCAAGTCTTAGGAGAAGGAGAAGCTGAACGCGTTCTCAGGTTCAAGTTCAAGTCACTTTTTTAATGGTCAGTGTGTGTTGACTCATCTCACAGTTGCTCAGAGTCCAAGACTGATGCGTTGTTATTCGATTCTGGTGCTATATAAATTGAAGCAAAACTTAAATTGACCATTTTGTCACTTTTGGGTAAAGAACCTTGGACTAACACTGATGCTTTATGTCCTGTGATAAGGAATTCTTAACAAATGTCTTAGTCTAATGAAATTTGGTTACAAGTAGTTACAATAAATATAGTAAACATATGCATCAAATAACAATGCAGTATACAATGCAACGCAACTGTATTTGATGCAGTACAGTGCAACTGTATTTGATATTGCCCTCCTTCCAAAATTCAGAAGTGCACACGGCCATAAGACAGAACATCGACGGCACAGAGCAATTGTGAGTCAAGGACTTTTTCTAGGTCCCTACACAGTAACTGCCTCAGGTTAGGCTTGAACCCATACTCTCCACATACAGGCCGAGCACTCTAAGAAATAGGCCACTGATAGTAGTAATAATAATAATTATCTAAGAAATTATTTGGCACCACTTTGTCAATGAGTATGGTAATTATAAGAAACAAAACAGAAACAATGATCTACCTGTACAGTTGTACACTCGAGAAAATGCCACATAATTATTTCTTCTTTTTTTGCCGAAGGGTATCGACCCGGTCTATGACGCCGCAGTCCATGACTTCTACGACCCATACCATCACTTCGTTGACCTGCTCTTCCGAGTTGCAGTCAACCAGCAGAATGTCACGGAAGCGGTCGTCAACCTGTCGGCAATGGTTGCCTACGAAGGCGTTCCACTTCACATGCCATATTTTGCCAAGCTGTGGTACGAGATCTACCACACGGAGCATGTCGACCGGCGATGCGTGACGATGCTCTGTAGCAGTTCTTCGTTCATCGATTACATAGATGCGGTTTTGGTCGACGAACGAAAGTCGCTCAACAATTTGCACATCTACCAGTTCTTCTGCACATACTTCCCAAAGGCATGTAACGGTTTATATTAGTCTTTAGTGAAAGTCACTTTCTTCAGCATTCTTCATTTAACTGCCGGAGAGACTACCTTATTTTTTGACAAAGTTACGAATGATTATGTGTTTTTTTTAAATTTTTTCATTAATTTTAATATATAATTACAATATCAAAATATACAATATACAATTGCAATATCAAAATAAAAGTATTCTCTGTAAAAAATTCTGAAAATACACTTTAAAAAAATGAATTTCATCAAATGTGAGAAATCAGAAATGTAAAAAAAATTTTCACCGATTTTTATTAAAATCTGAAAACAAGAAAAAGTGGCATCTGATCATATTTTGCTGTTTTCCTAGGACATCCGACTCATTTTGATCGTATTATTTCCTGCATGGCTTTTTGGTTTTACTTACAAGTTTTATAATTTCCTCTTAAAATGATTGAAATGTTGTCTCTTGGAGCCTGTTTCAGAATGTTTATTAATTAATCTAAATTGGCACCGTATCCAACCTTTTTAGCAAACTTGATGCCATAATTCTGACTGTGAACATACTTGAAGCCTTGTTAAACTAAGAATCAGTTCAATTGAGGCAAGCTACGTCTATGACAACAACAATATATTCAGAATAAATGAATATTGAATTGAATTGTAAGGCTATTGTTTAGAAAAATTACCACTTGTAGATTGCAGCTAGTGGGACCTATAGTGTGTTTATAATTTTCTCTTTATCACTTTACAATAATATCTCTGCATTAATGTACAGGAAATTGTTCGATGTACTATGAAGCTTGTTTCAGTTCAGCCAAATTTTTGGGCCAAAAAAATTAAGGATTTAGTTCGTTATTTGCAAAGCTATACAAAATTGTGATCACAACGGTGCATTTCAATTCTATAATTGAATAGATGCACTACTGCTGTGCATTAAAAAACTTTGACTTTGGGAGACAAGCTTGTTTATTGTACATTAAGTATGTTGCAGTTTTAGCTAGAACTGAACAATAAAATTGTGAAAGGTACCATGCATGTAATTCCCCCAACTGTAGTTTGGCTAATTTTAATTTATAGATTTCTGTTGATTAGGTAAAATGTATTTTTTCATGTTTATTTATTGTATTTCTTCATTTGTTTTTGGTTGAGCAGGTTTACCAACAGGTGTTGAACGACCAAGGTCAGTCATTGATCAACAATTTGGTCAACTCGGTCGAGGCAAATAAGTTGCTTTTGGAGAACGTTCTTTCAGAAAAGGAGTTGGACAAAGTGTGGCTGACTATTAATGGGGTGAGTACCTGAAAGGCGCAATTTAACTGTGCTAAGCCAGAGAAGAACACTGTGTTTGAGTTTTTGGTTTGGTTCGCTTCGAAAAGCTTGTTTATCCTAGCTCTCTGGATAATAACAGATTATCTTGTAGTGTCAGTCCCAGGCCTTGATAAAGGAGGAGGTCGACACTAATCATCTTTTGTCATGACACAGTGTCGTTAAACAGCCACTAACATAACAAAAGCCAGTTGTGATCATGGTCTTGTCATGCCAGATCGAGGAATTTTCTTAAAGAAGTGTTATAAAAGTGTGTACTTGCAATAGCCATTATGTGTGTATGTAGTAGGTATTTGTTATTGTATTGTATAGTATTTATAAATTTATAAAGCGCTTCTCACAGTAATACCCAATCAGAAGCGCGAAGAGCCCTGCGAAAAAAGAAACGTCGAAGATCACAGATCGAAATACCCCCAGTTAAGATCACAGATTAGGTCATTCTGGAGCATAGGACCAACAGAATATGTTGTTATTATTATGCATTTATTAAGCACCACTATGTTATGACCACGCATCAATCTATGATGCTGAGCAGTTAGTGAAGGACTTGCTCAATGTCCCCATATAGTAACCATCTCAGGGGAGACTCGAACCTGTACTGTCCTCATTACAAGGCAAGTGCTATTACCATTCGGCTACCATGTCCTGATATATGTGCATAGACATCTATATAGCACCTTCCTGTTCTTGATATAATGATTGGCATATGTGAGAAATTGTATAATTCACAAGCGCTTTAACCAGTTGGCTACTACGTCCCTATGTATGTTTTGAGGCATCTGCATAGCACTTTCCAGTTCTTGATATTATGATTCGCATGTGTCATTCACAGGACCTGCGTGCCATGCAGCTCATGTTCTCCGTGCAGCCACCGAAACAGCTGCCACCTTCGCTGATGGAGGGACTCAAGTACTACCTACAGTTTGGTCAGTCGGTTCAGCAGCAAAGGCAGCAACAACATCCTCCACCTCCAAGTGAAGAGGCAGAAACAGCTGCTAAGGATGAGAAGGGAACGGCGGGGACAGGAAGTGCTAAAGAGGAGGACACAGCTGCAGAGGAGGAGAACTACGATGAAGCATCCACGGAAAAGGGCAAGAATAAAAGACCACACCCAGGTTGGTTGTCCTCTGGGGAAGAATCTGTAGATAGATTTTTTAAGACAGAACCTCTTCTGTGCTTTCCTTCCAAATGTTTAGTTATAACTAATCACCTTTGCTGTTTGTCGGTAGATTATTTATTTGTGCATTGCATTTGTTACAAACATAAGGTCTTTAATGAGTCAGGTTCGAGTGTCATGCTAGGTCTTATTCAGTAGCATACTGGGTCTCACTTAATAGCATACTGGGTCTCACTTAATAGCATACTGGGTCTCATTCAGTATTCAGTAGCATACTGGATCTCATTCAGTATTCAGTAGCATACTGGGTCTGTACATATAAGATTTGCTGAACTTGCTGTTACTGAGAGTGTTTTAGTCAGGGACCATTATGAGGTTCTGAGCTGGACTGTATAACGTCAGTGTGATATGATTTTTTATTTTGTGATTTTTAGAAACTCCACTGAAACGAAAGCGTCTGTGCTCGAGAGGAGATTCCGAAGACACATCGGCGTCTGTGCCATCAGGCTCTCACGAGGCTGCTCTGTTGTCAAAGGCGGAAAAACCAGCGCCTAGAAGCAAGCGCAGTTTCTCTTCGGTCGAAACAGGCGACGAGCAGGCGTCCTGCTCTAAAGACTGCATTGGGCCGTCGTCATCATCTGGCCTCTGCTCAAAAGCCTCGTCATCCTCAGAGGATGAAGAACCCGAGGCGTCCCGGGAGGTGCCAGAGGTCGCGCAGGGTCAGAAGGCGGTGCCGACCCCGGCGAAAGAAAAGCAGACGCCAATCGATTCGGTTGTAAAGAACGTCGAGGTCATATTTAGGTTGCTAAAGAAGTAGACACCGTAGAACGTCAGTCGGTCGCTGTCCTGTGATTCAGCATATTAAGTGATTTTCGTTCTCACGTTTCGTTGCACCGGGTGACCTTTCAGGTGCAGTGCACCTGTCTTTAAGAGATCGCATTATTTACGTGGCACGGTTTTGTTTGCATTTTGGACAACATTTTGTGGAGCGTTTCTGAGGAAAAATTTTCTGCCGAAACAAAGGTTATTTTTCTGCTCAAAAGTACTCGAAATTTTGATGTTTCTACTGGAAATTGTTGACATTTTAAGTTTGTTTTTGCCTGTAGAAGTACTGGTTAATTTGTCATGCGTGTGAGAATGCTTAAGTGCTGTATTACGAAACTGGGCCATGTTGAATGTTACTTGAAAATAAAGTCTTTGAGTAACACTGAGTTACAAAAGTAGCGGTCTTACTTAAACTGTTTGTAAAAACTACGCCAGGAGGAATGGGGGTCGGAAATTTGTGACGATGTGTGACATGGGGTGGGGGTCTGAGAAGTGTGACGTCACACCAGGTCTATGTTATTAAATTTAACAATTAACAACAATGTAATTTTATTAATAACAGCAGTAATTTTGAGGATTAAATTTTCATTATTTTTTTAATTATTTTAATGTATACAGGCACCATTATTAATAATTTTCTAATTATTTCAATATTTGCACTGTGTTTCAAATATTCATGCTTTCCCTATTTTGTTCCATAAAGGAGCATTTTGCTTTGCCATGGAAATTTGGTTTTAACGGGCAGAACTTTGTGACGTCATTTTCAGAGGGGCAGTGTTGCTTTTGTGACGAAGTGTGACGAGGGGGGGGGGGGTTAAAAATCGGCCAAAATTGCGTGACATTTATGGACGGCCCTACGCCAGGAGGAATGTAAAAAGCCATAAATGTTTTGAGTACCATTTGAAACATGTATCATGGTCATAGGAACTGCCAATAAGGATGCCTGCGTAAATACACTTCTAAATGGCGTGGCACTGGACTTTAAACGGGCAGCGGGCAGTGAAAAATCTCGCCGGGTCAATTAATTGAAAAATGAGCAGCATAGAGGCCATAATTATGGTCGCCGTAGAAAAGCGTAGATTTACTTTTATTTGCTTCAATTTCTGTCTTTAATACACGGTCACAGACATTTCGCCTAGGTTGTTGTCGGTCGTAGATCACTACGTCATGACGGGACGGATGAATCGGTTGTCCATTTTCTTTCCAATACGTCATGATGGGACGGAACTACGGATGAATTGGTTGTCTTCCAACCCGGTATTTACAGAGGCAATAGATGAGACCCATATGGGCTCTGTGTGGGTCCACTTGGTGATAGGGGGGGGACTTATAAAGCGCCTCTCACACTGCAACCTAATCAGAGGTTCTATATTGCCCCCACGTAGGCTTACTCGAGGTGACCTTGTTCCCATCGAGCTGACCTTGTTCCCTTTGCGCGCACTTATAAGTAGATGGGCCGACCTACCATCTGGAATAACCATCCTACCACACACCGTTTACAAGCATCCGAAGACTTCTTTTCCTTGGAGAGGCGCTATACATGTCCTCTGAATGAATTAATCAAATGCTGGCTGCGTTGCCCACACATTATCCGCCTTTCTTCTCCCTCTACCCTACAACAGATGAGGCTGTTCATAATTAAATGTGACCATCTATCATTATGCCAGAGACGATGCCTCTGGATTCGTCCATCCCTCTCTAAACTCGGATGGGATGGACCATTGCAGGCGTATCTCCTCCATCGAGAGTTGAGACGCACGTTATCAGGTTACCAGACAGACAGACAAATGAAAAGGAAGGAGAGATGGAGAAGTGAGACTTTTTCCTCTCCAGTCTCTGTCTGCACAGAGGCAGACAAGACGATTCTGTGTGTGTGTGTCTGTCTGTCTCTATCTATCTATCTATCTGTCTGTCTGTCTATCTATCTGGCTATCTATCTGTCTATCTGTCTGTCTGTCTCTGTCTGTCTGTCTGTCTGTCTGTCTGTCTGTCTGTCTATCTATCTATCTATCTATCTATCTATCTATCTATCTATCATCCATCTATCTATCTATCTATCTATCTTGTAACCACCATTTTCAGCAGATAAATGTTGAAATGTATATGCAAAGGCGCTAATCGATAGGCCTACAGTTATAGTTGAGACGCGATAGTCCAGTAGTGGAGTGACGACCTGCAGCAGACTTAACCTGATCTCATGTCAGAGTGGGCCATAGACCCATAACAGGTCGGTCCTTCTCGAAATCCGCCAATTCATCGTCTTCTTCACGCACACTATACTACGCTATCAGCAAGACGGTAGACCAGGCCCCAACTTTGAACTTTCCCTGATGATATTCACAGGCGGGTCTCGGCCCGGGGCGCATAGGGAGAGTAGACCGAGAGACGGATCGGGCGGAGGGAGAGGTGGAGCCGGAATGATGGCCAAAGACCGTCGTAGGCTTAGATAAAAAAGAGGGTCAGCGCCGTGTAGCGGAATCAGCGACAGATTATGTCGCCATGTTAATATTCCGTTCGTCGACTGTCAGGGACATGACAGCGAATGTCAATGGCTCGTTGTCGACGCTAAATCATTCGACGCGATCTCTCGCCGTCGCTCCGATGGTCGACCGGTGGCACGTGACCCGCATGACGAGGCCCCCTATCGGCATTCTTATCGGCCGACGCTGGCGTCCCCTTGCGGACAATCGATTAACTACATTCGTGTCCGTATTAGAATGCGTCCCGAGACCGGGAAGGGGAAAAGTCTCACTCCTCCATCGCTCCTTCCTCCCTTCCTTCCCTTCCTTCCTTCCCTTCCCTTCCTTCCCTTCCCTTCCTTCCCTTCCCTTCCCTTCCTTCCCTTCCCTTCCCTTCCCTTCCTTCCTTCCCTTCCTTCCTTCCTTCCCTTCCCTTCCCTTCCCTTCCCTTCCCTTCCCTTCCCTTCCATTTGTCTGTCTGTCTCTGTCTCTCCTTTCTCTCTTCTGTCTCTGTCTGTCTGTCTGTCTCTGTCTGTCTCGCCCCTCCCTCCCTCTCTCCATCTACTCTTCCCCTCAGTTCGTCACTCCCACATTCCTTCCATGTCTTTCCCATAACCATCTCCAGTCCGCTCCTTTCCTTCTTTCAGTCTTCCACACAGTCTATCCATTCTTATTTCCTTTCAACGCTCCTTTATTCTCTGTGTCTGCCTGTCTCTGTCTGTGTCTATCTGGCTGTGTTTGTCTGTCTCTGTCTGTCTATGTATGTCTGTGTGTGTCTCTATGTGTGTCTGTATGTCTGTGTCTGTGTCTGTATGTGTCTATCTGGATGTGCCTGTCTGCGTCTGTCTGTTTGTCTGTCTGTGTCTGTCTGTCTGTATCTGTCTGTCTGTCTGTCTCTCTCTGTCTGCCTGCCTCAATCTCTCTCGTAACCGTCGTTCGTCGCTACCCTCTCTCCAACCCTCCCTTTCGCCCTTCCCTCCTTCCCGTCCCCACTCTTCCCCGCCTTACCTCTCTCCACCAATACCCCCCCTTTCCCCTAACCATCGGTCGGGGTGAGTCAGTCATTAGTCTGCTGGTAGGATTGGCATGTTAAAACGGCGCTAAAGCTGCCCGGAAAATTCGTAAGTGGACAGTGCGACCCTGGTCTGGGACCGACCGGACCATTATCCTGGTCGCTGGGAAGCCAATACATCTATTCTGCGGATCTATAGACTCTCTGCAGCGGGCGACTTAATTGCGTATTTCCAGACGATCGATGCATCTCGCTGACGATTCGTTGGCTTCGTTTGCAGTGCATTGCCTCCTTATAAACCTTTGCTGCGACTCCTACTATATATTGTTCTCATGTATTGTTATTTGCTTCTGTCTTCGGCGATTTTCAGTCCTGGATGGTCCGTAATAAGCTTCAACAGTATCCTTCTACGATTGAATTTCGCCATTTATGCTCAGGTTAACAACTCCACGGTGCATTGCCTCCTTATAAACCCTCTCTGCGACTCCTACTATTTTCCTGTCGGCGATTTTCAATCCTGGATGGCCCGGACTAAGCTTTTCCCGAATCCTTCTACGACTGAAAAAACAGGCAACGCGGGAAGTGACAGCGTTTTATGGGACATGGTAGACTGTTGCTTAGAGTGCTGGCCTTGTACGCGGAGAGGCCGGGAGAGCACAGGTTGGAGCCTCCCCTGAGATAATTACTGTGTATGGTGGACCTTGAGCAAGCTCTTCACTCACAATTGCTCAGCGCCATCAATTGAAATGGTCATTAATGGTGGTGCTAAATAAATGCATTATGACGATGATGATGATGATGATGATGATGATGATGATGATGATGATGATGATGATGATGATGATGATGATGATGATGATGATGATGATGATGATGATGATGATGATGATGATGATGATGATGATGATGATGATGATAATCATAATAATAATAGTAATAGTAGGCTAATAATAAATGTGTCTTTGTTTATTGCACTTATTACGGTCGCAAGGGCGGTAAATCTGAATCAAACACCAAAGTGTTCGCGAACAAGTTGTTCAGCGTCTCCACGCGAAGTCTTGACAACAGCTCGAACTTGCAATCGTTAGATTATGCGCAGATCTATAATAGGCCTATATATTCACTGCTGTCAACTATAAATTCGTTGGCTAATTCAGTAATACATTAATATACTTTCTATGACTGTAGATGGCCAGTTAGACTTGCGTTGCATGATGCAGTTTAAAGAAGAAACTACTAGCCTACTAACAAATGGTTAATAGTACAAATACTTGTACAGAAAAATTATTGTAAAACCGATGCAGTTTTACAATAATTTTTCTGTACAAGGACTGGCGTTTAAAGGGCACAGACAATCTAGAAGTTTTACAAATAAAGGTAACTATTCAATGACTTGTCTGGATTATCTTGCCTTGAATTTTTATCCATTCTTGGACCATACATGTATAAAGAATTTCGCGAATTGTGGGCAAGGATGTTTTGCAACTTAAACTTTCTCTTCTATTTCTATTACGCTGTCTGTGACGAGTGGTCAAAAGAGTAACACCGATTCAGTTTCACATAATTAATTTTTCAAGCATTTTTAATATTATATAACATAGCATTGTTGCATTGTATTGCAACAAACGAGTACTGTACACTTATCGCATTTTTAAAAGCTAAAATCAAATAACTTCACATTCCTTGAAAATAGCTTCTATAACTAATCCTAAGTAGTGTCAATAACACTCGCAAAACGGCTTCAAGTTCAACTTCGTGGGTTTTTGCACATGATAGGTTACACACCACCAGAGTCTCAGACTCGGTCTACAAGTTCAGAAGGGCCCCAAAATGTTTGCGCCTAGGGAACCGTTTTCTGTAAAAGCGCCTCTGTTGAGCGATGGTGGTCATTCTGAGGAGGAAGGCCGTGCGAACGGAGAACCCCAAGAGCATACAGCGACGAGGCACAAGAGGAGAGTGCCCCTCGAGGTGGGAATGCATGCCAAGGTCACAACTGAGTATTACCCCGAGGATCCAGTTCTTGTCAAACCGCTCGGCACCCTCTAATATCGAATACATTCAGCTTTTAGATCTCAGTAAATATTAAGTCTAAAATGACATCTCTGCCTAATGACAAGGTATAGGCATTCATTAATATATGTATTCACCCACACATGGACCCACCTATGGACCCGCATCTACTCCATCCGCCCACTAAGTTATTCATACATTCATTCGTTCAATCATCCATCCATCCATCCATCCATCCATCCATCCATCCATCCATCCATCCATCCATCCATCCATCCATCCATCCATCCATCCATCCATCCATCCATCCATCCATCCATCCATCCATCATCCATCCATCCATCCATTCATTCATTCATTCATTCATTCATTCATTCATCCATTCATCGATCCACACAACAACCAACTGGTTTCTCTGTCCGTGTATCCAGCCATCATCCTCCATTCCTCCCTCCTTCCTCCCTCCTCCTCCCTCCCTCCCTCCCTCCTTCCCTCCCCTCCCTCCCTCCCTCCCTCCTTCCCTCCCTCCCTCCCTCCCTCCCTCCCTCCCTTCCTCCCTCCCTCCCTCCCTCTATGCGTCCATCCATCATCCATTCCTCCATTCATCAATTCATCCATTTGTCCATCGAAGCAACCTGAGAGAAACCCTATCTGAACATCCAAGCCTTACCCAAAGAGAAAGTGAACCGAAGCTCCATCCATCCAACCACCATCCACCCACCAATCCATTCATCTATCCGTCTATCCATTCACCAAACAGCAAGAGCCACGCGCCAGACCATCAGCCATTCATCCATTCATCCACTCATCCATCCTTACATCTACCCATCTATCAAGCCATTCATTCATTTATTCATTCATCCATCCTCACACTCTTTCACCTATCAAGTCATTCATTCATCCACCTACCCACCCCGTATGAAGACTGAAGTCCTACCAAGAGAAAATCCTTGGGCTGTGCTGTTATGTTACCGTGAAGGCTACTCCACTGAAACTGCTCTTGCCTTAACGCTGGCAACAGCTTCTCATCTAATGATACCTTAAATGCATGCCTCTCAGTATGCCTTGACCTTAGTGCTGCTTTTGACACTGTCGACCACCACCTACCCTCTTATCTTCGTCCGTTGTTCACGGTCCAACCACTTCGCTCAACCTGCTACTCTTCCGCCCTAACACATTTCTACCCTTCCATCACCTCATCACTAAAATTTGCAAATCACTCCGTGGCACCGTCATGGGCTCTCGTGCATTCCATGTTGCTGCCCCCAAGGAATGGAATCGACTGCCAGTGTTTACCTGTTGCTCAATCTCCTTTTCTTCTTTCAAGAAACGCGTCAAAACTCACTATTGTTCATTGGCCTTCAAACATATGGATATCTAACTACTCTTCACCTGGTAACTCACTAACCGCCTCAGATTCGCATTTCTGTGTGACTTTGCGCACGTTTAAGGTGTTTGTAATAATAATAATAATAATAATAATAATAATAATAATAATAATAATAATAATAATAATAATAATAATAATAATAAATAAATAAATAATAATAATAATAATAAATTAATTAATAAATAAATAAATAAATAATAATAATAATAAATAATAATAATAATAATAATAATAATAATAATAATAATTAATAATAATAATTATAATAATAATAATAATAAAATAATAAAAATAATAATAATAATAATAATAATAAAAATAATAATAATAATAATAATAACTGACGATCAGTGGTTACTCACATCGATGCCTATCAGGATGGGTGGACTTGGAATAAGAAGAGCATCTTCGTTGGCACTTCCAGCTTTTTTAGCCTCAGCCGCAAGATCTCAACTCACCCAATCGCTCATCCTCACTCTCACTCAGGTGCCCGAAGACTCTATCGTGGAAGTAATGAGAACCCGATGGCAGCAGAGCATTGCAGAAACGACCGACTTCCCATCAACAGACGGCAATCAGTCTTCATGGGACACGCCGCTGCTCTCGGTGGCCATGCTGGAGATAACATCGCGCTCTCGGGATTCGTACGACCGGGCGAGGCTTAATGCTATACAGGCCCCACACGCCTCGGACTGGCTATTCGCCCTCCCTCTAGCTTCTCAAGGCTTAAGACTCAATGACGAAGATATGAGGGTAGCGGTGGGCTTGAGACTGGGGGCGGTCATCTGTGCCCCACACACATGTCCATGTGGTACAATGGTTTCAGCCAGAGGATCGCACGGTTTGGCTTGCACGTTGGGTTTCGGCAGACAAGCCAGACACTCTTCCATCAATGAAATCGTGCTACGCAGCCTCATCAGGGCAGGTACACCGTCGATCAGGGAACCGACTGGCCTCGCCCGATTGGATGGGAAAAGACCAGATGGCCAAACCCTGATTCCATGGAATAACGGGCGTTCCCTGATTTGGGATGTCACAATTGTAGACACTTTTGCGCCGTCGTACTTGGTCGAGACAGCTGTAGCGGCGGGAGGAGCGGCGGAAATAGCCGCGACTAGAAAGAAGAACAAATACGAGGAGCTTCAAACAAGATACCTTTTTACTCCAATCGCGATAGAGACGATGGGACCTTTGGACCAGGAGGGCCTGGCTTTCGTCAAGGAACTCGGCAGACGGTTGACCAGAACAACGGAAGATCCACAAGAAACCTTCTTCCTTTTTCAAAAGATCTCTGTTACTGTCCAGCGATTCAACGCTGTCGCATGCCTTGCTACAATGGGGCCCTAGAACTCTGATCGTAGAGGAACAATAACCGTTTTATAATAATAATAATAATAATAATAATAACAACAACAACAATAATAATAATAATAATAATAATAATCTAATAATAATGGCATAAAACGCATCAAGTGTGGAAATCTAGGGATAGGGCAATCAGGAGAGAAACGCCAAACTGTCTGGCGACGTAGGTGTAAAGTGTAAACTGCATGCTATCAATATCTATAGTTACATCATACAACTCAGGCGACGTAGGTGTAAAGTGTAAACTGCTATCAATATCTATAGTTACATCATACAACTAAACTGAAACCAAAGCCCTCGATGCCTGGGTGAAATTTGAGGGGCCTGGGATAAAGTTGGTAGGCGCGAAGCTTGCATCATACTCACAACCCTTGACAAGACAAAGTTGAGTCACCGATTGGGGTTCGGGGCACATCTAAAATCTAAATGATCTACACATATCAAGAGTGGCGGTTTTGGCATGAGGGTGGGCTGAACCCCTGGACACCCCAGTGTCACTGGACACCCCGAAGCGTTAAACCGTTCGGCCGTTTGCGTTTTATGCCAAGCATTCGAACATAACAGCACAGCCCTAAGAATTTCTATTTCGGGTCATTCTAGGGTTTGGATTTTCAGGTTGGGTTTCAATCTTTTGGTAGGACTTCAATCTTCATACAGGGTGGGTGCACGTGGTGGATGAATGAATGACTTCATAGGTGAATGGGTGTAAGGATTGATGGTTGGATGAATAAATGACCGAAAAACTTGGTGGGTGGATGAATGTAAGGATGGATGAGTGGATGAACGATGAATGGCTGGATAGTCTGACGGATGGCTGCACTGCTGTTTGGTGGATGGAGACAGACCGATGGATGAATCGATGGATGGAGGGGTGGATGGAGAGCGTCAGTTCACTCTCAATCTTTGGGCAAGGTTTAGACGTTCAGATAAGGTCTCAATCTCAGGTTACTTCGATAGACAAAATGGATGAATCAATGAATGGAGGGATGGATGGACGCATAGATGGATGGATACACGGACCAGTTGGTTGGTGTGTGGATGGATGAATGAACGAAAGAATGACTTGATGGATGGATGGTTTCATTCATACATTCATTTCAAGAACTAACCATAGCACCCCTTCAGGAAACCTACTCAGAGGCGCTCTCAGCCCAACCACGGCAATAAAGACTAGACTTGAGCAAATTGTAAAACAGTTCTACTGGACCTTGGCATGCAGCAGGCACACCTCCAAAGGGAGTCCATTCCAAATGGAGGGTCCAACAATTGAGAAGGCTATGCGCTGCCTAATTGAGGAGTGAGCCCGAGGGACTAAAAGCTCTCCCCAGCAGAAGATCGGCCAACAATGTCAGAGACTGGGCGGCAAAACAGGTATTACGATTACAAATAACCAGATTACGATTACGAATAACCAGATCGCTCATTGGAGATTTGCTCTTCAGAATAGAAAATGTGTTGACATGAGCTCCTGTTGTCATTTCATATGACGGCGGGATCTGGTTGCTCGGAACACTTCACAGAGCGAGCATGACATCACTGGAAAACTTGGCCTTGAACTTCATTTCCTGAACGTCAATCATCAACTTGTGAAGTGTCCAGAAGCTCTGTGGAGTCGTTGAATTTGCTCTGACTAAGCTGACTGCAATTGGAAACAATGACAAACTGATATAATTATATTTTTGAGTCAGCAAAAAACTGCAATATTATTAATTCACAGTGTATATGCTCTGCGATAAATTGTAGGCTACTGTGATAATATTAAAGAAAATAATCATGGAAATAAACAACCATAATTATTGTTATGTCTAGCTTTTCTGACAACATTTAGCAAATACCAAATTATCAGACTTAACTTCGACTTGCATCAAGTGAAAGAAGAAAACATAAAAACAATGTGAAGATTTGGTTATCTGTAAGTATAATATTATAATCTTTTTAACAGAAATTCCATAGGCCTACCTGGCTATTGCTCAGGTCTTAGACTGCACTGGAGCACAGTATGTGGGCATCCTTGCACGACTTGACTTTGGATGCGATATAGTTGCATACTGGTACATCGGCCATAGCCAGGCGTAGCTGTAACTGTAGTTGGTCTTTGTGAAGATGGAGCAGGTGTCACCTAAATCAATAGCATGTCATCAATTTCATCTTCAACCAATGTTTGCATTGACATGGCATCTACTAATAAAGAAATCTCAGATCCTCTGACCGGCTTGACCTGTTTGTTCCCCGGGTTAGGACCACAATGGCTCAATCCAGATCCTTTGCCTGCATAGGTACCTCTCTATGGAATGGACTTCCTCCTTCTCTACGCCCTACAATCCTCTCTGGTAGCATCTCTACCTCTTTCTCTCACCTTAAAACCTTCCTTTTCTCTCGGAATACCTCGTACTGGGAGCGCTTCTAAAAAGCTTATGCTATGAGAAGCGCTTTATAAATGATCAAATACAATACAATACAATACAATACAATACAATAATATGATTGGTAAAATATCACTTACAGGACGTCTACTCATTACGAGCTCCACTCATCTAGGTAGGTATTCCTGTTTAACGACACTGTGTAGTAACATAGACCATTAGCGTCGCCCTCCTCCTTTATCCTGGCTTGGGACTGGCACCGGCTTGCACTAAGCACGGATGTGCAATGCACGGACGTCCGGTGGCGGAGTTCTCCACTCATCTCATGGCAAGTACGGAATATATAATGGCAGCAACAAAATGGCGTCGGAATGGACTTCGATAAATATGACGTCATAATATGATAGACGACATATCGTTTAGAGACCATCTAAGCTCCTTAAATCTTACCGTATAGCGCCATCTACAACCGAGTTCTCCACTGATCCCAATACATGTAGGTTGTCGAGAATGACCGATTCTTGCTTTCGACTTTCATTCGTCCAAGTTCCATGCATGGATCAAGAAGACTACACGAATCATCGAGGGATCTAAAATTGAATATAGTTTCGAAGGGCGCATATTGAATTGACCGTTATGCCTATTATAGTCTTGCACTATCTAGCCTGTTAAACCGAGTTGGCCTACACATCTATCGTGTATTTTCATCAATCCAACTTCTACTGAAGCCATCAGTCCAACTTCTATTTAAAATTATCCTATATAAAATAATTTAGCGCATTCCTTGCCTCAAAGCATAGAGAAGCAAATTATATCTAGCTTGGGCCTAATACAATCAGCCGATACAAATTGGCATTGTTATCCTACGTTGCATGAACTCAACCCTCTAAAGAATACTGTTGTAAGCCGCTTAAAGTCTAAATTTTAGGGCCTAATCGACCGGTTAATCAAGCGTATAAAATCGAATCACATACATTTGAAAATTCATCTTCGTTCTTCCACTTCAAACATCTTCAGAACCTACTCTAATTCTTCTTCGGGTATTTTTCAACTTGTTTCGGAATGTTTTCTTAAATGAAATAAGTTAAAGCAACGCCCATGCATTGTCGCTAGAATGGGTCTATTACGTCTATGAAAATGACGTCATAATGCTTAGACACGGAAACAAAAGTTTAGACACAGACATGCAAACAACGGAAAAGAATCCCTCTAACAGTTCTAAAATTGATTTGAACATAATAGCTTCAGAGGCGCTCCCGACTACTGCGCGGACGCTGAATCAGGAGATTCACGCCGAAGCGCATGACATTGCGAGCAAGGACTTGCCCAACGGAAAGGTGGATTCGAACCCGTCCCTCTAACTGCAAGGCACCGAACATACCCCTATACCACCGCGGCTGTATTTGTGTTGTGCTGTATTGTCTTGTATTGTACTCGGTTTATATTGCGACCGAGCCACCCGCAGTAAAGATCAGAAATTAATCTCGATAAACCGACCGACCCGGAATCGAACCCGTCCGCCGACGTCGGGCTACCAACCCACTCGGCAACTCAGGTCTTCGTCTGGCTGTTTGTGTTTCTGTTTTTCTCTCGGTGGTCAACTCGTCTCTCTAGTCTGTCCGTCGGCCATTCGGTCTGTTGCTATGGTTTCGACTGCAGGCTATGTTTGTCTCTCTGTCATCTTCAAAATTTAACCTTGATAAGGCGATTTGATACTGTTATGTAAAACGGTCCTGAATGGTTGGCTATACTTTCAAAAAGCGCTATACAAATATTTAACAAGCCAAAATCATGAACAACAGATGCAGTAAAAGAAGGGAATGCACGCCATAAAATTTTCTTACTTTTATGCAATACTTATTTTTCTCACTAACTTTCATACTTAGTTCTTAGGCTACTTGCATCAGTATAATTTCATGTTTTATCATACTTCCTTACTTAATTACCGATTGTTTTCGGTCGTTGAAATGACGATGAACAAATGTTTGTCATACGTTACGAGTAATTTCTTTCTCACTTCGAGGATCGGCTGCAGCTCAGTTCGGAACTGTTCCTCGTCATCTTCTCCAACATCTGCGTCTTGTTTTGTAGCATTTTCATCGTCGTTCCCCCGTCTTTTGGATATCTTTCTTCTTCTCCTGTATCGCCTTCTTCGACGTCTGCTCCCTCCGACAGAAACTAATGGAATGTGGCCGAAACATTATAGAACAAAGGAAAATTACGTCATTTTGCGATGACGTCAATAAGAGAAAATAAGCTGAGACAGAGAGGGGTGTTATTATATAGAAATATTTCTATATGTCGAGTATTTAATAAACGTATTTAAATAACCGTGCTGCTTATGCAGTATTTCATACTACACGACAGGCACGTAGCGATACTTAAATTCAAGAGGAGGCAACTTCACAGACCACTGGCAAAATCCTGGTCATTGAAGCCATTAATAATAATGATTCTTACTTTATTGAAACAATCCGGTTGACACATCGCAACCGGTACAGTTTACAGTTATGTAATTCAAGCAATTCACAAGAACGCAAATGACAGAAGACATAAATCTTAACTACTAACAGAACAGACAGCCTGCAATACACGGCGCTAATAGCAGCCTATAAAGCATATCCGCCCTACGGGACTCGAACTCGGTACCTCTCGCTCTCTATATATGCCAGATTAGTCAATCGAAGTTCCAGTATATAAAAAAGCAAGAGGAGGCAACTGCCCATTTCCGGGCCCCTGCCAGGACCCCTGCCATAGAACCGGGCCCCGGGGCAGCAACCCCACCTGACCCCCTCTCATCGGCCCTGCTTATCATGCACAGGTACACGTTTAGAACTTTGTGTTCAGATACCCGTACTTCGGTAATTAGCTTGTTTTGGGGGTAGGGACCTCAGATGTCTTAACGCGGCTGTTGGCTTAGGGCCCCCGGAAGTGTTAATCCTGCCCTGATTGGCTGACTTTTGTTGGGTTGGCTGTCGAAGTCACGTGACCACATACGAAATCACGTGACCATCTGCGAAGTAACGTGACAGCCGTTGAAGTCATGTGACCAAAGTCGACGCCACGTGACCATCGGGTGTCACGTGACCAAAGTTAGTCACGTGACCATCGGTTGTCACGTGACCGAAGTTAAAGTCACGTGACCAAGGTCATTAGTTACGTGACCGCCGTTATGGTCACGTGACCATGGTCTTAGTCACGTGACTATAGGAAAAGTCACGTGACCACAGTCGAAGTCACGTGACCATCGGCGAAGTCACGTGACCGCCGTTGAAGTCACGTAACCAAAAACGAAGTCACATGACCGCCGTTGAGGTCACGTGACCGCAGTCGAAGTCACGTGACCTCAGTCGAAGTCACGCGACCACAGTCTCCTCTTGCCACTTCACACGAAACTCGTGGGCTGTTTGTCCTGCGCGTCTTAACGCCAAGGTCAGCTCTTTCATACATTTCCTCTTTTTCTATTTACAGGTTTTTTTGCAGGTTTCACTTGACAACGTTTGTGGACAATGCTCGCTTAGCAGTGTGTTTATCGGTTAAACAGGTGTGTTTATGGGTTAAAGAGGTGTGTTTGTGGGTGAAACAGGTGTGTTTATGGGTTAAAGAGGTGTGTTTATGGGTTAAAACAGGTGTGCTTCTGAGTATACGGATGGTGTTTTCAAGTTTTTCCGGATACAGAGACGAGGTCTCCTTCTGTGCAGATTGGAGACTTAATTTCTTACTGTTGTTGGCTACGGGTGCAAAGTTTCTCATTCTAACTGGAGCACATAAATTTTCTCATGCAACACATAAATATTCTCATGCACCACGTTGCGTCAAAGACTGCCAAATCAATAGGGAATGAGTAGCAGCAATTGGATCTTCTCGAAGGTCGTTCCATTAATTCGGGTTGAATAACAGAACTGTGGACTGATAAGTCACGTTCTCAGGAATTGTTAAGGGTGCACTCTTGCGCGTTCCAACTTATATTGGAGAACTCGTAAATTTCTCAGCTCTAGGCTTACGCACGTGTGGGCAGACTACGAGCAAATAGTTCAACTGATAATTGGCCAACTTGGCCTCGGGTGTTTCGATTAATTGGAAGGCTGATTTATCTGAATTAGGGCAGTTACGCAGCTACTTGGCATTTACCTGCACTGACTGTATCGGCCTAAGGGGATGGAACAAGGAGGTTGTGCCATTTTAAGTCCGCGAGACAAAGCGCTTGACTAACCCTAATAATAATTATGATCTTGTGGCGTTAATTCAGTTATTTTTATTTCTTCTCGGTTGTTCCTTTGTTTCCTATCTTCTTCCTTCCTTTCTTTATTTGTTTTATTTATTTATTGTGTTCCTCCTGAAGTCCTTCTTTCTTTCTGCCTGCTTATTCATCTGTTTTCTTTCTATTAGGCCTAATTATTTATTTCCTTCTTCCGTTGTTCTGTTCTTCCTTGATCCTTCCTTCTTGAGATTCATCCCAACGTCGCTTTCTCGAATCCATCTCCAATTTTCCTTCCATCCCTTTCTGCTTCCATAATTCCATAAGTGCCGTGGTGCCGATGCCGACCATAATAATTATGATACTGATCATGATCATGATACTGACGTTGAGACACCAGCTGAGACGAGAGCAGCCAGCAACGGATGATATCCTAGGAATGTAATAAAAGCAGCCGAGCTTCAGCAGGTGGTTGTTTAGTGCCCTGTCGTCTGTAGCCATATTATACTGACGTCTTTGCCCGCATGGACAGACGTTGACCTATGTATGCACATAATACAGTCTATGTATATGTAGCTGTATCATATCATTACTGTCTATTCTGTGCAACATTGTGGGGCGCGAAGGTATAGGGGTATGTTTCATTGTGCCTTGCATAAAACCGGAGGGAAAACAATTTCCATTAGTATGATTATATGTATATTTCGATCATAATGTAAACCGATTATGAGTAATTTGGCTATAATTATGGCAGAGGTGACTCATTTTGGACATAGAGCTGTATAACATTATTCATTGTCAGACGCAGTGAGTGCTGGGAGCGCCTCTGAGTTTTCAAATCTTGAAGGGGAGCCTATATAAATATCTGAAATGAATGAATGAATGCAACATCATAACGTCTGCTGTTATAGCTGTTGTTGCTGTTAACAGCAGACGACAACAGCTAACAGAAAAATGGAAAACAAAGAGCATAGTGTTGGAACGATTTGTCGGTTACAAGATAAAAGTTAACAATATTGACGAGAGAAAGCCACGAATAGAATCCATTACTTCGCTGTGGTCCGTCCAGCTTTGTGGAATAGGTTACCTAGCAACCGACGACATGAGCTCCTTTGTCTTCCTTTACCTCCATTCCACAAGCGCCTGTGATGAGTCTCTCTTAAAGTGGCGCTATATAAACTTACAATTACCATTAATAGCTCTTGGTTATCTGTCGCTAGTTTGAGGCGCCTTTGTTGAGTCACTCTCGGAGGCGCTATAGAGGCCTGTTTTGCGCTCAATCTAGAATCGTTGCTTATGTCGGCCCCTCTCGTTGGAACCATCTTCTGCAGAAACTGCGGCTTGAGCTCCTAAAGCCTTTCTCTTCCTCTGTTTCGGAAAAGCCTGAAGTCCATTTTATATCTTAGTGATAACTCTGACCTGGGAGCGCCTCTGATTTGTTGAGTGGCGCTTTATAAATGTTCGATTACGATTACGAATCTGTGATCACAATATTTGCAGTAGGCCTATACACTGCCAAAAATACAACGCGGTGCAATACATTGCATTAAATAAATTTACATTACAGCACAATGCGATAATTTCATTGAAGACTTTTTCTAGTTTCAATCAGGTGACGACAATAAACTCCTGTGTTTATTTTAAATCAACATCGATCTTAGCCGACATGCTGCTAGTGAATTATTCGATCACTTACTAAATGAATTATTCGATCACTTACTAGATGAATAATTTGTTCAGTTATTCGATCAGTTATTCGATCAGTTATCATATTAGTCATTACTAGAATGTTCTTTTGATGTCAGAGTGCCTCCTTGAAGCAGAGATGAGGTGATCCAATGACAGTCCTGTTGTCGACATTTTTGGGAATCACTAAACGAAGAATGAGTAATGACGATTATTCGAGTCTTGATAACCCTGGCGGAGATCTCGGGCAGTGATTCGTTTGCAACTCCTGCAATAGAGACACGACATAAGGATGCGATTTGTGGGGAAAAGGGGAACTTATCCTCACTGGTTGATCTACATTATATATTTGCATTGTAACCCTTCCTTAAACTCCAGCCCGTGTTCCATCCCAGGGCCGTAAATCACGGGGAGGGAAAGGAGGGAATTCCCTCCCCACTTTTAAGCTTAATTGTGTCATCAATAAATATTATGGCACCAATTGCCCCAAACTGTTCCTTGGGAGGGTATCGAAAATTTGTATAGTGTTATATACCTATATATATATAATTATATATATATATATATTCCACAACTGCGAACCCACAACTGGGGAGTACCTCCTCTCTGATCATCCCTGGGCGGAGTGGTATCGCTTTTCACCTTCCCACAACCCCGATGACCTCCTGGGTCAATAAGGCCGAACGGGACAAGGACGACATCAACGGGGGGACTGCAAGAGTAGGGGAGCTGAAAATTGGCGGTGAACAACGGCGGGCAGTAGAGGGAAGACTGAGTACTGGAGGCTGAATATTTTGCTTGGGACTGGAAAGTGGACCGGGATATGGAGTGATTGGAGTCCAACTCGTAACCGGTCGGACTGGGAGTTTCTAAGTCCGTACGACAAAGGAGTTGGGAGGCGTATACAGATTGGCGCTGAGGGAAACTGAGGCCTATTCATCTATAGGGCCTACACGCTGCATTCTTCCTCCGTTCGCCGATGGACTTCGACTCATTATCAATGCGCTGCCGACAGTATACGCTATACCCTCGTCTACCGGTCTCTGTCTCGTCGCCCTCCCACCACGCGCCATTCCGCCGCACCGGGCTCCACGGTATTATTATTATTATCTTTATGTAACGTCTAATTGATTTCGAATTTACACTTTAATTGCTAGTTTCATTTAATGCAACGATTGGACAAACTTTACTTCAATTCATTCATTCGTTCAATTCATTCACAAACGGTTGTTAAGGTGGATGACAGGCAGACGCTGTCTTCTGTAATTGTTGGCGTGGACGCTGTTTTTTTTGCAAGTTTTTCTCAGGCGACAAAAATTGTTTTAAAAGGATCTTTTCGGCCAAAATCGACTGTAATTCTTATGTTTCTTTGTAATACCGTTGGTGATTGGTATTTAGAATCACGGTCAGACTTAGGCCTAAGGAATCTCTTACCTATATACAGTGCCCTTTATGCCACCCTAAGCCACCTTATATCGCCTGGCATGAGAATTGTTACAAATATACATTTGGTTGTTGAAACAATTATAGGGTTTCTTCTTCATTAATCCAAAGAGGAAGGACGATTAGACGTGACAGGTGCTATATTTCATTCTTAGAGAGGGTGATCACAGAATGGAAGACATTGGCCAGTTTTAGACAGAAGATAAGGCTATTTGATCTGAGCACAGATATATATAGCCTATAGGCCCTCAGTAACATATTGGGTTCCAATATGATTTATAGGGGACTATAATGACCGGTGCGTGGGCTTCAGAGGAGAGAGGGGGGAGGGAGGGAGTGTGGAGAGACAGAGACAGAGGATACCTGGTAAGTTCACAGAGTTGAACTTGATAGGTCTGTAAACTGTTCACAGTGAGACTGAAGTTTATGATTGGCCCAATCATTGGATGTTTTAGTAATGGTAAGTCTTAATGGTAATTGCAAATATATACCGCCACCCCATGAGAGGCTCATCAGAAGCACGTCTGACCTAACACAATGAAACCACGATCGAACAAGAATTGTCTTCAAGCGTTTGCGGACATAGGCTCTGTCCTTAGTGTCCTATCTTATCTATTACATGATTACCATAAACATTCAAATGTATAGGCTAGGGTGCAGATGATATAAATGTCTTTAAAATTTAAGTTGAAGATTATATAAATGTTCCCAAAAACTTTAATTTTTAACCTAGTAACTAACTCAGTAGTGGGCTTCTTAATGGAACTATAGGCCTACACACTGCCGAAGGGTCAGTTTTCCCTCCCCACATTTTGAAACAGATTTACGGCCCTGTTCCATCCACACTGCTTCAAACCACAGACCTCACCCTGCAGACAATGCTATCAGGCTATATATTGCCATTTGCTAGCTTTTTAATGGGCGGTCTGTAGCCTTGACGCAGAGCCCGAAGCAACGCTTGGTTGTTTCCAGTCATCGGAGCGTGAACACAAGGCGTTGCTATTGCCAACCATCGCCGTTTGACCACTGGCTTAAACGACGTTGCCATGGAAACGCAAGTTTGCGTCTCGAGAATAAAAATTCAACTCTAGGATGGGTTTGACAAGGGAGCAACCGACCTGTGTGCTGCAACGACAGGGTAGGAGTTGGGATTAAGTAAATATTTTCTAAGCTTATAGGGAATGCAGCGTGACGAAGACCACGCCCTAAGATGAGGGTATCAAGAAGGACGATTGGAATATTAATTAATTAATAATACAGAGAACAAGTGTAGCCTATTATAGCATGAAATCGTAAATGACTATGGACGGGTTAAAGGTTGTCAAACGGAGGAAACACGTCACACGAATTTGAAAAGGGACGAACGGGCGATGGTAAATTCACATGAAAACTGGCAGACTGACGCCAATAGCCTGCAGTCTTTCATGTTTTTATATAACACTGCTTCCAGTTCTAGACTGTCTCCTGTAGCTGTCAGATGAGTGGAATAATATTTTAGTACAGGGAATCTTTCTGAGACATCTAATGTTAGATTAAGATTTGATTGCGAGACGCATTGTCATTGTTGATGTGTCAATCAGTTGCAACATCCACGCTTCTTTGCGGTCGATATCGTCTGCCATTTCCGATGGATCACGTTCAGAACCGTATCTTGTTCTTTGGAGCAACCACCGTGGCTCCCATAAGCGCGTGATACACGCCGGTGAAGACTACTAAAGTTATGCAGGGCTTAACCCCAAACGCGACCGTCTGACTTCTGACGATTGGAAGGAGTTTCTAATAATTATTGATCCGAGTAAGGTTGCAGACCAGTGTACATACTCGTCTAGTCAACTACTAGAAGCAGTCACCAGCTTTGCAACTTCGTGGTCCTTGCCTTACTGCAGTTTCAGCTTTAGGTATAGGCGATTAAGGCCGCTGCCTAGAGCGGCACTTTTCAAGGGGCGGCAAATTCCGACAAAATAGACGATGGTCACTTCCGTCAAAAAGATGTCATTATGAGTGAGGGGCGGCATTTTTGTCCTCGCCTATAGCACAGAATCGTCAACGACTGTCAAAGGCCGCCTCTGCCTTAGTGTTTGTGTCCTCTCCCTAAAGCTGCCTGGTATTCGAATGGGCAGTGTACACACACATCAATGGATGGCAATTGTCATAACATTCTTATAACATCTCGATGGTTTTTCGTATGCATTGTTTCTATGTCGACTCTTTTTCCTTCTTAATTTTCGCGTCCTTGCACTCTTCTCCCAGAATCGTCTCGATCTCGTTCAGCATGAACGCCCACGGGATACTTGACCCGACGAGCGGACATTTCTTTCCACTCGGGCAGTAGACCTCGGCGCCGGCTCCCTGTCGCTTGATGCTCTCGCGGGAGCAGGGAAAACAGAACTTGTGGTCCGACACGGACGGACACTGGACGAAGTGAGTGTCCTCGAGTCGTTCCAGACACATCGTGCAGCGGAGAACCTCGGCCGCGGACAGAGGGATGGGTTCGACGTTGCCGTGACCCGTTGAGACGGGCGACGTCTGCGGACTGTGACCCTTGGTCGCACCCTCCTCGTGATCGGGAGATGGGTGGCTGAATCCAACTACGGTTGCTGCAACAGGGGATGGGCATCGGTTGCTGAGGAGAGCCGAGCATCCATCGGCGGCCACTAGAACCGGCTGAGAGGGGGAGGGAGAGCTCGGTCGTCGGCATGGAATGGACGCCGAACCAAAATGGCCGTCGGTTGCAGCTGCTGCTGCTGCGGATGATGATGATGAGGAGGAGGAACTGTTCATCGTTATCTTGAGGGCCTCGGCCTGTGTCTGCATCCACAGGTGGCGCTTGATCGGGTCGCAGGCCGAGGACATGTCGAGGCCAAGCCTCTTGCACATCGAGACCATCAGCTCAGCCTCTGGATCCGGACATTTTCGCTTGTTGTGGAGGACGTTGAGGAGATGGAAGGACGACGGCATTCGACCGAGACGGAAGCCGAGGATGGAATCGATGAGAATCGGCGTCGGCAGCAGGTCCCTCTTCAACGGGTCCTTGAAGCAGCGGACCGGATCCGGAAGCAGATCAGTCAGAGGCTTCCAGTCGTCCAGTTCCGGTTTCAGTCTATATTCCAGGTATTTGAATCCGGACGCGAGGGACTTTGCGAAGTCCCTCTCTGCTTCGACGGACGAGTGCTGGACGCTGCGGGTGATCGTGTCGCTGCTGTACACCGTTCCAGATCCAACCGGAAGCTCGACGAACACCGTCAGCTCGTAGTCCACAGGTCCCTGACCTTGACCGTGCTTGGCGTCGAAGGCGAGGACCCGCGCGACGACCGTCTGGTCCATCTTGAGGCGCACGTCGAAGGGAGTGGCCTTGCCAAGAACGGCCAGTGTCTCGACGACCAGTCTGGGCCTCGCCGGCGCTACGAGGTCAAGGCCATTCATCGGTCCCCCGTCTTCGCCAGGACTTGGTCTCGGAGGACTGGTCCTGTCGTCAGAGGTCTCCATCTGACGCTTACCATTGACCATGGCGCTCGGAGGAACCGTACCAGACCGGCCTGGCAGTGGTGGCAGCGATGGCATTCCGCCCAGGTGGTAGGTCGGCAGCCCGAGCCTCATCGGGGGTAGACCAGGACCGACGAGGTGTAGATCCTGGGGGTGAATGCGAACGGCGCTCGTCGGGGGGAGTCGTGCCTGGGAGGGAAGGGGACCAGAGGGAGGGTGGGAGCAGTAGTCGAGTACCCCCCGTTGTCTGGCGTCAACTGGGGGACACTTGTCGCCGATCGGGATAATACGGGCAGTCGTTCGGAGATCTCCGGAAACCTCCATTGCCATCTGACCGTTCCTCATGTGAGGAGGAGGAGGAGGCTGCTGCTGGCCGTGAGCCTGTGGTGGCTTCAGATGCTGATGCTGCTGCTGCTGATGCTGCTGACCTTGTTGCTGTGACGACGGCTGGTGATGGGTGTCGAACCCGTGCATGCGCTTGAGTTGTCTGGCGGCGTCGATGACCAGTTCGATGCGGTCAGGGCCTTCGTAGTTGACGCAGCCTCGGCAGACTGGTTCCGTGAAGTCGTGGAGCATCGCCCACGGCGTCCGAGGCAGGTCGCACAGGTAGCAGTGCTGGCGGTGATGGACCCGCAGCGACGCAGGGGCAGAGGGAGGAGGGCCCGACAGAGCCATCGCCGCCCTCGGCGAACCTAAAGTTAACAGAATGACAAACAGACAATGTGACACTCGAGAAAATATGTGTGGAGCAATACAATACAATGCAACTGTTCATTCATTCCAATTAATTCATTTATTCCAAAAATTTATATATAGCGCCCCTTCAAGATTCCTACTCAGAGACTGCGCTATTCTAAATGATGTTAGAGTCAATATGACCAGATAGTCAGTCGAAAACGAACACAGCTTGAACAACAGATGACTAGAAGAGTCACCACTGGCAAGGTCACGCAAACACGAAGAGCCCAGTCAACGGATTCTCATTCAGAGCTGATGGTTGGCAAGTTATTCGAAGTTCCTGATCGCCGTAGCGTCGAAGAAGAGGAATGACTGTGTATTGATATTGCCCTCCTTCCAAAGTTCAGAAGTACACCATACGAGAGAACATCGATGCCGCAGAGCAATAATTGTGAGTAAAGGACTTGCTCAAGGTTCCTACATAGTAACTGCCTCGGGCGAGGCTCGAACCCGTACTCTCCGCGTTACAGGCCGAGCGCTTTAACCAATCGGCCAATCAACGAACAAACACGGTCACCACGATATCCAAACGGACGAAGACGCAGACGACGATGATGATGACAAAGACTTGGACAGTGACAACGACAACGACAATGACAGGCAATGAGTCAATGACACTGACAAGACGTGTGTGCGTCGGCCCACAAGTGGTGACTCTTCCAGCTGAGTAGGCCTATTGTTTTGCTAATTGATGTAATATTTTCGTTCGTAATGACACTTAACACCATAATAGGCCAGAGAAGTGAGCTCCTCCGAGTAGGTCTCTTGAAGAGGTGCTATATAAATTCTCAAAAAGAATGAATGAATGAATGAAAAGACGCAGAGACTCTGACTATAGATAGCTTGAAGAGGCGCTATATAAATTCTCAGTATGAATGAATGAATGAATGAATGAATGAATGAATGAATGAATGAATGAATGAATGAATGAATGAATGAATGAATGAATGAATGAATGAATGAATGAATGAATGAATGAATGAATGAATGAATGAATGAATGAATGAATGAGACGTAGTCAACGACATTTACAAAGGCCCAGTGGATGACACAGACAGAAGATGCAAAACCATGACAACACTGACAAAGACCTAGGAACTTATACTGGCCACACTATTTTTCAAGTCCTCTGAGTGGTTTCTTCTCTGAAAAAAGGCGCTTATATAAACTGAGAAATACAATACCGTCGCCAGCAAAGACGCACGGAATGAATTGACGGAGATGTGGTCATGCAACGACTCCATAAATAAACTCAGAGTCTCGCCACTAATTCCGAACAGAACAGAGACCGTGCTACTCCGACATAGTCTACGGTAAAAAGAAAGGCTGTGACGTTGACGAAGACACAATCGAGACTAATGACACTCACCCGACGAATACTGACGAAGGCGAATTGTTGCAATGACGACGATACGACAGTTACTGACAACGTCAGAATGCCAACCGACACCACCGACACTGTCAGATAAATGTCACCAGCGAAACACAGAACGACTCAATCAAACGTTAGATGGCAGCAACAGAATCGCTCAGTCTATACTACTACAGCTTATTGAACTTCTATTGAGCCGGATACGCTCAGCTAAAACATAAACAGATCTTAGATAGCAGCAACAGACTCGCTCGGCCTACTACTACAGCTTATTGAACTTCTGTTGAGCCGGATATACTCAGCTAAAACATAAACAGATCTTAGGTAGCACAGGTGAAGTATAAACAGATCTGTCTGTGGTACAGAATGATCGGTTACTTCTTCGTAGCTTTCTGTTGTCGGTTTACTCCGTGTCTTAATCAGATGGAAGATCCGTGTGGCAGCGTAGCACGTGCATCGGGTGAGACAGAGTAGTCGATGGGTTGCACGGAGCGCTGCTCGTTCGCCGCCTCGGTTACGCGTGCACGTGCGGGCGCTCTGATCTCAGCCCGATTCGTCGACCTAAAGGGCCAGCGAATTGGATGAAGAAAGATGAGCGACAGCAGCAGCAGTGGTGGTGGCAGGTGTCCGAAAGGAGCATCGTCATTGCATGGGATGGATAGAGGAGAGGAACTGCTGAGGAGGCGCCGTTTATGCCATCGCCGAAAGCAGTCGCTTCGCTTAAATATAATCGAGGCGGTGGTTGCTGCCCGAGGAAGACGGTGCCGCCCCTCCCGCTGACAATGCTGCCCCGATGGATGAGGGCCTGAGGCGATGAAAGACCACAGTGGACATCGCAGACTCATACTAATGACCATGGAAGCCGGGACTGTGTGCTCTATTCGGCTCTGCTCTCTTGCAGTGGCGTAAATCACGGGGGGACAGAAGGGTACTGTCCCCCAAAGTTTTGACTGGGCCTATCTGTCCCCACAAACGTGCAAAATCCAGTCCCAGAAAATCTGTCCACCAAAGTTATGTACAGGTTTTTCCTTTGCTATCTTGTGCTGTCAGATTGTCGTAAACATCGTCCAACTGAGACTGCCAGTGGCAATAGTTTCAGCTGAATGGTGTTGAGATTAGTCGACTGAAAAGGACTGAAAAGTCTCATCTCTTCAAGAATTACAACCCATCTGATTCTTCGCCTTTCAATCTTTTTCGACCTAAACGAAACCTTGCTTAGCAGCTCCTCTGCCATCTCTCTCTGGTCTCTCTGGCAACTAGACTCAGACCTCCATCTGGACAACCCCTCTGACTCAACGCAGCGCTCATGAATAAGCTGGTGCCCTTTTCCTAGATTTCAAGTTTCGCTTTGAAGTTTGGAGTTCAAGAACACGACTAAGATTCAGAATTGTTAGATGCCTCTAAAGAGGTAGTGAAAAGGATGTTGAAGCGGTTTAGCCTGATAGTTCTTGTTTAGATTATGTTTTAATCGATGTAGGCCTACCACAGGAGCAGTATTAAAGATGTAGGTCAAACATCCTTCGCGAAAGAAGAGATCAACGAGATGAACAATGATGATGGAACACACTTTAGAGAAGAATAATAAAAAAATAATTCATGTAATCTTATGAGAAGCGTTAAATAAAAGAATAAATGGAAGCTTTGTGCGAAATCATAAGAGCATAGCAACAAACAAGTAGCAATTGATCGTAAGTTGAGTTAATGAATCAAAATGGCCAATTCTACATCAGCCATACATGCCTTTGAGAGAAGTCAACCAGGTAGAATGTTTTGCCACGAAATCACACCGATTCTCGTTGACATGCGATGGCGTTGCGTGCCATCAGCAAATTAATCTCGCCTTATTAAACCATCGAAATCCTTAAGTTCTTTCCAGCAGCCGGGTCTTTGGCGTGCAATTATGTCATCTACAGCCTTCCATAGATTTTACGTCCGCTGTTTGGTCCGCTGCTGCTGCTGCTGTGACGTTGCTATGCTACAAACTACCAGCAACCTAACGACAGCTAAGCGCTCAGCACAGCGCTCAACGACGGCAGCGACCCAGCGACATTAGCCCAGCGCCAGCGCGTGACGAATAATTGTAATTCGGTCGAATGCTTGACCCGCCGGTCCCCGCCCCCACCCCACGGTCGCTATAGTACCCTCGTCTTCAGTTTGCCCTCTTCCCCCCGACCCCTACCCTCAATCACCACCCCTCGATCGAACAAAAGAACCCCGGGATATGAGTACGCAGCCAGTAACTAGGCAGCTGGTGTTGGTTTTTTTCTGATGCCAACTGGAAACGCTTTCCATTGGACGAGTATTCATTGTCGTCGTCGTGTGTGTGTGTGTGTGTGTATATATATATATATATATATATATAAATATATTAGTTAGCGATGTATTATTGCCTTACATCGGCTTATCATTATATCTGCAAATTAATGCATAGACCTATATTCACAGAAAGAGAAGCACCTATACACACACACACACACACATAAATATATGTTCACCACTGTGGTTTTATGATAAAATGCCATTACTGTTTGTAGGCCTAAAGTCCCAAAACTCACAAAAAGCCAAAGAAAACATGGAAAACAGCAAAACATGACATAAGTCCGAACATACAAAAATTATCGAGAAAGTTCCACAGACGATTCATCCAAGCAACAAGAAGCAGAAAGAAAAGAGCCATCTTGGCCGCCGACCGCGTGCATACAGCACACGCCTATATATAATAATGGCCTGATATATATATGTGTGTGTGTGTGTGTGTGTGTGCGCGTGTGTGTATGTGTGTGTGTGTGATGTGTGTGCGTGAGTGCGTGTATATTATATATAATTATTATGTATAATATATATATATATTCATTTGTAAAAGACACCGTGAGTGCGAAAAGCCTTGTTCCTATATATTTAGCCTATAATTATTCATATATACATATTATATGCATATATATATATGCATGTGTGCTTATGTTTTTATGTGTATAGGCAAAAGTCACATCGTGTATATGTTTGCTGTATCCCCGCCATCATCTAGAGGTGTATGCTTTGCCTTTGATTTCTACATTAAGCCTATCGCATAACGCCGCATCTTACAACTCTTACTTCAATGCACGACACGACTAGCATAATAGGCGTCACAGAAATATCATGTGACGAATCGCATAGCATGTAGACACGCCTTCCTTCCACCTGATGACAACCACGTATCCAGAGCGATGCGCAGAGAGTCATTTACATGCGCTATATAAATGTACTACGATGGTATTTCATCACATCACATAACGTTACAAGATGCATTAGGTTCCGTAATGTTGTAGTCTACTTCCATAAAAATGCTTTCTTAGCAACTGCTATAGCGTGTGGCTTATTATATTGGACTGACTGACTAAAGTTTAACGACGTCTTTTGCCAGTTTATAGGTTTTTGACATAAGCTTATTGACTTTTTAATATGTACCATACCATAAAAATGTCTATACAAGAGGAAGAAAAGAGCGTCTCTTAATTTTATGCTAGCCCTGTGAGAGCCAGAGGTATGAAGTGTTAACGATTTCGTTTTCTTAGTCTCTGCACATGACGGCAGGTGGCCAGTCCTCTACCTCGCCGTCTCATCTTCCGACCGACAGTGTACGGTCAGTGTACTCATTATAGCTGAGTTGGCTAGGGGGCGCAGGTGGGGGCAGAAATCTCGAACCAAATTTCTGCTCTGGCGGAGATTTGAACTCTCGACCTCTCGATTGACAGTCCAGAACGCTAACCATCGAGCATATCTGAACAGATATGAAACGCATCTATAGACACACTCACACACACAAACACACACACACACACACAAACACACACACACACACACACACACACACACACACACACACACACACACACACACACACACACACACACACACACACACACACACACACACACACACACACACACACACACACACACACACACTCACACACATTGGCATAAGCCTGTGTATAGGCCTGGATACTTTTATCAACATGATATATTGTATTTGCCAGCTCATCTATGGTACCTCGTAAGAAAATAAAGAATTTAAAGGCCATCGTAATATTATACATACATACATACATACATACATACATACATACATACATACATACATACATACATACATACATACATACATACATACATACATACATACATACATGCATGCATACATACATGCATACATACATGCATATATACATATTGTACATAGGCCTATTATACATTGGAGTACAGCCCTATGTGGTGGCCTCTGTACTCGTCCGACTAACTCGACTGCCAATAAACTTCGAATTGTTATAATAATTAGACTCATTCGTCGTTCTCCTCCTCCCTCTCCTCCTTCTCTTCCTCCTCCCCTTCCGCCACTTCCTCCTCCTCCTCCTCTTCCTCCTCCTCCCCTCCTCCTCCCCTTCCTCCTCCTGGCGATAGTAAGAGGTAGCGTTTCCGCTGGCGTCCGCTGTCAGTAAATGGATTATGGTAGCATGTCATGAGACGAATCCATGGCCGCCATGATTCATGGTCCGCTGTCGTGATGTGCGCTCGTAATGATAACGTCTACGGAGCTTCAGAAAGCGCCACCTGTCAACTCCCAAGAACACTACAGGGCAGCTTCGCCGGTGCTGCGCTGGAAAGGCTCTATACGCGCCTCCGACACGCACTTGCCGTGCGGCGGCCGCGACGCTTCGGGAAATATAATCCCTAGATCGCGGTATACTGGAATATTGTGAATGCTCTTTCAAAATGTCCCTATGAGACGATACTGTGCGTGAGCTGCTGCAGTGTAAGCAATGTCTGGACGCGGCAGAGACTGGTGTGGTCTGAGGAAAAACTTGTGTCGATAATTTGTTGTGCATTAAAACAGGTGATGCGGGTTTTTGGTAATTGGACTCTAGCGCCTTCGTGAGGTTCATGTACGGCGCTATATAAATGGCCATATACATACATACATATGGAGATAGAAATGCTAGACTGTATGAAAGTCGAATGGATGTGATTTAATAGCAGACTTATTTTGTATACGAGTGTACCAGCGAGAGTAGTACCTGCAGCATCTATAGGCATTGCTTTTGTGATGCGCTTCTTTGACACTATGTGTAAATTCGCATTAAACCTTACCTTATGCTTCCGTATGCGGTATACCTTGCCTTATATTGTATTTGTTATCGGATGGCAGTGAGTGCCTCCGATCCGGGGAGAGCATGACGGATAGGATGAGCTGAGAGTGGAAGACATGGAAATCGGCGAAGAAGAAGCGCAGAGAGGGAAAGAGAATCGGAGACGGAAGACGGATGACCAGTCAGACGGAATCATCTCTTCCAGCTCCAGCCGACTCCCAACATCCAGTACAAGCGAGACAGACCAAGCCGCATACAACTAAACAGACACCCGGAGATACACGGACACACGGAACGGGGCACACGGTCGGCAACGAAGTTTGAAATGCGAACATTAGCAGGAATGTCAGAAAGGAAAGCTAAACGCTTAATCCGTTTTTACCAGCGGACGCAGTGTGTAGGTCCGTCGCAAAGATAGATAAATATTGTTCGGTAAGAGGCCGCGGCGTCGAATTGACATGCGGGGCACGCCGGCGCGGAGGTTGGTTATACGTCCCGAGGGTAGGGACGACTTAAAGGATCAAATTGAGTTCCAGATCGCACAATGTACGCGGAATAATTGCAATCCCCCGTGAACGGTCCACGGTCCGGGGTCCGTGCAAATCGGACGACTTGCGTAGTCCGGTCGACGCCGCTGGGCAATGCTTCATTTAACAGACGGCCATGTCAGAATGTGATGAATGGCCGGGCGCAACGATTAGCGAGTCACATCACGCCTTTACAGCCTACCTTTGTGTTACCGACGAATCCACCATCCTCCTGCGGCCACAAGCACCCGTCCGACAGACGCACTGATATACAGACAGACAGATGGACAGAGGGGGAACTGGATAAACACACATACAGACAGACAGATGGGAAAAAAGACAAACGTACAGACAGATAGACATACAGACAGGCAGACAGACATACAGACAGACAGACAGACAGGGAGACAGACATGCAGACAGACATACAGACAGGCAGACAGACATACAAACAGACAGACAGGCAAGCAGACAGATGGACAAGACAGATGGAAAAATAGACAGGCAGACAGATGGACAAGAAAGACAGACAGACATACAGACAGACAAACAGATGGGAAGAAGAACAGTTCGATAAACCCGGGTCGTGGCACCCTTCGGTCGACTGACCTGTCTGACCGTAGACTCTTGATTGTCCCTCTTATGCGTATACAACACAATACAATAATACAACTGTAACTCGAAAACGCCCTCCTCACGAAGTTCAGAAGTGCACACTGAAGCAGGGCAACCATTAAGTGCCATAAGTAGACCGGAAGATGTAAGTGTTCAGTTTAGAGCGAAAGACAGTGTCTAAGAGAGTTGTGAATACGAGGATGGAGGAACCGGCAACTGTGAATGAACGCCGGAAAAAGACAAGACGTGTACCAAGAACAACATCGTATCGTATCTGGGAATTTGTGAAGCGCCTCTTACAGTACTAGCTATTCAGAGGCGCTCTCAGCGTGACAGCCCGAGGGAATACAAAAGTCTTCAAGTCTTCATAACGTGCAGCAGATGCTGATTGAAGAGAGAAGAGACCTTTAACAGAGTTGCAAGGTGCTACCATGGATGTTACGTAGGATGGCAGCTGATCTGTACTTGCTCTGTACACGTGGAGTGCCAGCTTGAAGCGGATACGCTCACAGACAGGAAGCCAGTGTCGAAAACTAAGAGTAGGCATGATGTGGTCTCGGTACAAGAGTCCAAGACGCAGACTGGTGCATTATTCTAGCTAGTGGAAACATTCAAGGAGACCGTAGAGTATACAGTTGCAGAAGCTTTGCCTATGTTAGTACCACCAGCTGGAATCGCCTTTCTCGAGAGCTGCGGCTAGATCTCCTCAGTTTGTTCCTTCCATTGTTTCGCAAGCGCCAAGTCTGTATTATTCAACAGTGATTTCACTGGTTCGGTTGTGAGCGCCATTGATGAGTTTCTTCTTGAAGTGGCGCTTTGTAAATATCAGATTACAATTACAATTACAAAGACAGACAGAGAGACAAACAAACAGACATTCATAGATAGGCAGAGACAAACAAACAAACAGACAATTACAAAGACAGACAGAGAGACAAACAAACAGACATTCATAGATAGGCAGAGACAAACAAACAAACAGACAATTACAAAGACAGACAGACAGATAGGCAGAGACAAACAAACAAACAGACAATTACAAAGACAGACAGACAGATAGGCAGAGACAAACAAACAAACAGACAATTACAAAGACAGACAGAGAGACAAACAAACAGACATTCATAGATAGGCAGAGACAAACAAACAAACAGACAATTACAAAGACAGACAGACAGATAGGCAGAGACAAACAAACAGACATTTACAATTACAAAGACAGACAGACAGATAGGCAGAGACAAACAAACAGACATTTACAATTACAAAGACAGACAGACAGATAGGCAGAGACAAACAAACAGACATTTACAATTACAAAGACAGACAGACAGATAGGCAGAGACAAACATACAAACAGACAGAAGAAAATACACTGACAGGCAAATTGTCGGACTGACAGACGCACTGACAAAAAGCACACTCACTAACAGAGACAGACATATATAGATAGACAGACAGACATAGCCACGGGCAAACGGACGGAGAAAGAGACAGAAACAAAGACAGCGTTCCACTGTTTGTCTGCTTGTGTTTGCTTCGTCGTCGTAGCCACCTAGCGTTCGCAATCGGAACTACGGATGAGACGGCGTCTTCGCGCCAGATTGAAGCAAAAAGACTTCGGCTGAATCGATTTCATTCGTGCCGCAAGTAATAAAGTCTTGGCCCCTAATAAGCCTGATGGGGTTAGAGGGGTGCGACGGACTATGACAGGATCTGTTCTGTTGCGTCACGATCCATTCATACACTGATCGTGATTAAGTCAGACGTTTCACAGTCAACAAATAACCCACTGGCAGGTAAGAGTATTATTTCGACAAGTTTATGAGAGATGAGAGATGAAGTTAACGTAGCCTATACATAGTCTGCTAGAAACTACAGTAATTTGTTTCGTAATTTTTGTAGCAAATTTCGGCAGAGTCTTGGAAAGATCAGACGCGACCTTTGGTTGATAAAATGTCGCCTGAGAATTATCTTAGCACATCTCCATTTATGAAAATTCAGATAAAAACGAGGTAGACGTTTTGGCAGCATTGGATGGAAAAATAAGAAATTCAGTGCAATGAAACTTAACGAACAGAAGTCGTATTAGAACATCAACATTGCATACAGACGTTGCATTAAAGAAATTAACAATTACAGTTGTTTTTGAGAAATGTTTGAACATTTTATAATAGAATACCACAGAATACAATAGAATACACAGAATTCAAAAGAATACCATAGAATACAATAAGATAAACCTATTGCAATAGAATGCCACAGAATATAATAGAATACAATAGAATACCACCGAATACAATAGAATACCACCGAACACAATAGAATACAATGGAATACAATAGAATACAACAGAATACAATAGAATACCACAGAGTAGAATAGACAGTAAGATATACAGTTATTCTGTAGAGGCAGAAGCCATTGGCGTTTCATTCACTAAAGATATTTGTCAGAGGCAGAAATAATCCTCAGCATCTTCCGCGCATCTGCAGAAAAAGGAGCAGCCACCCTATTGCATCTGCCGCAGCATCCGAATGCTTTCATATCTGGCGACGTCGACGTTTGTTGTCGCCGCAGATCACCATCCTCCGCAGCACGGAACTTCATGACCGCGCATCCGAATGCCAGCCTCCGGACCCGCGGTCAGCATCTCCTAAGCTCCAGTCGCCCATTCATCGACTGACCGTCGCCGATGCCAACGGCGGCCCAGCCTCCGGACCATTCGCATCATCCTATTCCTTTCTCTCTCCCTGCTTTTCTTCCCTCGGCCTCCCGTGCCCCCGACTCCGCTCTCCCGTCTCCGGCAATAACTAATTCAGTGGAAAGTCAATTAAGTCAAGCACCCGTCCATAATCGCCATCGCTGCGGAGCCGACGGCGGCGGCGGCGTTGGTGGCAGGGTGTGCGGAAGAGACGGAGGCAGGCGTGAAGACGGGCAGAGAGGGAGGAAGCAGGGTGAAGACGGTGGTGGAAAGGGAAGGAGGGACTGTGAGAGATAGACAGGGACGTTGGAAGAGAGGCACGGACACAGATATGGGGTGATAAAAAGGGACTGGGAAAGAGACAGAGAAAGGTAGGGAAAGGTAAGGAAGGATGGTAAGGAAGAGAACAGAGAGAGGGCAGTAAACAGGGACGGTGGGAACTGTGGGATGTACGTTGAAAGACAGACAGAGGGTTAAAAGAAGAGGGAGAGGGTGGAAGACAGAGAAGGGAGGGAGGGACTGTGAAAGGAGAAGAGCTAGGACACTATTCTTCGACGATGGAGACCATGGCACGTAGATCCACGACCGACAATCTGGCGTCATGCAGTCGACTGCGGATGAGTAGGATGGATGGAGGAAGAGCTGAGGAGCAGGAGAAGGGCGGAGGAGGGGATGGATGAGTAGGATGGATGGAGGAAGAGCTGAGGAGTAGTATGACGAAGGAGGAGGAGATGGATGGATGGAGGAAGAGCTGTGGAACAGCATGAGGACGGAGGAGGATGGTGGATGGATGGAAAGTGAGCTGTGGAGCAGGAGGAGGACGGGGAGGAGGATGGATGGATGGATGGATGGATGGATGGATGGATGGATGGGTGGATGGATGGATGGATGGATGGATGGATGGATGGATGGATGGATGGATGGATGGATGGATGGATGGATGGATGGATGGATGGATGGATGGATGGATGGATGGATGGATGGATGGATGGATGGATGGATGGATGGATGGATGGATGGATGGATGGATGGATGGGTGGATGGATGGATGGATGGAGGAAGAGCTGTGGAGTAGTATGAGGACAGAGAAGAGTTGGATGGATGGAGGAAGAGCTGTGGTCCAGAATGAGGCCGGAGGAGATGGATGGATGAAGGAAGAGGTGGAGCAGGAGGCAGAGAACGGCGACCGAATTGGAAAGAGGTAAACAGGAAGACGAGATTAGGGGATAGCTTTCTGCTCCACTAGGTAAATTGGAAGATAGTGTTCTGAATTCGAAAGAGGCCACCAAGAAAACGCCTTGCTAATACATGTAGCGTGAAATTAATTTCTAAGCATAGTACAAGTTGTAAAGTAAGTTAGTAAGTAAGTATATTCTTTATTAAACCAATTGCATATCCGCACTCTGTTGTACATACATGTAAGTCTTAACAACAATCAACTGTCAGTATGAGTACAACATTCTGACAATAATAATAAGCCTATAAAATCGCCGGAAATGTTGTCTGAGTCTAAACAGTGTGTTAAAAACAATGTGGTAAAAGCAAAATCACACTGTTTTTGCTAAACTAGCCCTAGCCTATATTTAGTCCAATTAGTTTTCTCCTAGTCACGTATTTGTACAGTTAAGAATTTCCTATTTGTGAACAACACTTAACGGTACTAATCTGAATTCAGAGGAGGTATTTTCTTATATTTGAAGAGTCCAAAACAACACAATTGACAGGCTGGAACACGAACGGGAGTAAAAAGAATAAAAGAATTGTGATAATAGAAGAGCGTCAATGGGCGTATTTAGGGTGGGTTTTACGGGTTCAACCCCGCCCCCCAAATAAGTTTCCGAAAACATTTTTATATGCTTTTACATGCAAAATACCCAAAAAAATAACCTTTGCGTCCATTTCCAATGTAACCCCCAAATCTTAAAATCCCCTCCGAATTTTGTTATGGCTACGCCCATGAGAAGAGGAGGAGCAGACAGCCTGAAGAGATGAATTAATGCTGGAGATGCGAACTGCCGAAGAGGAGATAACAAAGGAGGGAACACATGCAGGGCAGAAAATGAAGGAGGATGGAATGGTTGGGAAGAGAAACATGACAGTAGCTAAGCAAAAGAGAAAGGAGGAAAAGAACGAAGAAGTAGGTGAAGGTGACAAGGGAAATTGATGGAGAAATGAGAATGGAATAAAAGGTAAGAACAGAAAGAAAGAAAGAGCATCCTGCTAATCTAGACTCGAGAGGCAGAAATAAGTATGAAGTATTAGCTATTTCATTTTTGTTAGCGTCGGCATGTGTGCGCGTGTTGCCAGCGCTCTATCTGCCTGCCTGTCTGTCTGTTTCTCTGTCTGTCTGTCTCTGTCTGTCTCTGTATGTCGGTCTGTCTGTCTGTCTCTCTCTCTTTTCAGTGGCTGGGCCGACCACGTGGAATAATCTTCATTCAGATCTGCGTGTTCTTCTAGCTGGAGACTCTGCATAGACCTCTTACAAGAATTTGAAAAAACCTGTTCTTTATCGCCGGAGTTGGGCTTGGAGGCAGTGGGAGCGCCTCTGAGTAGGTTATCTTGGAGGGGCGCTATATAAATTCTCTAAATGAATGAATCATTTTCTAGTCTTCATTGTTGTAAGCACTTTGGTCGTGGCGCGTGAATTGGCGTTTGACGTTTTGAATTGTCGATATAAAAGAGGCAGTCTTTCAGAACAATGAATGAAGTAGCGCCACAAAAGATCACTGGCTGCAGATGCTGCGCTTCACCCATCGTCGATGCTCTTGCTGCTGCCATTGCTTCGGGTAATGCCATTGATACTGCTGCTGCTGCTGTATAGTTGCCGCTGCAACTTCTGCCATTGATACTGTTGTTATTGTTGCTACTGCTGCTACTGATACTGCTGTTGCTGATACTGCTGTTACTGAGACTGTTGTTACTGATACTTCAGCTACTGATACTACTCCTACTTCCGATACTGATACTACTGAAACTGCTACTGATACAACTGCTGCTCCCTGCTGCTTCTGCTATTGCTACTACTATTACTGCTACTGCTACTGCTGCTGTTACTGCGTCGACTAACTCTACTTAAACTGTTCTTACTACTGCTACTCCTGCTGCTGATACTGTTGTTGTTTGCTGTGACTGCTGTAACTGCTGCTGCTGCCTTCGGCAATTTCGTGCAGCTGATTACTTTAAGTTGAAGCGCAGAAGGAATTGGAGTACGAGGCGAAGGAGAAGGAGGAGAAGGATGTGAAGAAGAAGGAGAGAAAGAGGAGTATAAGAAGGAGAAGAAAGAGGAGAAGAGGGAGAAGAAAGAGGTGGCTGTCTACGCCAAGTTTTATTAAGTCGTGCACGCACGCGTCATTCCAAGGCCGAGGCAAGACGGAGTAGGAGAAAGAAGACTACTGGAGGGGTGGGGGAACTAATCCCTCCTCCAACGGGGGATCGTGAATCCAGTGGAAAACGTGACGGACGGGACATTTACTCGGCGTGGAACATGCGCCGGATCATGCACAGAACACATCAAAGGAGCGCAAGATTATAATGACGACGTCCACCCGAGTGATAAGCCGCCGTTATAAATGTCGTCGGAGCACGCTATCTGCTGACCAAAACAACGAAATATAATTCATTTTCATCAGCCCCAGCTCCGTTCCATTCGCTAGATGTCACGCCATGTTCACGTCACCGAATGCCAAGCTTCCATTACACGTTACCAGGTAGCTCTATACATCCATCGTCGACGCTTTCTGATCGGTTGAGTGAAGCCATTTATCCGGCAGACATGTCTCCTATCGCAGTCACGAAGACCGAGTAATTACTGACCGTCTCCGCTGACTGTCGGATGGCGTGACTGGCCAACTAGTACCGGAAGTCAATCTGTAACAACGTCACGCGTCCAGTTTTTAAGCTGGATCTCCTTTTTGCGGGTCCGTGTCTCGACTGCTTAGAGTCTGCTTTCGACCGGCGAAATGGCATTAGTGTCAGCGACGACGTATCTACTCTACGCCGAACGTAAATCTTGATAAACTTGAATCTGCAGTATGAGGAAACATTACTATTAGGTGGGGGCCTTTGCGGGGTTTTAGTATGGACGGCGCTGCGGCCGAAACGGAGGACTCATTTATCAACGGACGCCGGGTAGACGCGGGAAGGAACAAAGGAATAATCGCCCGGTCCGTGCGCAGGCAAGCCGGGAATTATTATCTGACTTCCTTCGTGTAGGGAAGTTTAACGATTGCATTTTATACTCGAGATGGTTGTATGCTATCGATGCGAAGACAGCGACCATGCAAGTGCACATGCGGAGAAGGAGGAGGTTTGAGATGCACTCCTGATCAGGCAATTGCAGTGCGAACTTTTAACGAAGACGTTTCAGAAATTCGCCGGGAGATATGACATGCTTTTGGTATGAGCGATTACACACCCCAGGGCAACGAGGACAGTATTATTGATTTAGAAGAGAGTCATTGGCCTAAGGTTTAGTGAGTGTATTAAGGGATGTAGGTTAAGACCACGTTAAATCAAAAATAATTAGGGCCTAAACAGATGAACAAATATAAAAATGATTGGCATAGCCTATCTGTAAAATGTATGCCTATACAGCTTGTTTGGCAATAGGCCTACATTTATGCGGTAATGATTTTTGGAAAGGTCAATACAGTTCACCTAATTCTTCTGGTAAAACTGGATGGTAGACTACCGAGAAAGTCTAATAGACTTTTATATTGTTCAATGTGTTGATGGGGCAATGTTGCGATTGCAATGCATGGCAACTCAATTTTGATAGTCAATGGTTAGAAGTGCTTTGCATAGCTGAATTCTAAGCTTTGTGATTGAGGCTTCACTTCAGAGACAATTCTCAGACAAATAGGGCCTATAGGGTGAGGAAACAATGACAAGCAGTATCTGTCATTACACGTAATAGCTACCAATTAAAATAAAATCATGACTATCCCTCTCTTTCATGGGCGTCCGCAGGAAAGCAAGGGGAGAAAATGCTCCCCTGGAGTTTCCGCATATTTTACAAAAATAAAAATCTTTTGATAACCATCCAGATAGCCTAAAACATTTAAAATATATATAAAAACATTGAAATTTTAAAGTTTTGTCCTTGAAATAAAGTTCAGATATAGCAGGAAACGGGTTCCAAGAACGCTAACTCCAGACCACATATGTCAAATGTTCAAAAAGCTCTGGGTGCTGTTCGGATCCGCGCCAGACCCCCTAATCGCGAGAGCGGGAGCCGTGTGTGACGAGGTCGACTGCTTTCGGCAAAATGCCCTTTAGACGAGAAGTCTCTTGAAATCTCCTCTGCTTAACCAATGATTAGAGCCATCATAGTGAAGAATATCCAGGTGGCTCTGCAGCAGATGTGGAACAATAACCAATGATAAGTGAACTAACGGAAGACGTTAAGATTATCGATCCTGGGCGGAAACTTCTTGCACACGGAGAGACGGTTTATATATATATATACATGTACATCATACACCGTATCTATACCGTATATATACATATATATATATCCTACCGTATATATATATAAACGCACATATGTATATATATATTATAAAGAAAACAATCACATGTAGAGATTCTTCGTTAAGAAAGCTCGATACATAGCGGTCGACCAGACTTAGCCATCGGTGCCTATAAAAAACAGTGTACACTTTTCAGATGACCTCAACATGCGCTTATAGTAAATATTATATATACGTACATGAATGTGTACTTACATACTTATACGTACGTACACACATGCATGCTTTGGTGCTGGTTGATCCGACCATCTGACTACCTGGCGTTTTATATACCTGGTGAGTTACCACGAGATGTACTTATGTATGTAGGTATATGTATGTATGTATGTATGTATGTATGTATGTATGTATGTATGTATGTATGTATGTATGTATGTATGTATGTTGCTGATGATATTATGTGCGAATTGCAACTTGAATCATGGCTGCCATCAAGAAATAAGTTTAACCTTAGTGTTAAGTAGTATAGTAGTATAGCTGTAGTATGTATAGTATTGTATACATAATTATCTCAGATGATATCTGGCTAGTTGTAAAGTACTAGTTGGGGCGAGGAGATGGTTCAATCAATCAATCATTTATTTCTGTAACCATCGGAAGAGAAAAAAAGAACAAATGAAACAATAAGGCAACGGTTTGACATGTACTGGCTTCACGGAGACCCAGAAGGGATCATGGAAACCGCTAAATAGGGACATCTATACATATTAAAATACAGATAGGAACAGAAAGACAGCCAATCCATACTTAGATTGGAGAAAGCCATGGGCTCAATAATCAAACAAATGGTTGAATGGTATAAAGAAAAGAAGGACGCGGGTTCGATACCCGCTAGCCCCATAAGGTTGACTAAGCCTTAAAATCCCTAAAGGTGACTGTAAAATGAGCAGTAGGACAGATGGGCGCCTCACAAGCTGCCATACAGTTAGATTCGACCCTGTTAAACTTGTTATCATCTGTTAATACTATGTAATCTCACTGTGTACTTGTCAGCTTGAATTAATAAAAGAATATTATAATTATTATTATTAGTAGTAGTAGTAAAACTGTAATATTAAACGCAATATCGATCAAAGTGTTTTTACTTATCGAGGCCTCTTTACGACTTTACCAATTACGAAGCCATACTTCCCCCGTAGACGCTCAGACGTATACGCACAGCGCATGAGTTCCTTCACAATTCCCTCTGTCTTCATATCCTCCCACGCCTTGCCAAATTCCTTTCCCCAGTCTGTCGGATAATCATCGAATAAAATAAGATTTCTTTTCAAATTAGCCATTTTCGCGAAGTTCTTGATGTCAGCGAGAGCGACCGGATACACGTGACCACCGTCGACGAACATAAAATCACACCGGAAGTCTGGATAGTTGCGAATGAATTCTGGAATCGTCTTTGTCGAATCGCCGAAATGAATGAAGAATCTTGTCGGAAAGAGTTTCTTCAGGTAGTCCGCCATAGGACGTGCGTATGAATGGTTTCCGAGGTCAAAGGAATGGACGATTGCGTCTTCGCTAGCTGTGAGATAGTTGAAGGAACTGTGTCCGAGATTGAATCCCGTTTCACAGACTCTACGTACTACGGGCTGACCAGCTAGGTAGTGCATCAGCATGTACAGTTCTCGCAGCTCGCCGGAAAAACCCTCGGTAATCGTGCCGCTGCTGGCGTTTCGGACTGCCCTGTAGAAACCGGAACTCTTGAGAAGGAAGCTCTGAGACAGGGAGAAGCCTTCGACTAGGTGGAGCTGCTCGCAGCTTCCTTGATTTGCGGGGATGACGTCCAGTTTGAAATCGGTGGATGGGCTGAATAGCATGGCGCAGAGAAAGAGCAGCACAGCGCAGACTAAGGCGCAGCACACCCGTCGGTCAATCGGTTTTGACAGAACGAATATCATTTCTGGAATAGCATAAACGGTTTCAAACCTCTAATGAGAAAACCGTCTCGCGTAACGCTTACTTATCCTTGTAAATACGCGTGAACCTGAGGAACAAGAGTAACAAGAAGGCCAAGCACAGGGAAACGAGCAACAAGAGCGGAGACAACAGGGAAATGAGGAACAAGAGCGGAGACAACAGGGAAACGAGGAACAAGAGCGGAGACAACAGGGAAACGAGGAACAAGAGTAACAAGAATAGGAAACGAGGAATAAGACATCAAGAACAAGGAAACGAGGAACAAGAAGAACAAGAACTGGAAAATGAAGAAATCTATAGAAGAGTGAAACAATATCGAACAAATACTGCAGTTAGACGCATCAGAAGAAAAATATCTGATTTATATACGTAACTAATTAACTAGCCAGTTAGCTAACTAACTAATTAGCGAATTAATCTTTTATAATCGTCTAACTTGCATGCGTTTAATGCCGAGGATAGATAGCACACCAAAACTTTTATGACATGTTAGGTTAGCCTAACACATAAATGTGATTCTCTTGTAAACCAAAATGCGGTTAGCAATTGGTATAATAAAGGATATACTTACTTACTTACTTACTTTAACTTTAACTTAGTGTATATAGGCCTAGAGTTCGCCTCTAGTTAGATTCTCGTTAGTTTTCGATTACAGTTGCAATGAAAATTATGACTAATTAATCTTTGAATCTTATAATAAATTCTGTAACTCCGGCTTAGATTCGATTGGACTACAATAAACCCGATTAGGTTTACACTATAAATAAATACTAAATAACTTCCGTTGCAGACCTGTATGGCATTTCCCGATCAAACTAAAATACGAAACGGCATTCTTCCACACACTCAACCACTAACCTACCTGTGGACTGTGGTAGTGCCAGTCCCAAGCCTGGAGAAAGGAAGAGGGCGACGCTATAGTCATCTTTGTTATAACACAGTGTCGTTAAACTAATCAGTCACCTACTTCCAATGAATTTTTCACGAGACTCAGCCCAGTCTCTCCTCAGATTGCAACTAAAAGATGTCATTTCAAACGTTTACCTTTTCTACTCTGAGCCGTTTGTGTCTTAGTTAGGGTGATTGTCTCAAGTCGTTTTACGCAAGCGATTCAGTCGCGCTGTGGTTTCTTCCAATCAACCGAAAGACTTCTAAAAGTACTGGTCAACTATAGACAGATATCTACGTCGATGACGATGACAGCGTTGCGAAATTTTGAAACACCTGCATGATATATTACAGACGAAGTGAAATGCATCAATTCGTTTAATTGTGGCTGATTTGACACCTGCGTCACAGATAAATCTTTTGGAATGTATTAATAAGCGACCAGCGATTGATAACGGCGCTACAAAATTCATTAGGTTAGATTAGACATATCGGAAATGATTACTATCATATATAGGCTATATATATATATACGATTCAAATGCTTTCTGATACATAAAATGTATAGGCTATTAGGTATATATATGTCTGCATTTATATATCAAAAGGCTTTCACGTTGATTGCTTTGATATATATATATATATATTCATATATATATATATATGTATATATGTATGTATATATATATGTGTGTAATTGTATATATATATGTGTGTGTGTATTTGTATGGCAAGCACTCCGAAGATATTTCCAGACAATGGCCGCGCAGGTGGAACCGATGTGGACGCAGCTTCTGCATCCTGGTTATATCCATCATCAGCAGCAGCAACAGCAACAGCAACAGTCATAATTGGCGATTCTACCCTGAGACATCGGATGCGTCGCTTTAAACCATCTTCCTGTTGTGCAGTGCTATGCTATCTGCGATGCTATCTGCTATGCTATATGCGATGCCATCTGATATTATATATAATAATAAATAATAATATCTTTACTTTAATAAGCGCCTGACAAACGCACTGCGCTGTACATTTACATGTTATGCAATTTAAATCTTAACTACTAACAGAACAGACAGCCTGCAATACAACGGCGCTAATAGCAGCCTACAAAGCATATCCGCCCAACGGGGGCTCGAACTCGGTACCTCTCGCTCTCTGTGCCAGATGTTATCCAATGCGCCACGGGCCCCCCCTGCGATGCTATCTGCTATGCTACCTGCTACGCTATCGAGGTGAACAGGTTTGGACCTCTTCCGATGCGATTACTTGTTATGAGTAAGTAAGTAAGTAAGGAAGTAAGCCCCGACTTCACAACAACAATGCATATAATAGTCAAAACGTAGCACAATGTGAGTAGAAAAACGAAGAGATATTTAAAACAGTTTTAAAATGTCTAAATATACAGCAGAGACAATGAGAAAGTCCTTCACGCACAATTGTTCAGCGCCATCGATACTGCGTAGTTTGCGTGCACTTCTGAACTTAGGAAGGAGCGTAATAGCAAATGCAGTTGTACTGCATTGTAATCTGTAACAGATTTCTGTCTATCTGTCTGCCTACCTGTCTGTCTAGTCTGTAACAGATCTGTCTGTCTGTCTGTCTGTCTGTCTGTCTGTCTGTCTGTCTGTCTGTCTGTAACTGACTCGTCCTATTCACCTCAATTCAAATCTGAAACTTACGTTATCCTTGCGATGGCAATTTTGAGCGTCCGTGTTTCCTTTGACCTCCCTTTCCAGCAAAGACGAACGCAGAGTTTACGATTGCGATTGAGATTTTCATTTACTCGAAGGAGTAGTAGTAGTTTCAGTTTAACGACTCTGTGTGATAACAAAGATCATTATGGTCGCCCTCCTCCTTCATCCAGGCTTGGGACTGGCAATGACAGAGTAAGATCAGTGTCGGAGTTTTACTGGAAGGAGTTACAGAAAAGTCTTTCAAAATCCAGTTCAGCCTGACACTTGACATCGTATCATCAGCGGCATCTGTAAAAGAACATGACTGCCACCTATCGAAGGCGGTGGCGACATTTATAAAGTGTATTACAAGATTCAGCTTCAGTGGTTCAATTGTTGCTCTAAGTCAGTTTACTTTCGACACAGATGACCAGTTAGCCACAATGGATCATCTATCACTTCATCTCAATTTAATTGTCAAGTAAAGGCTCATCTGGTCATGATCAATTAGATCTGAATTTACTTCATGTCAATCTTCTGTTTTGACGACAATGACGAGTTACATCTCTTAGCTCAATTTTTTCTTTAAATTGGTTTACTTTCTACATAAATTATAGTTGGCTGTTGCTACAGAAAAGATTCTCAATAGTCCTTGTTTCCGAAAATTATGCCGTCGAACAAACATGACGATACGCTTAATCACAATTAAAAGAGCGATACTTCGCTTGAATATGAACATACATACATGCATTCACAATACATACACGATACATACAGACAAATATACATACATTCATGCATTCATAATACATAGATGATATATAGATATATCATACGTGACAACTATACGTAGGCTACATACGAATATACATAGGCCTACATACATACATACATTCATACATACATACAATACATACATACATACATACATACATACATACATACATACATACATACATACATACATGTACATACATAGGGACATGCGTGCATGCATGAATGGACGCATACATTAAATGATATGCTTTATCACAGAATAAATCCAATGGTTACATGTTTAGGCATACATCGCGTTCAGCAATATATAGACTGTCTGTTGTGTGTGAAAGGAATTCCCCTCTGATGTCCGTACTAAATCAAGGTAGGCTACTGCGAGGCTGACATAATATTATATACACTTCATTATGAAAGAAGGAAGCGCAACAGATTTTAGCTAAGTTTCAGTTTGCACTCGCAAGGGGTAAATTTGCCCACAAAGTTGCGATGACTAATCGTCTGCTCCTTACTCTCCCCTTTTCTCTTCCTTCTCTCTCCCTCTCCCTCCTGACATTTTATGCAAACTTGATATGAAGCTGTAAACTTCAACTAGTTTACGCAGCATAAAATAATAAGTAAGTAATCTGACGTGCAAGCATTTATCAGCACTGCGATAGTTAATTTTTAACTAATTTGTTTTATTTATGCGATAGTTAATTTTTAGTTTATAATAAGAATGTTACACTCGATATAAATGTATGCACACCAAAGTGTGGATATGCAATTGGTATAATAAAGAATACACTTAATTAATTAATTAATTATATACAAGAATAAGTGCACATCGTTAATTGTCGTTGCTTGAAGTTTGCTTCAAACCAAAATAACGCTATCAAGTCGCAAAGATATTTCAGCACAGGCCAAATGAGGGTGTTAACTGTCACCTCCACTTTTAAAAGCAATGGTGACAGGACATTACCGTCAAAATACAAACTTACGCCTGTGCATAGACGTAGGGGATAGACCCCGCACCGCACGTTATGCGTTGTTTTTTCAGTGTAGACGGTCCCTCAGTTAATAATGGTCGCAACACATTTAACAAGACACGCATGAGTTCAACGTGCACTACGGCTACGACCCTTCGAAAGTATACTAACGACTAAGCCTACCACAGGGAAAACTTAGCAGTGAGTTTCTCACGCTTGAGTTAACAAGGAACTAGGCAGAGGTTTTCAGAAAGTAAGAACTGTTTTCATGCACGAACTACCTCTGGACATATTTAGCGATCGGTGATTCAACTCGCAAATAGAGTTATGAAAGAAATATCGTTTCCTAAGTAAGCGGCCTATAGTATAAATCGCGTTTACTTGTGAAGGCCTGAACACTGTTGACATATCAGCCGCTTAAGATAGTTTTCATAATCGCTGTTTCAAGAAATGCTTGAATAGATCCTTCTCCGTTTGATGCACAGTGTTTACGTAGGATTTTAATCGGTAAAGTCAGTTTAGTGTAGCTGAGCAGATTTCGCATAAAAAGAGAAATATAGTTCTCTGGTTGTGTCATTAGTTCAGAGACAAATTCAAACGACGAACTGTTCGTACAACGCGGCAAAATGGAAGCAGCGAGATGTGCTATATTTCTCACAGGTAAGCAGAAGCATAACCAGGAAAATAATTTCAAAGAGTTTTAAGTTCTCGAGGAGGGGGTTTCCATTGGTCGTATTTTCTACATATTTAACGCTTTAGTAATTTTCAAATATAATGCAGTGCAACACAATTATGCCACAAACAAGTGATTTACCCTGGCATTTGACCTCTGCAAGAATGACTAAGCCTTTTTTGTCCTGTGAGTGAAGGCCAGTTAGGTATTCAAATTGTAGAAGCAACGAAAAGCATCAGGTTCATTATCAGTTTTGGCTATCCCGATGAACCACGGAAGCAACAGGATATTTATATTGTTGTTGCAGTGCTTGTGCTTCAGCTAAAAATAACTCATTATATAGCTAATATCTGCAGTATCAGCATCTTTTAAGGACACCAATAATCATCTAAATTAATCTGAAATTTGGTGTCCATACTTAGCGGGATTCTTTATCCCTTTAGGGCCTCCATTTTGTAGCCGAGTTGCAATATGTAAACCTGATGATTCTGTTTGACGAGATACAAAATAAACATTTGATTGATTGATTGACACATAATAAAATGAGTAATTAATCATCCTATTTACCTGTCCTGACATTATCTTACAATCAATCAATCAATCAATCAGTCGTTTATTGATTCAACAACAGCACAATTAATTAACAATCAGTCATTTCAAAAGTTAATCTGCTGATGCCGTAAACAGGACAGCCCTAAAGGATAAAATAATCCGCTATTGCAGGGCTGCCCCTTTTCTACGTTACATTTACAGATGGCTAGACGATTTTTATGATCATATGATTATAGAAAATTCAACTTAAATAACAATGTTAGGGTTAAATCATAGCCAAACAACCAAATAAGAAAATATTGCAGTACAAGATTTAAAACAAAAACAAAAAATCAAATCAAAACAGATCATAATGTTCACAGTTGTATCATAAACAATCTTAACTACAGGTACAATCTATCGAGTCATATTCTTGTTATGTGTTCAAGAGATAATGTTTCAGTTGAGCTCTAAAGTGAGCCATGTGTAATAATTATTACCTCATATCTTACCCTACGTTACCTTACAATAGCTTTACCTTATATCTTACCTTACGTTAGACCTACCTTACAATATCTTACCTTATATCTTACCTCATGTTAGGCCTACCTTACAATAGCTTTACCTTATATCTTACCTCATGTTAGGCCTACCTTACAATATCTTACCTTATATCTTACCTCATGTTAGGCCTACCTTACAATATCTTACCTTATATCTTACCTCATGTTAGGCCTACCTTACAATATCTTACCTTATATCTTACCTCATGTTAGGCCTACCTTACAATATCTTACCTTATATCTTGCCTCATGTTAGGCCTACCTTACAATATCTTACCTTATATCTTACCTCATGTTAGGCCTACCTTACAATATCTTACCTTATATCTTACCTCATGTTAGGCCTACCTTACAATATCTTACCTTATATCTTACCTCATGTTAGGCCTACCTTACAATATCTTACCTCACCCTTACCTAATCATTAGAAAATCTTTTTGCAACAAAGGAGGTCTGTTGATCGTTGGTCTGGCCTCCGGTCAGTACCGAGACATCGAGGTGTGTTATGACAACGCCACGCTCTGCTTCAGCACCCACACCAGTCGCAGTAACAGCCTCAAGACCTGGCAGGCAGCGGACGATTTCTGTCGCAATCGGTCGGCAACGATGCCCATAATCAGCTCCACCCATCTACAATACAGACTGGGCGAATTTCTGACTGCATCGGATCTTACCACCGACAGCGTCTGGCTGGGAGCAAAACGTCAAACATATTCGGACAGCGTTTACCATTGGCTGGATGGAACTGCCTTCAATTCGGGTATGGCACGACATTGCAATAATGATCCAATTTAAGTTCAGGTCAGATAAGAAAAAGATTAGGTAATAATTATTATGCGACTCGTCAAATGCCGTTGTCCGCCACTATCACTAAAATCGTAACAACGACCAGGTTTCGAACTTTAAATCGTTGAATTGTCGTCCAAGTTTACTCTCACAGAGTATTATAGCATGACATTGCAATAATGATCCAATTTAAGTTCAGATCGGATAAGGCGAAGATAAGGTCATGTAAGGTAACACAGACCAATCTGTTGCGACTCGTCAAATTCCGTTGCCCGCCACTATTACTAATATTGAAACAACGACCAGGTTTCGAACTTTAAATCGTTGAATTTTCGTCCGAGTTTACTATCGCGGTGGGGCGCGGTGGTGTAGGGGTATGTTTGGTGCCTTGCAGCCGGAGGGTTGCGGGTTCGAATCCACCTCAAGCCGCCGCGTAGCAACCCTGGGCAAGTCCTTCACTCACAATTGCTCATGCGCTTCGGCGTGAAACTCCGATTCAGTGTCCGCGCTGTAGTCGGGAGCGCCTCTGAGTAGAAATCTTGAAGGGGCGCTATAACAAGTGCTCATACATACATACATACTATCTCATAAGTGTTCGATAGTATAGCGGTTAACGTACTGTACTGTCAACAGAGAGATCGTGAGTTTAAATCCCGCTAGGGCACAAATTTGGCTCGAGGCTTCTGCTCTGCCTCTATCCCTAGCCGAATAATAATAATAATAATAATAATAATTATTATTATTATTATTATTACTACTACTATTATTATTATTTATTGCTGTTGTTATTATTAATAATATTAATGTTACTGTTATACAATTCGGCAACTACAAACCAATTTCAACGTTCCAATTAGAACAAACAACAAATTAAAAACAAAATTTAAGCTCTTTTAGTGATGGATCTGTCTTTATTTCTGGTTTGTCTTTCCGTCAGATCTTCTGAATGGCGGTGTTGTGAACGAGAAGTCGCCGAGTCTGACGACTTTCAATGGATCGACTCTACTTTATGCAACGGACTTTCAACTGGAGTTGACGTACCTCTGTCAATTCAAAGGTGAGAAGTTCAAAGTTCACATACATGCATATAGTCCTAAGTACGGACATTCATGCATGCAGTCATACATACATACGTACTTACATTTTTTAATTGCATACATATATACTTGCATGCGAACATACATACATACGTTCATAAGTATATACATTTCATGTATACACACATACATAAATACACACATATACATACATCAATATGCACACATTCAAATATGTATACACATACATACATACATTCATAAGCAAATACTTTTGTACATACATACATGTATGCATGTATTCATTTTGTTCATGAATAATTGCGAAATGTCGAAGCATAAAAGCTACAATGCCTACTCGTTCTAAAACATAGTTTTCGATGTTCGAACACAGACAGGAAGTACGGCAAACTGTTCTACCCACGGTTTTTCGAGAAAATCGCAGGTTTTCTTTTAAAATATTCTAATTGAAAAGTAATTAACTGTCATTCAATATACCGTTGGAAAGAGCTCTTAAAACTGAATAAATAATGTAGGCCCGTATTAATTTCCAGAATATTCCCGTATTTATAGAAGTTATTAACTTTTTACCATTTCCCATGTTTCGCGACATGTCGCTAAGTCTGAAAACGGTTAAACACTAATAACTTTTTTAACCTTCGAGATATTTCAACCGTTTTCAGACTTAGCGACATGTCGCGAAACATGGGAAATGGTAAAAAGTTAATAACTTCTATAAATACTGGAATATTCTGGAAATTAATACGGGCCTACATCATTTATTCAGTTTTAAGAGCTCTTTCCAACGGTATATTGAATGACAGTTAATTACTTTTCAATTAGAATATTTTAAAAGAAAACCTGCGATTTTCTCGAAAAAACGCTATTTTTCGTAACTTTGGCCCTCTGGGGGACCCTCAAGACATTAAAATTTTTAAAAACTTTTTCGACATTTTTTGACCCCATGCCATTAGGCAACTTTTGGTTGCTATTAAATTTCGGATGTCTAATTTTCGCTTTTTTCAATCCACCCTAGTATACATACACTGTACAGTGTACATACATACATACATACATACATACATACATACATACATACATACATGCGTAGATACATACATACATACATACATACATACATACATACATACATACATACATACATACATACATACATACATACATACATGCGTAGATACATACATACATACATACATACATACATACATACATACATACATACATACATACATACATACATACATACATACATACATACATCCATACATACATACATGCGTACATACATACATATATCGTTGTGTAACTAACTGGTTCAGCATAAAGGCGCTGCATAAGTTGGATTATCACTATCAGAATACTCATTTCCGGCCACTTTTAGGCTAATTAGCGAAGATGATAACTAAGGCTTGGTCTTCAGGTGGCCCGTTGGCATCTTGTCGTAGCCGTTGATGCTTCACTAAAACAGTTCCATCTAAACCGCATTTTCTGCACTTGGCTGGAACTGAGAATAACCCAGAAAGGTCAACATACCATGGGCGCCTGCAGATATTTCTGCAAGAGTTGGCAAAACACGATGGTCACGGTAAACATTTTTTAGCAAGAGCTTGCACAATGCAAAACAGGAAATTAAGAACGTGAGTATTTTTCATAGATATGTTTTTCTTACTTAAAGTTAAATATCTCAGTTTCATTTTGTGTATCATTAGTATCATTAGTGCTTTACTGCAAAGAAATTTGTTAAACACCAAAAGGTAGTGGTTAAAAAAGTGTCAATTTTCCAGGCGGGGGCAAGTGCCCCATCTTGCCCCTATGTGCGGGCGCCCATGTATGGTACAAAACATAATTTGTACATGGAACATTACGTATGTATATACACAGTGATTCAATAAAAAGTAAGCCAAACTTTGTATTTCATATAAGTACTTCTAACATGAAAACAGTATTAAATTTTTGTGTGAAGAAACTCTCTGTAGTATGGTTTAATCATTTAATTAAAGAAGATGTTCAAATGTCCTCCTTCTGCTTGCACGTAAGCCTGGAGGCGCTGGCCCCATTGGGCAACGTTTTCTTCAGTGCGCGATGACCTTCGTCTGCCACTACCAATGACGCGGTCGACTGACCCTGTTCCGCTAATTTTTCGAAGCAATTTATCTAATCCGCTTCTGGTCCAGTGTTTTTAGAGACTCTTGCAGAAATTGACGGCTGCTGTAATTCTTGGATTCCCTCAAACCTTTTATCATGTGTAAATCTTCCTTACTAAAAGGCTTTTTTCGGAAATTGCTAGTTTCTTGTTCATGTTTTTAATTGTATTATCGTCTGCTTTTTTGAGTAGGAAATAAAAACCGGAAGTCATTAAAATGAAAAAGTAAGTATGTGCATGTTTTTATTTTAAAAATATTATTAATAAAATATAGTTCAAGCTTTATTATTTGTTTATAACGTTTGGCTTACTTTTTATTGAATCACCGTGTATATACACACATACATTTATACATACATACTTACATACATTAATATGTATAATTATAGGTAAAAAATCTCTATTAAACCTGTTTGTTATTGCGTTTAGGTCGTACCGACTGCACCGGAAGCGAGAGGTTTCTCGATGGTGGGATCTGCTACGTGGTCTACCCGGAAAGGTTGAATTGGTTCATGGCTCGTAACAGGTGTCTTCAGCGAGGTGGAGACCTTGCCCAGCTTTCGACGGACCTGCTCAAGACCATCAATAACCGTATCAACATTCCTGAATCGACCTATCCTAATACGCCGAACGGACTCTGGATTGGACTTAGAAAGCTCTGGTGGATTTGGAAGTCAGGTATACAGTATACGTCTGTCTGTCTGTCTGCATCTCTGTACTGTAGTATATATCTTTTATTTGGATGTGCGTACGCATAATGTATGTATCTATGCCTAAGTAGCTCTGTTACGGCCCACTCTAGGTGCTTTGCCCGTGTTGGCCCATCAGCTTGGAACTCTCTTCCCAGTCTCTTCGCCTTGAGTTACTAGCTCTCTCACCTTGCCAGTTCCGTAGACGCCTTAAGACTTTCCTGTTCCCTGACTCAGGCACTGAAGCAGGTCGAGAGCGCTGCTGATTTTTGAGCAGCGCTATATAAATGTTTGATTACAATTACAATTATGTACGTATGCACGTATCTATGTACGTATACATGTACGTAAGTATGTATGTATGTACCTATGTACGCATGCACGTATGCAAGTATGCACGTGTGTGTATATGTATGTATGTATGTGCGTACGTATTATAGGTGGTGGGGAGGAGGTGACGCAGAGCTACTTTCAGAAGTGGATAACTGTATCGAATCCAGCTGACTATTGCATCACAACGAACTACAGAGACCTCTGGGGCTGGACGCTGAGTGACTGTGCACAGGCATACTTCGTCGTCTGTCAGAGTATGTTTCGCTTTCGACACAGACATAACTAGACAGAGAATCGTATTAATACATAGACCTGCATATTATAATTACTATCGTAATTTGCTGGGCCGGGAGCGCCTCTGAATAGGTATCGTGAAGGGAGACGTCTATATAGGCCTATAGTTTATATTGATTGATTGATTGATTGATTGATTGATTGATTGATTGATTGATTGATTGATTGATTGATTGATTGATTGATTAATTAATTAATTAATTAATTGATTGATTGATTGATTGATTGATTGATTGATTGATTGATTGATTGATTGATTGATTGATTGATTGATTGATTGATTGATTGATTGATTGATTGATTGATTGATTGATTGATTGATTGATTGATTGATTGATTGATTGATTGATTGATTGAATTTGTAATCGTAGATCTGCTTAGCGTCTCTTCGGAGAAAGACCCGCATGAGGCGTTTATATAATTTATGCCTAGAGTTTTCCAAGGCATTTGACAAAGTACATCGTAACTCAATTCTTAAAATCCAGCCCAAACTATAAGAAAATCGACATTAAAAACGCAAGAATTTATATTCCGCACGTCGTCGTTAGTGGTGACTTTTCTAGCTACTTGACGAACTGACGATCCCACTTTAGTGAACTTTTGCACCATTTAGGCTGGCGTAGGAAGAACTTTTGTGAGAGGCATTTGGGACGCTAAAATAAGCGTCTAGACAACTAATTAAGTAACTAACTAACTGATTGACTGACTGACTGACTGACTGACTGACTGACTGACTGACTGACTGACTGACTGACTGACTGACTGAATGACTGACTGACTGACTGAATGACTGACTGACTGAATGACTGACTGAATGACTGACTGACTGACTGACTGACTGACCGACCGACCGACTGACTGACTGACTGACTGACTGAATGAATGAATGAGTGAGTGACTAACTTACTGATTGACTTACTTACTTACTTACTGAGTGACTCACTGACTATTCTGCGTTGTTCAATGTTGTCTTTTAGGGTCAACCCCGTCGCCAACTACTATGTCATCAGCCGATCCATCAACATCAATAGTTTCACTACCTGCTTGTAAGTACACACAACAACAACCAAGCGGGTCTCAGACGAATACAATATATATATATATATATATATATATATATATATTGCAGTATATATATAGACGCCCTTGTAACGGTATGGCTGGGTTACGGCGCCATATAAATTGTCACTACTATTATTATTACTGAACCATTTCAAAATTAATGTCACATCATTTCAGTGCATTGCCATTGAACATAATTTAGTGCAGTTATATGCATCATTTTTATTGTTTTATTAAACGAATAATTAGCAGAAGAGGAAACGAGCTTCCATGAACAGCAGAAGATTCTAGATCGTAGGTCTATCTCTGCCGGGAATTGCACGTAATGTCAAATGATCTCTCTGATAAATTCTATAATTAAGAAGTTGCTAACTAATTATCGGAGGCCTTCTATAACGCCACTGTCATAAAGCTGAAGGCATTAGTCAATGACCGAAATTTTATCTCTCGGGTTCCGTATGAGAATGTATATTGACTCTTAGAACACTTAATAGCCATATAGGCCTACCTTATGAGATCCCATTTAGATATTATGCTCTGCGGGATTCGAGGCCTTGACTTGACTAACTGAATTATGATCAATGCATGTAACCAAGTCGCGAGTGTGTCAGTTTGTCCCTATTGAATAAACGAATATTGGTTGATTGGTTGGCTAAGCAAAACTCTGCATGCCTTATTCCGGGATGAGTCCAGTCGAAAGTTTAGAGGAGAATCCGAGAAGACACTGTAGGGTCCTACGGAGGAAATGAGTCCAAGTACAGATAGGTGTTTAGTCTAACAGAACAACGGTCATCGCAGACTTTCTAAACCAACGTATGGCATGCAGAATTGTAATTGTAATTGCAATTAGCAACTTCTATTGCGCCGGTGTCTAATGCACAAGGCATCAACCGATTGCACACCAAAACCAAGCTGTAATCAGGTCAACATCCAAAAGATCAGTCCGTAAGCAATTTGAAAGAGGTAAGTTTTCAGCCGAGAACGAAATGACACAAGCGACTAAGCACAGCGTACAGACACAATAAGAGAGTTCCAAAAAGTAGGTCCAGATACTGAAAAAGCTCGTTTGCCAAGAACAGTTCTTGATTTTGGTATGACCAGACAAAGATGATCAGATGACCTCATTGAATAATGATAAGTCTGGGGAATAAAAACTGATTTTAAATATTGTGGTTGGCCAGAGTTTGCAGTTTTATATACTATAAGCCCCAGTTTGAAACGAATTCTCTGCTGAACAGGAAGCCAATGCAAAGATTTAAGCACAGGGGTTATAATATATATATATTATGTTCATATTTGGATGTATTAGTTATGGCTCTAGCGCACATAGGAAAAATATTAGAGGGAACGTTGCTCATGAATGTAATATGTAGATTGTTCTAATTTTCAGTTGATTATTATCATATAGGGGCTGTTGGTCTGATCTGCGGACTTGTTGGAGCCTTCTACATCGCATCACTCGTCGTAGTTGGCTGTGTTGTTTACAGAAAATGCTCCAGGTAAGCGCCACACTACAATACAATACGTTGCACTACAGAACACTACAATATGCCACACTACACTGCATCATATTACGCTGCGCTGCACTGCATAAGACTACTCTAAACACATACATTACACTACATCATAGAGTTGGTCCGCTATGGTTGTTACGGAAGGAAATTAAAGGTGATGGAATCAGCCGTGCATGTTTAACCTGGCGAAGTGCTAATTCATTCATTCATTCATTCAGAGTATTTATATAGCGCCTCTTCAAGAAGCTACTCAGAAGCGCTCCCGGCCCAGCCACGACTAAAGAAAAAAGACTTGAGGGACTTGTAGAACCCTGCCGGTTGGCTCACAAGTAGAGAGCGGAGCTTAAGCGGGAGGTCATTCCAGGTGGAAGGTCCCACAACCGAAAAAGCACGGCGCTGCTTGATAGCCAAGCGTGCCCGTGGAACTAGGAGCTCACCCCTCGTCGTAGAACGAAGTGCCCGACGCGCTGCAACGTCGGACACTGGGCGGAAAAGATCACGCACGTAAGATGGAGCACAGCCAAGAACGCAGCGAGAAACTACAGCAGCAGTGCGGTATGAGATCCGCTGAGAGATAGGCAGCCACTGATAAATTGAACTGAAAAGCAAGTATAACAACGGTAAACTTATTAGTTTCACATGTCGGGTTAGGTAAAGGCGCAATATGACTCTGACTTGCTCCAGTTGCTCTCCATTCAATCTCACCTTCAGCTCTTTATGTTTTCTAATATTTACATCGCATTAATTAGACGCTGATGTACAGTAAGACTTAGTCAGCTTACGCCTCACCCGATCAATTGTTATTTAACATCATTTTTCTCTTGCCACAAATGATCTGCAGTGAGCCATAGTTGCTCTGTACTCACTTAATACTCTACGTTAATTTAATTTTAACGTAGGCCTAATATTAATATTAGCCATATTAGCTCAGATTCTAATTCATCTCAGTTTATTTTGACGCGAATGTTGACAGCCATATTGGACCCAAATGTTAAATTCAGCTGAGCCCCGAAGCAGAACAGTTATGAGCTCGCGTGCATTCAATGCCTCTGTCCCCAGGGAATCGACTTCCGCTCTTTCTTCGTAGCTCAAATTCACTTGCTTCCTTTAAAAAACAGCTCAAAACTCACTATTTCTCTCTGTCCTTCAAGCACATGGATAATTGGATATCTAACTGCAACTTCCCCTGCCGGCTGACTATCCGCGCCTCTGATTCACATCTTGGTGTGACCTTGCACGAGTTACAAATTTAATTAGTAATAATAGGCCTAATAATAGCATCGTCTTATTTTCGACATACATGTAAGTATTTGTCTGTTACTATAGAAAAGAGTCACAAGAGTCAATGTATCCACCAATGCCGTCGCTGAACAAAATCGACGACACGTATGAAGATTACAATACTATGCAGTGCGATGCTGGCGACGATTATGAACAACCACAGATGAACAATGAATACACTCCAACTCCATAAGAAATCTAGGACGGAATAATTAGACTACACGCTGAAAGATTTTCAGAAATTATCTTCGCCTTCGCCTTGGACTTCGCTGGATAGAAATGAAGTCTTTTATCTGTAACGTAATTCTTCTTTCGATCTGTTAAATTCTGCTTTTCTGATGTAAATATTGCCGAATCGAATTCAGTTCAAGATGACATTGAAAGCACTGCTGGCGATGAAAGGTCTGATGAGAATTAACTTCTATTTAAAGGGGCGGGCTGATGGTTGAATGGTAATACACAGGCAAGAAGAACATGCAGAAGGACGCGGGTTCGATACCCGCTATCCCCATAAGGTTGACTCAGCCTTCCACGTCCTAGGCGGCGATGGTAAAATGAGCAGTAGGACGGATCGTCGCCCAAACAAGCTGCCATACATTTATAAAATCGACACTTTTTAAAACGTGTTATCATGTGTTCCTACTATTTCATGTAATCATACTTCGGTTTGTCAGTTTGAATTGACTAAACAAATAAAAATAATATTATTATCATCATCATCATCATCATCATCATCATCATCATCATCATCATCATCATCATCGTCATCATCATCATCATCACCATCATCATCACCATCACATCATTCATTTCACCATGACATCATCATCATCATCATCATCATCATCATCATCATCATCATCATCATCATCATCATCATCATCATCATCATCATCATCATCATCATCATCATCATCATCATCATCATCATCATCATCATCATCATCATCATCATCATCATCATCATCATCGTCGTCATCATGGCCATCATGAACAGGTCGAGCTGCGCTAACAGCCTCGCAGCAATTTGCCTGCTTACTGCCGCCTTCTTGAGTCTTCTCTGTTTAGCCGAGGCTGGGCTGGGAGCGCCTCTGAGTAGGTTTCTTGAAGGGGCGCTATATAAATGCTCTGGAATGAATGAATCATCATCATCGTCATCATCATCATCATCATCATCATCATCATCATCATCATCATCATCATCATCATCATCATCATCATAATCATCATCATTTCCAACAAACCGTTTATGTAGACTATCATTGTTAGCAATTCAGTGGTTCAGTTTACAATCTTCGACCGTGTTTCATGGTGTGATTATGTGAAAGGCATTAGCTTCAGATTCGTTTAGATGTTGTTCATCAACAACGACAACCAAAGCTCTCGGAGAGCTTTGGTTGTCGTTGTTGATGTTGTTGGTGTTGTGGATATTGTCGATGTGATGTCGGAATTGGTTTTCTTGTTGATCTTCTTCTAAGTGTTTTTGCTGCTGCTGTTAAATGCATCCACATTGGTTTTGATGCTGGGCCGATTGTTCTAAGTGTTTCTGATCATCACTTGTAAATACGTTGCACTATTCGAAGACTGTTCTGACGTTTCTCACATTCTGACATTGTCTTGTCTTCAACCGTTCTTGAGCCTCATCACGGACAATCCTACTTCATCCACTACTTTCTCTTATCTCCCTCATTATTTAACTAATCGAATGATAATCCAGTCAGCGACCTAATAATATATGATCAGTCCATGTCATTTTAACTCTTTCTCGAAGAAATCATGTCATTGTAGGTCTTCCTCTGAGAAAGCATGCCATTTTAGGTCTTCCTCTGAGAAAGCATGTCATTTTAGCTCTATCTCGAAGAAATCATGTCATTTTAGGTATTCCTCTGAGAAAGCATGTCATTTTAGGTCTTTCTCAAAGAAATCATGTCATTTTAGGTCTTCCTCTGAGAAAGCATGTCATTTTAGGTATTCCTCTGAGAAAGCATGTCATTTTAGCTCTCTCTCTCGAAGAAATCATGTCATTTTAGGTCTTCCTCTGAGAAAGCATGTCATTTTAGGTCTTCCTCTGAGAAAGCATGTCATTTTAGGTATTCCTCTGAGAAAGCATGTCATTTTAGCTCTCTCTCTCGAAGAAATCATGTCATTTTAGGTCTTCCTCTGAGAAAGCATGTCATTTTAGGTCTTTCTCAAAGAAATCATGTCATGTTAGGTCTTCCTCTGAGAAAGCATGTCATTTTAGGTCTTCCTCTGAGAAATCAAGTCATTTTAGGTCTTCCTCTGATAAAGCATGTCATTTTAGGTCTTCCTCTGAGAAAGCATGTCATTTTAGGTCTTTCTCAAAGAAATCGTGTCATTTTAGGTCTTTATCGAAGAAAGCATGTCATTTTAGGTCTTTCTCAAAGAAATCGTGTCATTTTAGTTTCTCGGAGAAAGCATGTCATTTTAGGTCTTTCTCAAAGAAATCGTGTGATTTTAATTTCTCGAAGAAAGCATGTCATTTTAGGTCTTTCTGAAAGAAATCGTGTCATTTTAATTTTTCGAAGAAAGCATGTCATCTTTCTCAAAGAAATCGTGTCATTTTAGTTTCTCGGAGAAAGCATGTCATTTTAGGTCTTTCTCAAAGAAATCGTGTCATTTTAATTTCTCGAAGAAAGCATGTCATTTTAGGTCTTTCTGAAAGAAATCGTGTCATTTTAATTTTTCGAAGAAAGCATGTCATTTTAGGTCTTTCTCAAAGAAATCGTGTCATTTTAGTTTCTCGGAGAAAGCATGTAATTTTAGGTCTTTCTCAAAGAAATCGTGTCATTTTAATTTCTCGAAGAAAGCATGTCATTTTTGGTCTTTCTCGAAGAAAGCATGTCATTTTAATTTCTCGAAGAAAGCATGTCATTTTAGGTCTTTCTCAAAGAAATCGTGTCATTTTAGGTCTTTATCGAAGAAAGCATGTCATTTTTGGTCTTTCTCGAAGAAAGCATGTCATTTTAGGTCTTTCTCGGAGAAGGCATGCCAGTTTAGGTCTTCCCATACCGATATAGGGGAGATCGGGGCAAGAGAGGCACCTTTTTAGAGAATATGTTATATTTCCGAAAATATATAACATAATGCCACAATTTTTCATAGGCATGTTGGCAACTCATAAGGCTAACAGAAAAACGTTTAAAATTGACTATATATGGTGAAATATTTTGCAAAACGTGCAAAATACAAACAGATAATTTTGACACTCTTGCCCCAGCACTTAGGGCAAGAGTGGCATATACTGGGGCAAGTTTGACATGGAAGCATGACCAATGGTAGCTAGGCTATCTTAACTATTTATTTGACAGTTAACAACAGTAACGAAAAGTGTATTAAAAATGTCAGTCGTTTTTATAATCTTAGGCAAGAAAAAAATGGTGCTTAATGACAGTTATCACATTTAAATTGCTTGTCGCCGGGCTCAATATGGGTGCATCTTTCATGGCACCAGTACTTGCATGCTAAGCATTGAATCTAAGTTTCTTCGGGTGGGTCGCTGTAAAGCTCTCTGCAATAAATACAGTAGAAATTGGTGACACTCTCCGCTCTGTATTTCTTAATAGTACTCTTCTGCTGCTGGTTCTTCTTCTGTTTCTGCTGCATCTGTTTCTGCTTCTGCATTTGCTGCTGCTGCTGGTGGTTCTGTTTTTCCTGCTTCTGGCTCCTCTACTTCTGGTTCTTACCATTCTCTTGCAGATTAAGTTTAATCATGAGCGGTCTCTTAACATATTGCTTCTTATCCTATAGAATTATTTTGTAAGGCGTACTCGTTAGGACGCACGAGCTTTTCGCTTTGCGTTCGCCGGGTTTGCCCTCTGCTTCTCGTTCTGTGTGCGGATAAGGACGGATGTCCAGCTCTGACACATTGGCTATTGGGGATGGTGCTTTTGTCGTATTTGTGCAGCTCAGCATCGTTACTAGATTTGTAGCGAGGCACGGCTGGTTCGTTTCATCATCATCGACAGGCTCTGCAATGAAGTTATATAATTTATTTTAAGATATTTAGTTTTAGTTTAAATATACGTATATGCAGTAATAAGCATTGTTAACATAGCAGAAAAATTTGAGGCAATGTGGCAAGTATAAGTTACATTAGTTAATTGTATAATTAATATAAATTAATATTTTTTGATGTATCTCAGAGATCAGTGAATTACTTATAGATAGGCCTACCGGGAAGTCCAGCTGAATGTGCGACTTCTGCAACCATAGTTGGCTGATTTGGCTCAGCCAAATGTTTGTTGGAATTCTCGGATGAACAGATGAGTTCTACTTCGAATAGTGGCTGGTACTGTTCTGGAATACTGACAGTCCCGGTGAGCAGGCAAGTTCCATATCGATTGCCGGTTGGTTTGGCTCAGCTCCAAGTTTGTTGGAATTTTCAGATGAACAGATGAGTTCTACATCGATTAGGCCTAGTGGCTGGTACTGTTCTGGAATACTGACAGGCTCGGATGAGCCGGCAAGTTCCATAACGATTGCCGGTTGGTTTAATTTACGTGTATCGGCCTGTTGTGACTGGTTGTGCAATAGAAAGCCTGTTGGTAATTTTCGCAGATTTCGGTTATGCCATGATGGAGCACGTGGTAATGCTGCTATAAGATGCACGGAGATTGGCGGTCGATAACCTGGAGACCTCTTGCTGCGACCAGAGTTCGTATTAGCCTTTTGCTTTCGGCTATGATTTCCCATCAGTATTTCAGCATTTGCAACCTCAGGTCGAATTCTGCGTCTAGGGCGTAGGCCCAATCCTAATGTTGCTGTGGTCACATATGAAGTTCTGGCCTTTGCTGAACTTAGCCTGATAGGCTAAGACAAGTTTATTTGTTTTAGTGAATGTGGTTGACTCATGCATGGAGCTTGCTAGAGCTTCTGGATGTGACATTGTGGTATCTCGTGACGCGGAGGCTTCTGTATGTTCTATAACGTCAATATGTAAGCTCCAATCTATACTGTTACTGCTTTCATGGACTGAATAGGCCTACAGTTTCAAATATTCTAAATTGTTGAAGTTTAAGGAGCAACTAAATAAATGTAAGAATATTATAATGGTAAATGTCAAAAGTGCAACTCTTGCCCCATGTTCAGAGGCAAAAGTGGCATGTCATGGGGCAAAAGCGGCAGATAGTGTGCCACTTATGCCCCATAGCTATGACTCGCATTAGCGAATCTTTTCGTGATGAAAGGATTAAGATGCGACGTGCGATAATGTGGCATTAAAAAGAAGCATATTTAAATCTTATAAATAGTACAATATAAACTGTGCCTTACCTTGTATTAGAAAGTAGTGGCTGATCAAAGATCGCCTTTAAAAAACTCTAATTGGGCGAAAATCTTAAAAATTGGAAAAAAAATAGTTGCGATAGCTCTTCTGCAGAATATAGTTTTCCATCGTGTATCGCATCAAACCCGCTTATTAAAACGCAAGGTAAAGATTCTACACTGGTGGCCGTTTTCTAACCAGTATGGGGTGCCACTCTTACCCACCATGCCTCTCCTGCCCCGGTCTCCCCTAGTCTTGTAAATCCTCCTGCTATATATAGTCCAACAGAGACCCAACTATAATTTAGGCGCATAACATATCTACATGGGTTGGAATTACCATACATGGAGTATAAATACCATAATATTGGATAGAAATACTAAATATGGAGTAGCATTACCATATTGAGAGTTGAGGCTCTGCTTTGTTTTTTGCATGGCTTGCTTTTTTTGCCAATGCATCGTCGTTAATATCCAGAATAGCTACAACTTCAAGTGGGATTCGGGCGACTGATCGAACTTACCCGTCGTGTTCAGAACGATATGCAGGATAATTAGTTTACGCGTAGTCTAGGTGGGGGTTCCAGCTTTTGATTTTCCAGTCTTAGAAGTCTGCAGAGTCACTAGATATACCATTTTACCAGTTTACTGTCCACATCGCTGTTGCGTCAGCCTAATGTAGGATCAACAGTCTACTGAAGATAGTCGTTAAACTTACAGTCAGATAAAGTGGCTCATAAATAAAATTTGAAACAATTTCAAGAACAAAACTTTTATTTTGGTGAAGTGGACAAAACACTGGACATTTACACCAAGTTCCAGGACAATTCTGCATTTATTCGGTACACGGGATGTACAAGGCCGCTTCCGGGACTGTCCCGGCGAATCCGGGACGATTGGCAGCCCTATGCAGCGTAAGTCTAGGCGCCGAGTTTACCAAAACACTATGAGTGCCAAAAGAAAGTCGAAGCAAAGTCCTTTTCATCAAGGGACTGTTCATCATGAGAACAGTAATTTTATCGTTTTAGCGTTCTTTATTATGTGCGCATTATAACATATCGCTTCACCGTTTCATATAATTATAAGACATTTTAATACCAATGTCTATGATAACAGTCATCAATCCAGCCTGTATTTACGCATAATTTATTGTCATCAAGGCAATTCTAGTTTCATAAGAAACTACTTTCATCAATACAACTTTTACTTTTAGTAAAAATTATTTTCATCGTTCCAACTTTTATTTAAGCAAGAATTCTTTTCATCAATCCAGCTTCTATTTAAGCAATAATTCTTTTAATCAATCCAGCTTCAATTTAAATAAAATTATTTTCATCATTCCAACTTCTATTTAAGCAATAATCATTTTTATCAATCCAGCTTCTATTTAAGCAAAAATTCCTTTCATCAATCCAGCTTCTATTTAAGCAAGAATTATTTTCATCAATGCAATAACCCTCTTGATGAAAAGTCCTTAGATGAAAAGACCTTTGATGAACAGTCCCTTGATGAATAGTACAGGATGAATAGTCCCTTGATGAATCGTCCTTTGATGAACAGTCCACATATCAAAAAAAGAGAGGCGCAGAGACATGACTGTAGAACATGAACATTCTAGTATAGAAATGTTTATAACGTCAGTGAATGATTTCTGAGGGCAGCAGGTGGTAGAAACAACTGGATACAGACGACTCGTGATGTGGCAGTGGCTACATACATACACGCACATACCTGCATGCACATAACACACTCACGAAACAAAGGTTAGAGGCAAGAGTGGGACATTAATCAAACTACATCTACGCATCGTTCTCTAAACTAATGGTACATTTCACCTGATCCTAACACTATTTCACACACAAAGCTCAAGTTCGGGGTCTGCTTCCAAATTCCAGTACATCTGGTCAGGCCAGAACATAAAAGATAGGGGGCCAGCTGGCACGGGACTACGGTTTTGAGGGGTCTACTCTCACTGATGGAGAGTCAACCGGAAATGGGATCCTGTGGCATAAGGATTAATGCATATAAAATATTATATTCATAATTATACGCAAATATAATGTACATGTATGTTACATACAGAAATCATATCATCATATGTAGTTAGCACTGATTCATTATCAAAATACTTAGTGACCAGTTCGAAATAAATAGCCCCTACATTTCATCTGCTTATGGTTCAGTCACCCAAAAAATGTCGACCCAATCAACCACAGGCAGCTAAGGAAAATGTTCAAACCAAACTAAATCACACCTTTTCACATCTGTTTATAGCTATGTTTCATCGCCTTTTGAGGGTCTTCAAATATCAGCTACATAGGATACACCCATACATGCATGTGGAAGAAAATGGAAGTTCATTTTTTTCTTCGCAGTAATGACGTCCTCCGCCTAGGCGTCTTCTTCATAACCCGACCAATGGTGAAACCACGCTGCAGACCAGCCATGTTCTTAAAGGTGCAGCGCATAAATTCCTTAAGAATTTCCTCTTTTACTACATCGTCCCAAGCCTGACCAAATTCCTTTCCCCAGTCTGTCGGATAATCATCGAATAAAATAAGATTTTCTTCCATATTAGCAATTTTAGCGAAGTTCTTGATATCAGCGAGAGCGACCGTATAAGTGTGACCCCCGTCGACGAACATCAAGTCACACTGGAATCCCGGATTGTCACGAATAAATTCTGGAATCGTTTTCGTCGAATCGCCGAAATGAATGAAGAATCTTGTTGGAAAGAGTTTCTTCAGGTAGTCCGACATTTTATGAGCGTAATCGTGATTTCCGAGATCAAAGGAATGAACGATTGCCTTTTCGTTAGCTGTGAGATAGTTGAAGGAACTATGTCCGAGATTGAACCCCGTTTCACAGATTACTTTGGCAGCTGGCTGTCCCGCAAGGTGATGCATGATTAGGTATTGGCCCGTGACTTGTCCCGAATGGCCTTCAACGCCTCCCCCGCCAGTGGCGTTTCGGATAGCCTCCTCGAACTCTTTACTTTTCAGCTGGTTCATTGGCGAAAGTTGGATCCCGTATAGGGACCTATTTTGAACAAGGTCTTCACATCTTTCATAATTCTGAGGAATGAAATTCAATCTGAATTCGGTCTGTACAATTTTAATCCCAAAGAAGTTAGCCCTGTACATGTATGCACCGATTGCTAGAATTACCAGACAAAATATGGCGATGAAGCGCTGATCAAAGTTTCGGCGAAAGTACGATATCATTGTCGTCTAAAAGAACAACACACCAAATGTTTAACTCCAACTATTCATAACTGAATCCCTTAAGTCAGTGGAAGAACATATGAGTAGGGTTGCCAGGTTGTCTTCAGGAAATTACCGGACAACTGCGAGCGCGTTACAAGAGTCTGGGGCGGTGTCCCCAGAGTGGCCCAAGGGCGTTGAAAACCTCTGGTCAGGGCCCTCATGGGGTTAGAGTGGTGAAGCCCTCTGAGGCTGACCAAAGATAACGAAACAGGAGTAAAACTTGAAAAGTTAGCGAACTTAGTTTAAAAAGTTAAAACAGCTGTCAAATCAATCATTGACAATGAATGATTGATTCCCTGTCAATAAATCAATCAATATATTTTATTGTTCACCATAACAGTTCAAACATAACGGTAGACACTCTTGTATATTCAGTGACAATGGGTAAACCCAAAAGAACCAAAGGTTCCGCTAACAGGGTCACCTAATACAAATAGTCATTAGACAATCATACTTTCCAGTTCATCAACTTATGCTATACATGTTGACTTTTTGATAATAATTTTTGTGTCCATGATAAGAAGTCCAAATTAAGTCATTCATTCAAGACCAAAAAAACTGTGAATGTAATCTGGCAACTCACATGTTCGGAAGTGTTCAACTTCAAATCGTCAAGGCAGCTGCACCCTACCACCCTTGCGAATGTACTTAAAGTCCGACTGTGCAGCTCTGATCAAACGTTTGTGTCTAATGACGAGGTCTCTGGACTCGATCTATACAGCTGCATTTTATGTTAAAGAAGATGCTCAATTCACTGCGTACTGATGTAGGCTCGAGTCGCTGTTTTCACGTGGCACTTCATCGTCCACATTACCTGCGTCAGAACCTTCGTCAGAATCGTAGCGCTCTTCAGTCACTGAATTTGACGCTGAGCTAGCAGTATTCATGGCTCGCCTGTACGCTGTTGACTACAGTAGTAGGCCTACTTAAAGTAAATAGGCTTACTTCAAATTTTATATGCCTATTCCAAACGCTGTGTGATTTTGATGTGCACTAGAAATTTGATATACCGGTATACAGTATTACAATTAAACTCTTGAAGCATGAGCTGTATGCCAGACCGGGTGTGTCCCAATCATCCCAATGTGATGATGGATATGCCTCGGATGGGGGTATTATATCTAGGATGAGCTTGGATGACTCATTGACCGTATCCAAAGCGAGAGAGAGAGAGAGAGAGAGAGAGAGAGAGAGAGGGTTAATTTGGGGTTATGAGAACCTTCCGTGGTCTGTCGATGTTGTGTGTCTACCCATGAACTTCTTGATTAATAATATCCAGATGTTCATGGTCTACCCCATCCAGCCCCTCCGTACTTACATACCTTACATAGGTTAAGATAGAGAGAACAGCAATACTTGGGGAAGCACATTATTGGGGTTAAGAAATTAACTAAACCTCGGTCATGCCAGGCCCGTCGTCCATTCAGGCTCGTTCTGGCTGCAGCCCACAATGACGGGCGGGTCTTTATTACCGGACACCGCCATGTCCGGTAACGTCTGAAATTTCTGACCGGACAAATTATCTAAATACCGGACTGTCCGGTTCATTACGGACACCTGGTAACCCTACGCCTGGTATACGGGTCCCGCGGATTTGGCACGGGTCGGGTACGCATTTCACGGGTCTGGTTGGGTACCGGTAGGGTCATCACGGATACGGTTATAAGAAAGGCCAGGGACAGACAATGCAACCGATCCCAAACTACAAACCATAGCAAGCATTTCTGGTAACTCAAAAAACCTGTCAGGTTAAGTAAAGACCACCGTCAATGGTCTTTCAAAGGCCAATTAACGCGAAGCAATGTGTTCTATGTATAGTCTTCATCTTGTTGCTGATAAGGATTGCACCTGGCTCGGAACGAACCGCTTGTTGGAAAATGAAGCCTCTAAGCTATTCGGTCACAGTCAGCGGGCATTCTTGACTCAGTTTTATTCTGAAGTAACCAAATTAGATTGAGCATGTAGTCTTCGCCTTCCTCTCAACCTGGCCGTATAGCACCTTTAAAAATTCCGAAAGGCGCTGAACATCAGTGCATATTAGGCTTAGGCCTAAATATTGATCAGATTATTTTTATGTTAAAACTCAACGTCAATACCAATGGTGTAGGTTTTCGATGATTTGTTACTTTTTCGATAGAACGGATCGAATACTCTCTGAGTCGGCTGCCGGTGTGCTTAAATGAACAACGGAAAATTCGCTACCATGCTCAGCATTTATCGATTGGAGTTTTTACAGAATAAAGCAACAACGACTTCCATTGCCACATGTTATTACACATGGTCAACTATTCTATGATCACCTCATACCAATAGTACTTCAATCAATCGAATGGATATTTTGACTCATTTGAGGACATTGTTGGGTTCATGGGCGTATTTAGGGGGTGGTTTTACGGGTTCAAACCCCCAAATAAGTTTCCCCAAAATGTTTTATATGCTTTTACATGGGAAATACCCAAAAAACCTAAGGTTTTACGACCATCTGCAATGGACCCCCCCCCCGAAATCTTAAAACCCCCTCCGAAATTTTTTCCTGGCTACGCCCATGGTTTGGGTTCCCAGTCGTTCGCTAAGTACCTGTTTCAAAGCTTAGCATTCACTGTCCACTTCCCTTGTTTCGTTCAGTTCTTTGAAATCAGTCCGGTCTAACACTCAAGACTTATTTCTTAAAATTTGTTATCCACCGTGGCTTATATTCCGGTTTCACTGACTCACCAGAAATCGATCTGTCTTCTCAAACGGATTACAATATAGCTTACAATTTTTCTCGAAGCCTGGAATCCTGATAGTCATTTGATCAGATTAGAACAATCATATTTTAAGCTTGTACAGTTTTTTAAGGTCAGTCATGTTGCCTTGCCGTTGAATTACTTTGCTGATAAAATGTACTCTGCAGCTGTTGTCGTAGGAAATATGAATGAGATGTTCATGTCGTGAGAAATAACTATTGAGCAATAACGTCTATTGCAAAATCGAATGAATTGATGCACGGATTCATTTATGCACGCATGCACTTGTAGCCTATATGTTGCGCTATGCTAGGCTCAGACTGCCTAAACAATGATGAACCTTGGAATTTCTACCATACCTTAGGCGTGTATTTTTGTAATACTTTGGGATTGTGAACACGCATATATATGTTTTTTTCCTGTTAAACAAGTAAAACCTATTGCTTGTTAATATAACAGCTTCTGTGAAAAAATGCTTTAACAGATTACTGCAGGTTTCAAAATAAATTATATTGAAAATTTCACTTTTATACTTTGTAAACAATTCTGTCTGTTATCTTTCGTAACTTGTGTTGCACTTTCGATTTCTACATCAATCTGTAACAAACTGGTTTTAGCAAACTACGTGGCAATGGCTGATTATTATGTGAAAGTGTTTTTGTTTGGGCAGAATGCATATTTTGTCAAAATGCATCCTCTGAAAAGTTAGTTTATCCTGCAAATTCGAAAAGGATGAATGTTGGCGTTGGTTACGTAACACTGTCTGTTGACTTGCATGGTTTCAAGGCTGGCCTAAAACCTGCAGAGATAGATTCTAAACTCCGCCACTGTTCGTAATCTGTCAGTGCCAGTCCCAGCCTGGGTAAAGGAGGAGGGCAACACTAATGGTCTTCGTTATCACAGTGAAGTTAAACTGAAACTACTACTACTAGCTACTATACTACTACTACTTTTCCACTAATTTGGAAAAGCCAGAAAGCGCTTGTATGAGGAAAGCGAGGTTAATGTTTTTCACAAAGCAATATCTCAGATGACATTTCTTCTCACAAAATTGCAGTGCTTTACACAAAATGTCTTGACTCCTGAAATTATCATTCATCTGATGTAGACTGGAACACGTCTAGGATTTCTAATTCTCCTTGTTTTTTCTGTGACACGTTTATACAAGGCTCGGACAATTTGTGACGACTTCTGAGATTACCAATCATAATCGTATTCGTAAACTCAAGACTGATAAAGCCCTAATTGAGAGCTCGGCGTAAAGTACCAGCTTATTCATGAGTGTTGTGTCACATCAGAGGGGTTGTCCAGAGATCGATGTCCATTGGAGGTCCTAGTCCTAACCAGATAGACTAGAAAGAGGCAGACCAGATGTTAAGGCGGGTTTCATCGAGGACGAGAAAGCTTGGAAGGCAGAGGATTGGATGGAGTCTTAAAGAGGAGACGCATCAGTTTGGACTGAAAAGCCTGTGAGGTGATAGGTAAGAAAGAGCCTCAGGCAGATTACAGTGGGCGAGTGGCAGCATTGATGGAGAAACTGAGAATATGCTGAATTCAGACGGGAATTGGTTCCAGAGTTGAGGCACATTGTGGGATATAGATCGAGAACTTGGGGCGAGTAGTGACCGGGGGACGGGAGATAGTGAGATATAAGGACGAATGGTAGACCGGACTATATAGCTGGATGGCGTAGCACCAAAATGCACAAGTTTAAGCTAACATCTCTGACTGTTGTGTAAGTCCTGCCCTTATGAATTCATTTTTTGCATGGGTGAAGTTTTCTAGCGGGTGCCGTGAGTTGTCAAAGGAGTTCGTTTTCAGTGACTGTCTGCTTCAGGCTGGTGATATATTGTTACTGCTATATCCCTCTGTTAACGGGATGCAAGGCATTGTACTTGTCTGTTTCCACCTATGCAGATCTGCAGTGCAAACTCTTAAAGTCAAGTTGCATTGCCAGTGGTAAATTTGCTAATTCGGTTTCTGATTCTGTGTTTTTCTGGACACCTTAGTTCCATCGGTGCCATCAATAACATAACCTAGTGTGGTGATTTACTACAGGAAATCACTTACCTTCATTAAACCTTCATTAAGGATAATGTTAGACAATATTTCTGTCTGCTTGTAAATGCATCTATACATATACCAGTGACCTCAATGAGCTCACTTATTTGGCTTACCAATTAAGCTACTGCTTGCCAATACTGGCTGGAGCTCCTACTGGTGTTATGTGCAGTTTGAGGCAAAAAGATGCTCTGATCGCACGTGAGAATTCCGTGTATAGAAAGTTACATGGCTCCAATTATAGATGGAAGCCTATGAATAGCTTCATGTGTGACCTAGGAAGAATTGGCTTAAATCACCTAAGTAAATAAGAAACGTCCGAGCATTTCATTTATGGCGATTGGTTCATTCAACGTCAAGTTTTCTTAAAGATATTTCATGGGACAATTTTGGCGAACATTCTGCTGTAGTATATGCGATCGACAAGGTTTTCGTAACGCTGCTTGCGTCAGATGTGCTGATGTTACCGTATGATTTTACTCTGCTTCAGGCATAATAAAGTGCCTATTATAGTAGTTGTCAATATACACAGCGTGCCCTACAATGCGACTAATGGACTTGGCTTATAATATTCGAAGCATTAACGTGCGATCATACCTGTCAGCTCAAACATACAGTATGGCAGCTGAAAAAGACTGGCAGCTGCAAAAGACAAACTATTGCTACATTATATAGTTACATATATGCACGCATGCATGCATACAGGCATACAATGTACGTCGTATCTGTAACCCGTTCTTAGCGACGATCAATTAGCAAACTAAACAAACTGCTTCTGCGCTGATCCACGCTTTCACTCCTCTGTAATCGATTTTGGAAGTGCTGTGTTTTCTGGTCTGGGCTCCTCCCATACCTTGAAATTAATGCTTCTCACCTTATTGGTGGCATCCCGAAATGTGGCCATATATCTACCTACATGAGTGATACCTTGCATTGGTGCCCTATCCATCAACGCATTGAATTTAAGATTTTAACTTCGCCCGGAACTGTTTGATGGGAAATGCCCCGTCTTATCTTTGGATTACTGTATCTCTGCCTCGTTTGTTCCTGGCCGCAGGTCCCTTCGTTCGGCCAATCAGGTACTCTTCTTGTTCCCGGACTCGTTCCTCTACAACTCAGCACAGAAGCTTTAAGTTTCGTCGGTCCTGTGGCCTGGAACAACCTTCCTCGCAAAACTAGGGCTGAATCTGTCTGCCTGTCTCCTTCTCTGTACCAGTGATATTTTACTTCTCAAAATTATTCCTAATTCAGTTTTAATTCAGTTCTGTGTCCTTGAATTTTACTTCTAATTCTAATTTTACTTCACAAATAATTTTACTTATCATTCCTAGTTTAGTTCTCAATTTTACTTCTTATTTTAGTTTTCGAAATAATTATTAATTTCAGTGCTATAAAAAGTATTAAACGTTACTATAAGATATCTTTGTTCAATTTCAAGAACACTCATTTCCAGCCAGAGATTTTTTCATGCGATTTCTTCATCCATCGATCAAGATTCCACATACAGAAAAAATTCTTTCCATAAAGGCTTGTGAGGCGCTGGAGCTGACAAAAGATCCTCTGCAATGGGTTCAATTTTTCTGTACAAAGTTCACCGTTGCTTCCAGAAAGCAAGAGGATTCCTTCTATCATTCTCCCTTATGTCTGCCAAATAACGATCCTTCTGAGTTGTTACACAGTCTTGATTGCTGCTGCTGGACAATGTTGACGTAGTTTGTGACTTTAGTTTCATGTTGAGAAATTTAAAATTTTGCAGTGCAGGTGAAACTGTGCTTTCTGGAAATGATTGTACAGCTGCACGTGGAATGGCAACTTGTGCTGCTCCACATTCGCTCACAATGTATTTCTTTGCAGCTTCCAGCACGGAATCCTACCCTTGTGCCAGAATAACAGGTGCCAATGTTGGGTCTAGAAACAAGCAGCCGCTGGAAGTGGGTTAAAATGCTTCTGTATGCAAGCGTAGCATACTATGAGCAATCATATTGCTTGTGTTCTTCCCAGCAAGTGCTGTCCCATAAATTCCATCTTTTTTACCGTTTGGTACTTGGCTTGTAGATCGGATACAAACTGCCTCCAAAGGACGATAGGAATTTTATTCCCAGAATGCTGTATAAGAACATTTACTGACAGTATTGTGAAGCCCACAATATTAGGCCACGCTGGCTTGCCGCCTCAGAATATTCCGCATAATGCACTATTGCTTGTTGAAGTTGCGGCTGTGTCAACTTGATTTTTCTTGAAATAAACGAATATGTGATGATGATGATGATGATGATGATGATGATGATGATGATGATGATGATGATGGATCGGAATGTACTTTCGTCAAAATGAAAAACTCCCAAACGGGGCTATCTTGCTTTCTTTCAGCCAACATTCTCGATAAACTCATACTTAAGAAATGTAACGATCAAACGTGAAATAAAATGTCGTAGGCCCCTATGCAACTGGAGTTGTTGTTAGGTTGGTATCAAGGAATCTATATAATAGGTCCTTAGACAACGACGACCAAAGATGGTATATAACATCGAGAATTGTATGCACAGCGCCTTCATCTCTTAAGAAGTAAAATGATTTTACTTCTGAAATAATTCTTAATTTCGTTCATAATTTTAGCACTGGAAATAATTCATAATTTAATTCCTAATTTCGTTTTTGAAGCCAAAATAATTGCTACTTTTACTTCTAATTTTTTTAACAAAATCCTTTATTTTTACTTCTAATTTTAGTTTTTGTTAATGAAAATATCACTGCTCTGTACCAATAGCGCTTGAACTCTATGAGCGTGGGTTCTCCTTTTTGTATCAGGAGCTCTATTGAAGAGTTTTCCTTGATGTTGTGCGCTTTACAAATTTTCATTTATGTTATGCTATACACATACACACACAGACAGACATGCATATAGGCATACAAACACATACATACAAACACATGCATTCAGACATATGCATAAAAGCACATGCGTAAAAGCACATGCGTAAAAGCACACACATACAAACATATGCATACACAACACATACATACAAACACAAGCATGCAATACATACATACATACAAATGCACACATACAAACACATACATACAAATACATGCATACGAACACATACAGACAAACACATACATACAAACAAATACGTACATGTATATATACATACGTGCTTTGAGTGTTATTGTAGTGGAAAAATCCATAAAATTTGTGAATTGACCGAGTTCCTTTTGTGATCGCAGATGTTGCAACCGAAGTGAGATTTAAACGGACAGGGACACGCGCAAGCAAGCAGACACACTGATACATATATCTTGTCGGACAGATACAGACAGACAGATATAAAGACCTACTTACATCTGCAAGGCAGCCAATGACAAAGGCTACTGTAACAGGGAATGCGAAGCCCCATCATGTCGGATTCAGGTGTGCTGGTGTATTGATCTAAAGTTTAGTACTGACCTAAAATTAATATTGTATTGATCTAAAATTTTAACGATATTTTTTATGTGTAATTCTTAAGTTGAAAACACAGCATTTCGTTTGCGTATTGCTGCTCGATAATAATGAAAGACAATAAATCATGTTCTGCAGCTTTTGCAAGCAGCTGAAAACGAAATATCGAAATAATAGCCGGCCGAACGCAGTAGGCCTATACCACGCTGGGCATCAAGGGCAAGGTAACATTCGTGATTCACGTATGTTCTTAGCAGTAACGCCATTTACTCTCAAACCATCTGGAGCTTGCCTAACGACTACTACAGTGAGATATGGATTTATCTCCTATGTTTAATTGTCGATACAGAACGTGTTGACACCGCCGTTTTCACCCCGTAATGGCGCCGGACATTTTGGCGCCGACATTTTGGCGCCGCCGTTTTGGCGCCGGACGTTTTGGCGCTAACAAATTTAGTAAATAATGTTAATTTTTTTAATGCAAAAAATATCAGTAGCATAGCCAGATTTTACGGCGAGTTGGAGTGATTAAATAAAAATTTGGTATATTAATACCATATTTACAACGCTGTATTAAGTTTTTTATTCGTTGGTAAGAAGGCAGTCTACCAATGTCCATGATAACTGTCATCAATCCAGCTTCCAGTGGTGTAAGTAAGAAATTATTTTCATCAATCCAGCTTCGATTTAAAAAAACAATTCTTATCATTAATCCCGCTTCCATTGAAACAATTATTTTCATCAATCCAGCTTCGATTTAGGAAAACAATTCTTATAATTAATCCAGCTCTCATTGAAACAATTCTTGGCATCAATTCAGTTTCCATTTACGTTAAAAATTCTTTCGTTACTGCAACTTCTAGTTCAGCCAGAATTTTTCATCAATCCATCTTTGTTTTGCGAAAGAACTTTTCAAAATCCAGCTGGATTGTTGAAAAGTTCTTTTCGCAAAACAAAGATGGTATGATGAAAGAATTCTTGTCTGTCCTTTATAGTCAACCAATCAACTTTGTTCTGGCTTTTGTTACCTCCGCGAGCAAATAACATTCTAAATAAGCCGAATAATTCCATGGTTGAACAAATGCTTCAGTAGACTATCTCAAGCCCGACATCCTAGTGGTGTCATACAACGCTACATTTACTCCTATCCTTTACCACTCCAGTGGCCGCTGTGACCGGACAAATATAAAACCGGCTTTACTCCTATGTCCGGCCTAGGCGGACATTAGTTTGTGAAGGCACTAGGAGCTCCTATATGTCCGGCAGTATGTATATATGTATGATTGTATGTATGTATATAGGCATGTATGCATGCACGTATATGTTTCTATGTACTTACATTTATATACATATGTACATACATATACATATATACATACATATATACACATATATACATACAAAGATATATACATATATACACACATATATATATACATATACATACATGCAGACATATATACATACATACATACATACATACATACATACATACATACATATATATACATATATACATATATATACATATTTATACATATTTATACATATATATACACACACATATATATATACATACATATACATATATACATACATATATATATACATACATACATACATATATACATACATACATATATACATACATACATACATATATACATTCAGTCCCTCCATGCTTGATATGTTAGACAGTGAGTATGTTGTTACGTCGTATTTACTGCAATTTTATTCGGAGCTGGAGGAGCTGGCGCAGAAAAATATTAGGAGTGGTAAAGGACTCCTATAGGCCTAAAACAGTTATTTCGCAAATTTCTTATTTCACTTCATTTTTATGTCCCATTCAATTAATAAAAAGATAAGTAATTTATTTCAGAAAATGTACATATTAAATCCTATTTAAAATAGAAAAGCAACCGAAATATAGAGGGGTGATTTGTAGTAGGGGGAGACTTTGTATCGTAGAGGGGGAGATTCTATTTTAATGGGGAAGACTTTGTCCCGAAACAGAGCCTCCGTGGGGAGACATTATATCAGCCAGAGGGAGACTCTGTTTCGGGGAGACTTTATTATGGCGCCTAAACAACCGGCGTCTAAAAGGTCTCGCCAAAACTGTGGCGCCAAAACGGCGGCGCCAAAAAGTCACGTACCGTTTAATTCTCTACTATTTGTTTTGTAATATTTACATAGCGCCTCTTAAGCATGACTCAGAGGCCTGTCATGTGATCATAGTATATATGGAGCCAATTTTTATTTTTATTCTTTTATTTCATGAAAACTCGAAAATAGCAACATGACAGTGTTATATGAGAAAAAGAAAAAATGTTTTTGTGGGAAATTATTTAAGCCTAATTCAGTGTAAATCAGGCAAATTGCCAAAATTGCAAAAATAGTGAAAAAAATGCAAAACGTTTCTTTTTCCAGTCAATATAGTTTCAGCCAAATGAAGTTACTTTTCACATTTTTTATATAAATAATTCATAGAAATGCACAAAAATTCTAGCAAACATAAAGGCAACCAAGCAACAATCAACGACAAAACCCGTTGCCCCCCCTTTATGCTGTTCATAAAATTTTACAACAACAAGAAACAATTTTGAGATGCAGTACTACCAAGTCCAGGTAGCGCATAAGTGCAAAAATGCATTAGGCTATAAGCTATGCTGCATGGCCTATAAACTTATGCTGCAAATGCACCTCTGGCACATACATCATACATGTAATAGGTATAGCGATATTTCTGCTGCTGGGCTATAATAAGGCTTGTTCAGGAGCGTAGCGAGACTTAAATTAAAGAGGCGGCAACTTCACAGACCTTTTGGCAAAATCCTGGTAATTGAGGTAATTAGTCAATGGAAGTTCCGGTATATAAAAAAAATCAAAATCTATTCTGCTGCGTTTTTTCGACAGTTTTGTGTTAAATAAACGAATATGAATGAAGAGGAGGCAACTGCCTCCCTCCTCGTGCCTCCATGTAGCTACGCCTATGGGCTTGTTTAGTTTCCACCTGAGGCCGTCACCAACAATTAGTGCTTCGTGGACGCAACGATCACCTTTTTTATTCCCATTTACCAGTGTTTCCTTTAGTCTATTTGTATCGATTCTATGATGTTAGTTAGAATAAAATAAGTAAGTAAGTAAGTATTTCCTTTATTGAGAAGCACTAGCAAACGCACAGCAATATGTCCATATTGCATGTCTGTCATAATTATTTAATTGCCAGCACAAGGGAACAGACCAGCATAATAAGACATCAATCAATCAATCAATTCGTTTATTCTCAACATCAAGCTGACAGGTCGCAACTTGTAACAGGTAAAGGAAAAATTGTCACAGCTCTGACATAAAAATATCAAGAAGTATGCTTACCGTGTTCTGCATCAATATGGAGAGTATGAACGCAGTCGAATAAGCTCGATCGTTTGACTATGAGTAGACGATTTGTTAAGTGAAGACAGGAACTGCTGTCTTAAGACTGTTCAGTTAACCAAAAGAGGAATTACACGCTGCGTAGGAAGGACGTTTCTCACAGTTAACTCTAGTTCTGATCGAAGCGCTTTGGTTAAATGCTCTGCATCGTTGGAGCTCGTTCACGAAGTTCAATAGTGCGCGGTCGTACTAAGCTTAAGCAGTGAGAAATCGATGCAAGCGTAGAAAGCGCAGCGATAACTGCAAGCGAACAGTGATTGCAAATGGGGGACTCAAATCATTGACAATTGAACAGGGTCGAGGCCATAATTATACGGTTGCTATAGTAAAGCGTGTACATTTGCATTTGCTGTATCTGACCTTTGACATTATTGGTCTGCATGTATACTGTCGCATTGGAATTACCAATTCAAAACCAAACATCTCGAACAGTCTACTTGTTGACGTGCCTGTCACAATCACACATCTCCGCAAACATGTTCGTCAAGCGGCGTAAACCTATTTGCATCGATAATTAGTTGCTGTTAAATTTCACCTGTAATCCATCAACACCTTCGATTCCTCGCTCAGATCGATAATTTAACATGGCCTGCTAGATTATAATGTGTTACTTACGTACGTGGTTCAAGAACTCCACACATGTGTCTACTATCAGCTCTGGGCGTGAAGTGTTACTCCGGTGATTCTCTTGCATGCCTTACCAAATGATTCTCGATAGTTAGTCCCATAGGAAACTCTATGAATGGACGAGTCCATACTGACGCGCGAGACCTCGATAATACGCGTCCAATCATTAATAAGCAACGGCAATAGAATTAAAAGCTTCAAGAACACCTAATTATTTAGTCTAAATTGGCACCTAATCCAAACTCCGACTGTAAACGTACTCGAACCTTGATAAACTAAGAATGAGCTTTCATTGTATATAATATAATATTCTTTATTGAAACAATCCGGTTGACAAACAGCAACCGGTTACAGCGTGTAGGCCTACAGCCTTGCAATTGAAACAATAATTCACAAGAACACAAACGACAGAAGACATAAATCTTAACTACTAACACAACAGACAGCCTGCAATACACACGTTGCGTCTGTGATAACTTGGTTATTCAGAATAAACGAATATTGATTGATTGATTGATTGATATTATTAGGTCACAGATCTGCATTAACACGCCAGACTATCAAGGAAACCTATGCTAGACCTCTTCTACATGCCTCCTACCTAATTCCTAGCTACTGCCTACTAAGCAAAGGAACGCCAACGAACTGTTATGGAGAGGCATCGATCGACACCTTGCACGGCACGGTCTTCACTGGGTCATCAGCGACCGTTGCCGATACCGACTTCATTCCCTCCTCTTAGCATCCCGAATTATAAACACTTCGAGACTTAACCGACTGGCTTCGACTACTAGGCCTACGATGTCTCCAAGGGACGATACATCGGACCAGAATGATCCTACACATAACCCCTGTATGATTCGACCTCACGACTCACATCCTGAAATGAGCATTCGATAAAGGCCTCTACCCCAGTGTCATGGGCTAAGGGGCTATCGGGAAGACAGATTGCTTTGGCCAGGAAACGAAGATGGCCTATCATATACCTACCTACCAAAGGGGAAATTCACCCACGCTGAATACCAAACTATTTATGTAATCGCAATCGTAAACTACAAACTTCTAAAGCGCCACTCGAAAGCCAAGCGCAGGGCACCAGCTTATTCACGAGCGCTGCGTCGAGTCAGAGGTGTTGAACGCAACGCCAGGTATCTCTTCTATAGCGCTATGATAATCATAATATTATAGCCTACTTCCTGGTTGAAATAGAAGTTAATCGTTCTGCCATGAAGTCTTAACGCTTGTACTCGTGAAATGATTTTACAGTCGATTTAAATAGTATTCCAAATACTCGACTGGAAGATCGTAATCGTAATCTTAATCGAGCATTTATATAGCGCCACTCAAAAACAGAGGCGCTCCCGACCCGGGCCAGTGATCATTGCACTATATGACTATAAATTTTACCAATGCATCGTCGTCTATTTCCAGAACAGCCACAACTTCAGCTCCAACAGTCGGATTCGGGCGGCATCTTGAAAATGTTTAGACTTCGTGTTCGTTCTTCGTGGCCGAACGACAACCTTCAATTCGTGCCAGATATTATATTTATTTGATACGTAGGCCTAATAATTTCTAGTCATTGCAAGGCTCGATGTTTCTCTTTAACCCTCGGGCTACCAAGGGGGGGTGGTTGCCACCCCCCTAGGTTTTTTTCATCTCAAACTTTTTTCCGTATGGAATAAAAATTTGACCTTTTAGGTAGCTGTAGGGGGTTCATTTACACACGTTTTGAGGTAAAATGTGAGATGATATCTCACACCGTTCAAAAATTATACCCAATATACCCGAGGCACCTGGCAGGGGGTGGATACCACCCCTAGATTTTCGACTATATCTTATCCGTCATTTAATATTAAGAGACACAAATTTTACCATTCTATAGAGGAATGTGGGGCTACATTTCTATGGTCACTGAGTTGACCTGAGACAACCGGAAGTGCTCAAAATAAATAAAAATACGCGTAATATGCGTGAAAAATGGCTGAATGGAAGGACTCCCCCTTGGTTTTATGTCTGTAGCGTATTCATTTGTCTTCCTGGAAAAGAAACAAAGATACCATTCTTTAGAGGGAATGAAGGGCTTCATTTGCATATCTACATCTTTGTCTTTTGAATACCGGAAGTGATCAAAATAAATAATAATACGCGTTATCTGTGTGAAAATGGCTGAATACAGCATTACAACGTAAACCGATATATATGTATGGATATAATTATATGTATGGATGTACATTTATACTATATAAACATGTGTAGGGATGATTTTGTGTATCTTTTATACATAGATTAGTTTCAAAACACACATAATCTTATATTTGTTTATCCAAAAAGTACAAAATGTACGCAATAATATACAATATTGCTAATTAATGGGTTCCGTTGTTAAAAGTGATGTAATTTCGAGGTGCATTCACATAATGTACAACTAAATATACCATTCTGTGCAGAAATGAATGCTCAATCCAATGCTATATTACAAGTTATGATATGTAAAACCAAACACGAAATCCAGGGGGGTAGTGGTAACCACCCCCCCTTGGTAGTCAGTGTTACAAAAAAGCTTGGTAGCCCTAGGGTTAAACAGCGCTGAAGAAACAAATTAAAGCCTATATGTACGGTATATATGGCAGAAGACGATTATAATCTTGATTTATGCGTATATTTTATTTCATGGATTCATTGCAGTGGCGGCGCCAGACATTTTTTTAACCACTCCATAGCCAGGGCAGTCATACACGTAGCCAGTGCAGGTGGTGATTTATGCCCAAATAAATTTTCGACAGAATAAAAATTCTGACGACCAAATTCTTTTAGCTTGCGCTGCTGTAGTTCCGCCACTGGCAAGCGGGAGGAGATCGCGCGTCCGTGCTGCTCTTCGTGCCATAGCGCAGAGGTTTTCAAACTGTGGTATGTGTACCCCTGGTGGTACCCAGGTGTCGCTAAGGGGTACGCGAACAAATTCCAGAAAATTTTAATTTTCTGAGTTTATTGACTTTATGACCGTCCTTCTTTGATTAGCTATTCTACTTCCAGCATGCGCTTCTTCTCTTTACATTTTCTAGGAGCTTATGTCATCTTTCTTTGATTAGTTATGATTCTTTAACGCTGAAACGTCACAGCCTGGACAGTAAATTTGAAACATCTCATTTACTTTCGGATGAATTGTGGCTAATGCTATGCATTTGGCATATTTGACGGATATTTTTGGGAAACTAAACGAACTAAATTCCGTTTACAAGGGTGAAATATCACTCCATTTACTACTACTACTACTACTACTAATAATAATAATAATAATAATAATAATAATAATAATAATAATAATCTTTTCTTTAATTTAGCGCCTGACAAACGCACTGCGCTGTACATTTACATGTTATGCAATTGAAACAATCTTAACTAGTTAACTACTAACAGAACAGACAGCTTGTAATACAACGGCGCTAATAGCAGCCTACAAACATATCCGCCCAACGGGGGCTCGAACTCGGTACCTCTCGGTCTGTGTGCCAGATGTTATCCAACGCGCCACCGGACCCCCCCCGGACTGCTATTCGGATAAATAAAAGCAACGGTGAAAAACTTCAGTTCATTTTGTCAGACCTTGAGCAATCTCGTGTAACCTAACTTCATTTCCTTCTCTGGAGTTTTTTAATGGAGATGATTGAGCTTAAAACTTTATGCTAATCTGATCAAGAAGCATTGCTCTCAATTGACGTAGGCTAAACAAGTAAAAAAATTACTATAAAATATTTCACTATACAATCGTCGATGATGGATCGATCGAGTTTTCGAGCGACGTCATTCACGTCATTGTGTTTAATGACGACATTTTTCTGCGGAGTGCTGTGATGCGAAATATTCGACTGCGGAGGGCGGACGTTGAAGACTGACGGCAACATCCGGAAGTAATGCGGCTGCACCTGCAAGCCTTTACATTTACACTTGATTTATTAAAAATAGGGAATTATTATTATAGCGAACATATTTTAATATTTTTTTCAGGATGTAAAAAATTATAAAATATGCCCCAAATAAATTGTCGGCAGAGCAAAAATTATGGCAGGGGGAAAGGCTTTTTACTTTGCCCTGGCTTACCCTGGTTTAGCGCCGCCACTGATGCATTGCGGTTCTTCATTTCGGAGTCAGGAGGTCCACTGTCCTTGGCGAGACTGTGTATATCCCCCACTCCCTTGCATCCATTCTTCCTGTTACGAGTTGAATGAATCTTTTGCATTGTTTTGAATCTTCTGCATTGTTTCTGATGCATAATGTGGTGTCGGCTATGGTCTAATGAGACTCTAATCAGTGAAAGGGTTGCTTGGACAAAGCCCCCATATGTTAGAGGACCCACCTTCCAGTGTCCCTCTCTTCGTGTGACACGGTACCGTAGCTGATTGGTTTGAGTTCTCGCCTTGTAACATTGAGCGTGTTGTTCTCAGTGAGTATATAGGGACTTTCAGCATGCCCTTCACGCAAACTCCGCCACTACCCTACCTGTGGTAGTGCCAGTCCCAAGCCTTGATAAAGGAGGAGGGCGACACTAATCATCTTTGTTATGACACAGTGTCGTTAAACAGCAACCAAGCCCTTCACGCATGGCTTCTCAGCATAATCGATTGATACTCCCACCACTAAATAGTTGCGCAAAAATAAAAATAGTAGAAGAGAAGTTGATGTCCCTTCAGGTAACCCGAGAGTCAGCACGCTCGAGAGGTATGAAGTGACAACGCCTTCAT
>JACEVL010001353.1:285000-337024 GCA_020284085.1 Aporrectodea caliginosa | reverse complement strand
AGCTTTAAAATAAAGAGATCGCTCGGGATGAGTAAACTGGAGCGTGCACAAGGTTCGTCGGATGGACGGAGGGTGACCATGGTGGATGTGGTCTGGACAGACGGTCGCATGCATCATCCGTCATTAGTGACCATCGTTGTATTCATTCTTGTCTTAAATACGTCTAATTTGTAATTAAGATACCTTAAGATAGTCTGTACGTGCTCTAAGTTGTGCAAAAACGTGTTGCGATTCAGTCATTGAATACGCCAATGCGTAATTTTCTTTGGAGGCAACGTTTAGAAGGACTTGGGTTAATTAGTGGGTCTAGTTAATTAAAGGAAACGTATTCTTAGGTTGCTGAAAAATATGTCTTGAGGTATTTTTAGGAAAGATTTCTGTAAAATATGGGCAGGTGCTCAAAATTAAAATTAGTATAGTACTGTAATATATATGTAATATAGCATCATCATCAGGATCCATGGGCCGAAGGCCCGTAGGTGTCCAACGCTTGCATCGTATCCATGGGCCGAGGCCCGTTGGAGTCCAATGCTTGCATTGGATTTCATACGTATTTTTTCTTTACGAACGGAGTATCTGCACCCATCCGTTCGACCTTCGCACTTCTCCCTTAAAGAGAGTTCCAGGCTTAGGACTGGCTCTGATATCCACTATCTTGTGGTATCAAAGGCGGCGATGCCGTCCACGTTTGCCAGCTTTTTCAGGGTTCCTGCTGAGCCTGTCCACCTCGCGTAGCGCCCTAAGGTGGTACTTCAGCCAAGACCTTCACCACTGATGGCATAGTGTCAGCAGGCACTCCCCTACTGACTGTTGCCACCCCCTCACCACGTTGAGGTGTGAGACGGACTTTGATATATTATGGTGTAATATATATAATGTAATATTTATGTATGTATATTCGTTTATTTAATAAAACAACAGGCAAAAGCTACAGCGTTTTTGCCTGTTGCTTTATGAAATAAACGAATCTACATACATAATATAATTCTACGAGAAACTTATGTGGTACAATTCTGGAATTCTAAATGTTAACTGTGGATCTGGTGTTATTTCCTTATAACTTATCCGACGTCTGTTACTTGTCAGCCCTAGGGCAGATCTGCACATCTGTTTCAGCTTGCTGCTCAAGTGTTTCAGCGTACTACTCATCTGTTTCAGATTGCTTAAGCAAAGTAGCCTGACTTCTGGTTTCTCTGGCCATTCAGATTTTGACCTGGCTTCTTGAGTGGTTCACTTGAAGCATGAGCCAATTAATGCTTTGTCTATTTTGATAACAGTTCTGTGAAGTGGTTAAATTGCTTGTCTGGAGGTGGTGGATCTTGACTGTTTACAAATCTAAAAACTAAGCCAATCTGGTGAATCTATTTAACCTATTGTTGCCATTGGGATAAAACAAAGCAAATTTACTTAAAACCATTAAATAACATATTACAATTTAATAAGTTTAGATCAAAATGTAAAATGCGTTAACAAAGAAAAATAAATAAAATCAGATTTTGGGTGGCAGATTTAGGTGCACTTTAGGTGTTGGGATGCTCTTCAGATGGTGAATATCTTGTTTCAGAGGGAGGATCTCGTATCAGAGATGCCGGAACTGAGATCCAATGGAATGTGACTGAATTTAACCACGGTTCTATGGATGTCTGGATTAGAGTATGGGAACAGTGCAACCACGCCTCTGTATGATTCCGGGGCATGCTGTTAACTTGTCAAGTTACACCCTCAGCTACAAATATGAATATAGCCAGGAGCAGGGTAAAATTTGCCCAGGTTGTCAACATCAGAATCTGCCACTGTCTGCTGACTGTATCACAGGCCAAGTAATGCAATACTTCTGACTTAATATGCTGTAACTGGCAGCAGCTGGGTGAGACCTGTGGACTGGGGCACAACTTTGAGTTTTGTATTCTCATCAGTCAATACTCTGAGCTATTTTGGTGGGAATTCCCCGGTTGCTGTCTTGCACATCACACCCTGACTTATAAATAATTCCTTTTGTCTTAAAACATGGAACAAGCTCTTCTTTTATATATTCAATGTTTAGAAAATATTTTCTGCCTGAGGTACATGTTCCACACAGTTCAAGCCATTGGCTTCTTCCAAATTCTTTATAGTTCTTGTCTGATCAAATTTCTTTATCGTGTCAAACACTCCCTTGTTTACTGCCAACATTGGCAGCCAACATTAAATCTCAGGTAATTTTTTATACGGAAATTATGCAGACGTTATTTTCTATCTACAGCTGCTAATGTTTACCTTGTGTCACTTCCCCACTGATAGTCTGTTTAGCTTGTAAACAAAAATCTTTCTCTGCACTGTTGCCCAGTCTTTAGGAAAGCAAAGGTCGATAATTATGATTATTTGGTACAGTGTAATACATCAGAAAATGTACAGTGTGGTAATGAGCTTTTGATGAAAGCCGTAAGACATCCTTGTCATATGCCTGGCTTCAGAGTGTATGATAAAATACAATTTGATCACATTTTATTTCCTGTTTCTATATCGACTCATTTTGAGACAATGTGTCTTTGTGCAGTTTAGATCTAGGAAATACCGTAGGGCGTAGGCTCACTTCTTTGACGAATCAAATTAGGTTTTGAGTGCAAAACAGTTTCGCTTTTAGAGCCTTCTTCCGTTTTAATTTCCTCATGGTCCTTTTCCCATTTGCTGGGCCTCACAGTTCATCATAAATGTGTTGTAGAGGGGCATAAAATTATAAAATAATAAAAAATGATTAAATTTAATTTTTTTTGGAATTATAAGAAAATTAAAAATGATAAAAATATAAAATTCAGTTATGCTGCATTGTATTGTATATAAATGTTTGTAAATTATTTTTTCATTTGTTGCCATATTTTGTGCTCATGGTTAGTCAGTCTGAGTCTGAGGCAGAGAAGATGTCCCGTGTCTTTACATAGAGTCTGCTCAGAGCACACAAACCTGCAGACATAGACCTCTGAGCCCGTGATCGTCTGTTCATGATCATCTATTCATGATCATCTATAACATTTTTCCTGATGTAATTCTGATCCTGCGGTTTTGGATGCTAACAGTCACAAGTGACAACTGGAAACCCAAGACATTTAGTTTGACTACCTGGTGTGAATATTTCACAAAGTGCTCTTTAGGTGATATGCAAAATTACAGAATGAAATCATATCTGCGTATGTTTTGAGCTGTTGTTCATTTGATGAATTTAGCAGTTTTCATACTTTCAGAATTGCTAAGCAACATAGAGGATTACCTGAGAAACACATTGGCCAATGAGAAGCTGTCGGCTTCTGCACAGATCAAAAGGCGACATCTGCTCGACAAATTTTACGCTCTAGAGCTTCAAGCAAACGTAGAACATAAACCAGGTCAGTGCATTTGAGTTAGGGTATGGGGTGTGTCATAAAAATGTAACATGAAAGGTATAGAGTGGGGCATGATTGGTTAGAGCATTCAACCATTAATATGGAGAGTGTGGGTTTGAACCTCCACTTAGGTGGTCATCCTGCATAAGGACCTTGAGCAAGTCCTTAACACACAACTGCTCAATGCCATAAATATTCTGTTGCATGGTCTTGTGTGTGCACTAATAAACTTTGGAAGGAGGGCTATATCAAATACAGTTGTATTGTATTGTATTTTCTATGGAGACTTGTGAATAGCTTGGTCTCGAAGTCTACAGCTGCAGAGTACAGACAACTACAACAATCAATAACTTGACACCATTTGAAAACACCGCAATGTGGTTGCATTATAATGAGGTCCTGTTATAAAGATGAAATAATCTGGAGTCTACATTCCAGCTTCTCTTTGTCAGAAGTTGTGCTATAATGATGCTGTTAATAAGGGGCCAGAAGGTGTTTATTTATCTGGATATTTAGATATTTATTGTGGTTGCTTACTTGCTTGGTAGTCTAGCCATTTGTCAAGTGATTAATATGATGCTGGGCTGTCAACCCAGATTTCTGGGTTATAAATGATGTTCTACCTGGAGCTGGAAAATCACTTTAGAGCTGAACATACAGTGTATAATATTTTGTTCCAGTTATGTTTTCCTACTTTGTCTACTCTGCTGCCAGTAACAGTTGTTTTTGTTGTTTAATATTGTTTTTATGTTAGATATTGTTATTATTATAATTAATAAATTTTTTAAATTATTATTATTGCTACTATTATTGCTAAATTATTATTTTAGTATTATTATGATGCATTTGTTAGGCGCCAAGTGTGCTATCTAACGACCAAGCATCAACTGATGGCGCTGAGCAATTGTGAATTATGGACTTGCTTATGTGTACCTCCCTATACGGTAACCAGGCTCAAACCCTTACTCTCAGCATTAAAAGACGAGCGCTCTAACCAATTGTCAGCAACTTCATTTCCTTAGTCTTGAAATATGAGTTCTGGTGGCCAGTTCTTTTTATCACAAACTAATCCTCCTACTCACAGCATGCCAATGAGTCAATGACACATTCATTCTACAGCCAAGTTCACAACTAAAACAGAATTCTTCATAATTTCTTTCAACCCTGGCAGGGATTTGAACCAGCAGCCTCTAGGCTGGCAGTTCAGCATGCTAACAAATTGACTATTGTGTACATTTTATCATAGAAACATGTGTTCATGCCTTATCTTGGCTGATCAACATTGCTGTAGCTGTATGCTTGGCCTGTGACTGATGGTTATATGTCTTGGAATATCAGTAAAAGCACTTAAGAGATTTCTATTCGAGGGTAAAATATGATGTATACTTGAAAGTGTTCATTCACTAATGCGTTTGCCAGTTATTGCAGCTTTTATTGAGTAGGTCAGAGGAGAAATTGTTTTATCGTCCAATCTGGTTAAAAACTGGTTATAAATAAGAAATTGATTAATGGTCTGGTTAATCAATGGTCAAGATTCAAAATTGGTTGGATGAATTATGTGATCACTCATGTTATAGATTGGTTGGTTGGTTGGCTGGCCTACTGGCTGACTGGCTGGCCTACTGGCTGCTTGGTTGGCTGCCTGGTTGGTTGGTTGGCTGGCTACCTACTGGTTGGTTGGTTGGTTGGTTGACTGGCTGACCTACTGGCTGGTTGGTTGGTTGACTGGCTGACCTACTGGCTGGTTGGTTGGCTGGCTGACCTACTGGCTGGTTGGTTGGTTGACTGGCTGACCTACTGGCTGGTTGGTTGGTTGACTGGCTGACCTACTGGCTGGTTGGTTGGCTGGCTGACCTACTGGCTGGTTGGTTGGTTGACTGGCTGACCTACTGGCTGGTTGGTTCGTTGACTGGCTGACCTACTGGCTGGTTGGTTCGTTGACTGGCTGACCTACTGGCTGGTTGGTTGGTTGACTGGCTGACCTACTGGCTGGTTGGTTGGCTGGCTGACCTACTGGCTGGTTGGTTGGTTTACTGGTTGGTTTATGGATGTTATGGGGAAAGTTTTGGGAAGAGGTTTTTCTTGTTTTGTGGTCATATTACTTTGTGAAGATAGAATGGGGAAGATGCTTGCATCTTGGACATATGCAGTGTAAATGTTCTGATTGATTGATTGAATAAACGAACAAAGAAGCAAATGAATGAGTGAAGGAAAGAGTGAGGGAATGGGTGGAGTACTGTACTTGATCGATAGACGGATGTATGGATGGATAGAAGGATGGATGATGATGATGAATCTCATGATTTATAAGGACAACTGTAATATTGAAGTAATAATACACATTATATTATAATTACATACATTAGTAAAGTTATCACCAACATTGAGTAATCTTAAAATACTATGAAATGGTGAATATCAACATTTGCTGATCAATCACATTTAGGAAATGTTGTTTAAGTCATTTTCTCTTTTCTCTTGCAGTTGTGTTGATTATTATGATAATTGTTCATAATTTGTCTTTGCATTTGCTGTCCAGGAACTGGTCTACCATCTCATTCTGCAGAATCGCCTGCACCCATACAAAGGAAAAGTTCACACAGCACAGCAGTAAGGACTCTGACCTCTCTCTGTCTGTCTTTTTCTGTTTCTCTCTATGTCTCTCTGTCTCTGTATCACTCTTTCTGTCTCTATCTGTCTACATTGTTAGAATTTGTTTCCCTTTTTGGTAATAAAGTCAAGAGTAATTTGATGCTGAACCACGGAAATGGAAAATCCAGATTTTTTTCTCATCGTACAATATTACCATGCAGAAAACTCAATGAAAGGATTTAGAGACACATTTCATCTACTGGCCCCTTGATTCCATGCAAAGTGGCCTGGATTATGCTGTTCCCCACAGGGCCAGGCCTGAGACTGTCACACGGAGTGTTGGTATAGGTTGCTGGCTTCTTTTTTTCAAGTAAAAACGAATACACTAACCTTCCTTATGCTATTGGTGTGGGAGAGTGCTAGCCAACTGCCCTCATTTGCTATGGTTGCGTAAAAAGAAATGAGTCTGTGTTTTGTTTTCTCGTTCTTATGATGTTTTAATTGATAGTCAGAAGAATTATGTGTTTTCTGTTTGACTGCCGGATGTAATCAGTTATCTGCTTATATTTTAGTGCAGAGTCCAAAATGTTTAGAGAAAATTTGTAAAAATGGGGCAGACTGAACCTTGATGTACAAGTCTAGAAGTTAAGAGGAAAACAAGTGTGCTGGTAGAAAATCTTTCTGCACCATATGCAAGCAAATGACTCATGTTATCAATAAACAACAGACATATGGGATGATTTATATTACGTGGTTGTAATAAAGGTGATTATGTAGAGCATGTTTTGTTTTATAGGATTGTTGTAAACATGAAGGAAAGCATTCAGTGAATGAAGCCAGGTTCTCTTTTATCTATTTGCTTTAAATACAGTGATTATTATAAAGGCGTAAGAGAATCCATTTGAAAGTAAATATTTTGTTTTTCAAAATATGTGCATTAGCTATCTTAGTGTGTTATGGATGTTTTCATTAAAAGTTGTATTATTATTTTCTTCAAAGTATGCTTGCATTTGCTCTTGTTGTTTGTATTAATGCAATAAAAGTATGACCAAATGTTGTATGAAGTTTTGCAGAATGAATTTTCCAAAATTTGAGTGTAATGTTCTAAAATGGATGTTGAATTTTTGGTCATTTGGTCATACTATTTAAATATTTTTGTGAATAGGCAATATAAATTATATTTTTGATTACCAGTAATGTTCTAAAATGGATGTTGAAACTGGTGACACAGACTGTGTCACCAGTTTCATCATCATGATCATCATCAGTTCTGATGCCAGCCATCTGGTGTCGAATAAATGACCAGCCATTCTTTTAGATCATTGGTCAAACCTACCGGTAGTGCTTTTCTTGTGTTTAACCTTGTAAAGTCTTTGTATTGTGTGTCCAGCATTGCTTTGGTCTTCCTTTGTTTCTTTTCCCTTGAATCTTGCATACAGTGGAATGTGTGGACTTCGGTCAGCTGGTATTCTTTCAACATGACTAAACAATGAGTGTGACTAAACCATGAGCATCTTCACCGATTGACTTTGTCCAGCCCAGTTGTTACCCAAGAAGAGTCATATTTCGTCTTATATACTTGTGCACACTCTACAGAGATCAGTTTGTTTAGATGCACATAAGTAGGCCTACAACATAATAGATTCTGCATTACAATGTTATTCATCTGATCTGTAACAGCATACATATTTTCTAATGTAGCAATGAGGATCAAGATCTGTACGAGGAACCAGTGGCTTGCGGCAGCGACCATGATGCTACTTCTGGTGATTCATTTCCTACAATTAATACATGACACAAAGTCTTATTGTTTGTTTATATCTGCTGATTATTGTTAATGCATAAGAATCCATAAGTAAGTAAAGTTTTGGAACACTTGAAAGGGTAAACTAGAAAAGGCTGGCAAGAATGTCGTGTGACTCAAATTTATTCGTTTGGGTTAGACTAGGGCCACCAGTTCAATATTACATTTGATGCAGTCCAATAAGTCCTCTGATTGGGAATCTTTTTTAGGGACTCTGGTTTTTTGGAAGAACCTGCCAGTGGTGAAATGCTCTAGTCTGCTCAGCCTGTTGTTTTGTGATGAACTTAATGAATCTTAGTACCACTTAGGCTGGCATAGATTTTGTGAATTACATACCGGTAGTATTAAGGTCTAGATATGTACTTACTTATGTACACACACAGTACAATACTTGCATACATACATGTAAACTTACATACTTGTGTACATGTATGCTTACATACATGAAATAAATAAACTACCAGTTAGGTCAATGCTAGGTATCTTAATGCATGGAAATGTTAACCATGTAAAAATCTCCAAAAAGAGAAGTTTGTCTAATGTTTACTTTTCACTAAATATGACTAGTTTGAGCATGACTATTGGAGAATTTGACCAAATGGCAATGTAAAATGCTGATAGCAGTGAATAATAATACCACTTTACAGTGTAAATTGACCAACTCCATTTAAATTAACTGCATGGCAGTAAAGTTTGCTTATATCATTCATTCATTCATTCAGAAAATTTGTTAAGTGCCCCTTTAAGATATCTTCCCAGCGGCTCTCCCAACCCAACCGTGGCAGAAAAGGACAGACTATATATGCTGTTATAAAATGTGTCGGAAAGATCCCCAAGTAGGAGTAGCAACTCCAGGGGGAGACCATTTCAAACCGTCAGACCAATGACAGAAAATGTGCGACACAGCATGAGAAAGGTACGCACGAAATCAGTGTGAATTGACCATATACATTATTCGTTTATTTGAAAAAGAGACAAATCTGGGTGGCACAAGTGACAGTTTTAAATGACCACTTGACACTGTGTTTGCTACACTTTGTTGTGCTTTTGCCAGATTTGCTGACTGCATTTGTGTTGCAGATGGAAGAGGCAGCGACACGGAATACGAGAGTTATGACGATGAAGATGATGATGAAGATGAAGACGTACTTTATATAAACCAAAGTTGTGAAACAGTAGACAAAGAATTAATCCACCTTCCAAAGTAAGAACTGACGTTGATTTTACTACTGCCTTGTCTATTTCTCATCCTAAGTTAATCGAACTGACTCATGTTCCCTTTCAAGTCCAACCAATTTGTTTCATCATAGTGGGGAAGACTAGATATACCCCTTGGGCTTTTTCTCCCCACCTAACCTTTTAGACTATGACTCTTCAATTTCTGTTACCTACTAATGGCACTTACGAAATGAAAACTGTTAATGACTACTCATACGAGCACCTTGGAGTTTTATTCAGAAACACTATGTACATAATATGTATGTGCTAATTGGAAGATGATGGGCTTTCAGTGTGTCTGGGTGTTTGGCTTTCAATTGACTGACTGACTGAGTGACTGACTGAGTGACTGACTGACTGACTGACTGACTGACTGACTGACTGACTGACTGACTGACTGACTGACTGACTGACTGACTGACTGACTGACTGACTGACTGACTGACTGACTGACTGACTGACTGACTGACTGACTGACTGACTGATCTCAGCATCTGAGTCGCTAACAAGTCTTATTCATCATGGCTAACCCCTTGGGATATTAGCTTGAGAGCATGCTCTTCTCTTCTCTCCTTTTGTTCTTTTTCTCTGAGTATTAGTCATCAGAGGTACTTGATCGTTAGTTGGTCAAAGGATCAGTGGTAGCAGTATGGTTTTAAGTCAGTAAGAATCCAATGAAGTAGAGCTTTTCCTTACAAGCTGTAAGTGTTCTTTACCTAACGGTACGAAGCCACAATTGAACAGAATGGTCGTTAATTGTTGGTGAAATAGAGACCCAGAGAGAAGCAAGAAGCTCACATTACTGGTTGCTAGGTGGCCTGTTTCAGAATGAAAGTTCTGGTTAATTGAATGTATTAATCTGGTTGTTTGTTTAGCTCCTTTTCTGAATCTGTCATTTATTCTTGACGTGTTACACAACAGATCGAAGAAACGCGCAAAGGATGACAATGCGATTAGTTCCAAGAACACAAAATTCACCGGAGAGCTTTACAAGAAGGGACTTCTGAGCTGGACAAAATGCTACTGCATCCTCACCGATCAGGCACTTGTATGCTATCGAGCAGGCAAAGAGTCCAAAGTGCTCGTCAAGATTCCACTGAGCAGTTACGAGTGCACGTACTTTGAGAAGGATGGCAAGAACAGTCACGTGATTCGTATTTCACATCAAGGGTCGGAAGTTCACTGGTTCTACGCTGACAGCAAAGAAACTGCAGAATTATGGATGATGGTAGGACTGTTAAGAACTTCCGCTGGCCATTTCTATATTATTTCTTTCTACTCAAACCACCATGCAATATACATCCGCTCAGCCATCCATCCGTTAGTGGTCTATAAATGAGTTTCAGTATAAGTTAGGAGATTAAGTAGGTCATTGGAATGCTGTGGTTCATCTTGTGTGTGACCTAAATGACCTTTGATCTTAAGATCATTTTGCTGAAGAGTTACCACAGAGGCAAGTGAACAGGTTTCTTGCCATCACCTTTACTGTCAGCCATTTACAGATACTAATACGTTGTGGACACATTAACATGAAGCCTCATGATGCAGCATGTAAACTGGACCACACATAAAACAGGAAAAGTGAATAGTTAGTGCTACATTGCAGTTCCTGCAGTAGCTTGTGTTGAGTTAAAAGCTTTTGTGTACGTAACACCACTTCGTGTTAAGCAGATTGGTTCGTAAATCAGGAGCACATGAATGAGTCAACGCTCTACCTCAATGAACAATATTTGCTGATAGATGCTTTTTTAAGTATAATAGTAATTTTGTAGCTGAGCATGTATGTGGCATTGTGGCACCTCTTAAGAATATTTCACTACTCATTGGAAGGCGGAGCTTGGAAGAAGGATATCGTCACTGTTGCAGCTTGAGATTGTATGCCTGCGTGCCTCCTCCTCCTTACGTCTGGTTGGTGTGCACTGTGAGAGGTACTTTATAAATCTCTAAATACAATACAATTGGATATAGTATGTATTTATTATTGAAGTTTATTTGCAGCATCTGACTACGTTTGGTTGCAAAGCATCCTCAGCAGATCAACATGATAAGGTCATGGTACCTGCAGCTGCCTCCTCCTCCTCATCTACTGTCTCAGCAGCCAAGAGTGAATCGATGGATTCTGTTCTTGGAAACACAACCTCCGCAGACGGACAGGTGGATGGACTTTCTCTGTTCTTCTCGTTCTAAGAATGGATTTTAAACAGAAATGTTTACCTGAGTTTAAATTGCTTAGTTGTTAAACATAGGCGTAGAGTCTTACGTTCATATAACAATGCATTTTAAGTATCCATGCACTTTTTGCAAATATAATAAAATGCAATACAAAACAACTGAACTTTGAAAGTTCTCCATTACACGGAGGTGCACATTGAAGCCAGGCAAACTGGAAACGTTTGTGAACCATAAGCAGATTGGAAGAGGAAGGTTTTCAATTTAGAGCTGAGTTTTTAGTAAGGAAGCTACAAACATAAGGAACTGGTGAGTTTCAGATGGACGTACCAGCAGCTCTGACTGAATGCCAGTCGAAGACAAAACATAAATCCAATGAATGAGATCACTGCCTGTTGAAACTGGTGAAAACCAGAAGAATCATGGAGGTTGACACTCGCACGCTGAAGCGCAAAACTTCCAAAAGTACTTATGTATTGTTATGCATTATAAGGAATTTTAACGTAACACATAAAAATGGACATTTATGTAGTTCCATTTCAGAGGTAGCAAAATAGATAGAGTGCTCTGCCTGTAACACAAAGAGTTTGGGTTCGAGCCTCAACTCCGGCAGTCACTTTGTAAGGGCCTTGAGCGGTCCTTGACTCGCAGTTGCTCAGTACCATCGATATACTGTCGTATGATCATGTGTGCACTTCTGAACTTTGGAAGGAGGGCAACGTCAAATACAGTTGTATTGTGCTATTAAAGAAACCCCACTGTAGTGGTCTATACTCAACAACACCAGTGCATCAATCTCGAGGCTGGGAAGACTGAAAATTCCAGTTATTATTGGGTATCTTGATACATATTGTTTGTTTTAGGCCAATCTGTCGGGTGGCAGTAGCGAAGGCAGTGGTGATGGAGTTATTCAAGGACAGACAGCCAGTGCAACCATACAGGCAGTTGGTAAGTGGTAAACATTTACTGAATGGTATCTATAAATTATTCATGAGTTCATTTGTTTTATCTGAGGTAGAAATGATTGTAAGTTTAAAAAAATGAAGAATATGTATTTGAATGGGTAGTAGTGTTGATGCATTCGAATTATTTCGAATACACCGATATTTCTTCAGTTGCTTTCGAGGAAAACTGATCCTTTCAGTGGACAAACATTGTTTGGCTGGATGTAAAAGCAGCAGTCTTACAGTTTTATGGCAGTCAAGCTCAGTTTGTGATGATTCTGGTTTTAATGAGTAATGATGAGTAATTTATCCTCTTGGCTGTTAACCCATTTAGCTGTTAACTCTTGACTGTTAACCTTTTTGCTGTTAACTTGCTTCCAATTATGCTGATTACAATACGTTAGAACGATGCATTTTGATGTATTTTAATGTAATGCAAATGGAAATTTCTATATGCCTGGTTTTAAATAATCTGGATGTTTTCGAAGAAAATTGACTAACGTTTATTTTCAGAGTAGTCTTGAGTTTGTTAAGTAGCACTTCAAAAATGTTGAAGAGTAAAACTGATAATTAAATTAATTAAACTGATAATTTGCTATTTAAAATATTTGCCAGCCAAGCAGAGATGAAGGAATAGTTTATTAACAAAATTGTAATAATGACAATATTTGCAGATAAGAGGAAGAAGTCGAGACTCGGTGAATCTCTGCAGACATTGCTGGGAACGTTTGGGAAGAAGAAGGGAGATAAACTGAAGAGGGCGCTGAATGAAGCCTGTGCTCTAGACCCTGACACACATGCAGCCGGTCTGTTCATTCATTCATTCATTCATTCATTCATTCATTCATTTGAAGCACTTATTATGCATGCAGTCAGTTGAATCTTTATTTATTCATTTTTTTTATCCCTTTATCATCAAAACAACAGCTAGTATAGTTCAATATTATTTATGATCATCAATTCCTGTTGCAAGCCAATTGGCGACGATGGGTACGAATAAATTATCTCCATTGTCCCTTGGTCATTTTTCAAGTCCGTGGCTCCCTTAGTGTTAGTCCAAGTGATGTTATGTCCTCATTTATGTTGTCTATCCAACATAGTCTTTGTCTGCCTTTGTTTCTGTTTCCCTATTAGTTATCATATATCAGCATTCATGTATAATTAATATGTTTTTATGTTGTATTAGAGATGACTGTAATATTGCACGTTATTTTATCTGTTTTAGTTTTATGTGGGTCTGTAATTGCAGTTTTCTTAGTTTGGATAAAAAACAATTATCGAGTTTTTGGTTATGTGTATAAATAAAATTTATTCTGGTTAATAACTTGTTACTAATGTTAATTACTTAAAATGTCATTTAGTTTGTTAACAGGCAGCACTAATTGAATGTGAATTTTTGACCAACTGGCCACAGTGTATGCATAGCACACGGTTGCTGACTAAGTTACCCAGATAACATGTCAGACAGGAGGTGCACAATAGTCTAGTGGTTAGTGTTGTGGGCTGGTAACTGGTAGGTCTGGGGTTCAACTCCCCACCAGGGCAGAAAGTGCAAGATTTCAACTTCACTTGTGCCCATAGTTAACTCAGTTGAAATGAGTACTCTCATCGTACAATGTTGGTGGGAAGATGAGATGGCGAGGAGAGGTAACTCATCCTCATTTGCCAAGGTTAAAGAATTGAAGTTGCCAACGCTTTACACCTATAGCTGCCTCTTGGGATTTGACTCAAGGGACTACTCTATTTCTTCTCTATATTTTGAGGCTAGTGCATAACAAGTCAGCTGCAGTGTCATATATATTGTTAAATTGCATTTTTATTTTTATATATTTTATATTAACATCTCGTGTGGCTACAGTAGCGTAACTATGGGCCCGCAGGGCCCGCAACTGCGGGGGGGCCCAGGTAAAAGGGGGCCCATTTTCAAACCTGAAAAAATGAACTATTTTAATTAATAAATGCACAGCAGAAAGCCGGAAACCGAAACTCCTTGTAAACTCCTTAGCCTTGTAAAATCAATAAATCATGCAGGCAGGCAGATGATGTGGAATATTACTATTGATGCGCGGTCGGCGCATATTTTTCTAGGCTTTGATTTAAGCTAGTGAGCAGTGACTCGAAGGCAAACTATAATCGCCAGATGACGTTGAAATTTGCAGTTAATTCACTCAATTAGTTTCACTTTTCGTCTTTGATTTATGCTGACGTCATTAGTCTCATTGCCAAGTTTCCGTCGGCCATCGTTGTTGATATTTATTTAAAAAGTTTGTTTAAATAGATTAATAAAATAGTTTTTAATAATATAAAAATGTAAAATTATTATTACTATTTTTTTAAATTATATAACAACAAAACATTAGATCGGATTACAATACAAAATTTAAGATTTAAAAATAAAAAATTGTACTAATGATGGCTAGCAAGCCTCTAAGTGGAGCAGCTAAACGACGGAAAAAGAAGGATTTACAAAACGAACTTAAAAAACGATGTAAAATTGACTCATTTTAATCAATTTTAATGCAAATCGAAAACAATTTTTAGTTGTGGCATAAGATTACAAATTAATAATAAAATAAAATATCATAAATTAAAATCATTAAAATGTATGCCTCAAAAGTGAGTCGATAATTTGAAACATAAAATTGTCTATCAGATTGTCATCGGCTGTATGGAGGGGGGCCCATTTTGAAAATCTTGCAGGGGGGCCCAGAATATGAAGTTACGCCACTGTGTGGCTAGCGTATGTTTCAGTGACGTTGTTTTTGTAGGTTATGTCAACATCTACAGTGAACTCGCAGAGGGCAAAAAATGGGTCAAAAGATTCTGTGTGGTGAAAAATAACCGACTCGATTGCTATAAGGACCCGTTGGACGAGTACATTGAGTTTTCGTTGGCACTCGTTGGCGCTCAGGTTGACCTCGTTGACAACAAATCACCAAAAAAGATCAAAATTGTTCAAGACATCAAGGAAGTTCTGCTTTCAGTGAGGGTTTCTTTTTGAGTTGGTGATATTGGATTTTTGCTGAAAATTAAGTAGGGTAGTTATTAATTTAATTTATCAGTAGCACAGTCTTGGGTTTTGAAGTTTCTTTCAGCCTTTTTATTAGCAGCACTTGCTATGTGTTCCATTTTGAACAGGTAGCATATACATTTCTAAGGCATTCTCTTTGAACAGGTAATATATTAACTCATAGTTTATGTTACATTACTGGAATTCTTTTTGTTTAAATGGATCAAATAAGTTAGGAAATGAGATCTTACCTTTTGTATCCGTCCTGTCCTATTGTACCAGGTCATGTGATGTGTATTGTATCTAAAGATTTATATAGCGCCTCTCTCAGAATAACTATTCAGAAGCGCTCTCAGCACGAAAACCCCGGGGAAAAGAAACGTCTTTAAAGAACGAGAGACCAAAGAGGAAAAACTAGTCATTAGTTTAGCCCTTAATGAGGGGAAGGTCATTCCAAGTAGAGGGACCAACCACAGCAAATGCCCGGTGTTGAGCCAAGGCAGTCCTAGTCCTAGGAACAAAAAGATCAAGCCAATCAGCAGAGTGCAAGGAACGAGATGAGGTCGCAGATAACGGCTTTCGCATATAGTCAGAAAGATACTTTGGGGCACTGCTCAGCTGCATATGTCTGGCTATATATATAAAGTGTCTTTTACGAACCTCACAAGAGTGCTTAGCATGGCAGTTAACATATCTAAAAACATGCTCTGTTTTGATCATGATAAATCTCTATGTTTCTATCTCATCTTACATACATCTGTTTTGTCTGTCTTGTCTGTCTATCTTTTCTTATTTCTCATGCCTGTCTTTCATCCTGCCTTTCATCGTTTTTCTCTCATCTGTCTGGTCTTGACTGTCTTTCTATTTTTTTCTCTGTCGTGTCTTATCTATCTATCATGCCTGTCTCATTTGTATGTCTTTCTCATCTCCTGTTTTGTCTGTCCTGTTTTCCTCTTGTCTGATCTTGTCCTCGTCTGTTGTTTGAAGGCGTTCGTAGAAGCTGATTGTGGTCGATGGCTGGGAATCCTTCTGCGTGAATCTGGGTACGGAGCTCAGCTGGTTGGGTCCCATCGCAATTCGACTGCGGAAATGGACGAAGGCATCTACGACGAAGTGTACAACTGGGAAGTTTATGACATAGGAGGTAAAACGATTATTTCATCTACTTCTGGTTTCTTTTTGCTGTTTCTGCCATTATTGCTTTCATTAAAGTATTGTCTTTACTAATAATAATGATAATAATAATAATAATAAGATGATTTGTACAGCACCGTAGCACAGCTGATCCCAAAGGAAAGGGTGCAGTTTCTCACTGTCCTATACGAGCAAAGCTGTATGTGTGTTTGGATGTACTGACCCGTAGTGGTCTCTTGATTAAAGTACACGAAAAACTCCTTACTCTGGACAACATCTTATAACCTGAGTTCTCGTAAAACACAGTCTTGTTATAAATGAACTGTATTATAATAAAGACTTTGGTATGGCTTCTACCAAAGGTTGAGTTATAAAGATCTGTCAATGTATTACTGCCTTTGCAAAAGTGTGGCCTTACGAAAGCTAGAAATTTTTGTTTTGTACTAATTAAAGATAGAGGTTATATACCTAATAGCAACAACAAACATAAATTTTTTAAATAAAATTAAATAAAGAAATGCAGGATAAGTCAGAATTGTGCAAAGTGCTGTGTAGTAGTTTGATATCAGAATTTTTGGCTCAACATTTTGGTTGAATGTGAAACTGGTTAGCTTAAGATCTTCATTGGTGCTGATGGTTTTGAGGAAATGTGTGACAAGATACTGAATTAACACATTATTTTTAATGCCTTACTTGCAGCAGCCATATTTACCGACACTGCATTTGGTTATCAATGGATTCCATTTTCATTCATTCATTCGGGAATTTATATTTTTCATTCATTCGGGAATTTATATAGCGCCCCTTCAAGGAAACTACTCAGAGGTGCTCCCGACTCCATTCGGGAATTTATATAGCGCCCCTTCAAGGAAACTACTCAGAGGTGCTCCCGACTCCATTCGGGAATTTATATAGCGCCCCTTCAAGGAAACTACTCAGAGGTGCTCCCGACTCCATTCGGGAATTTATATAGCGCCCCTTCAAGGAAACTACTCAGAAGTGCTCCTGACTCCATTTGTTCCAGATCTGTCTGACTTTTATCCCATAACTCAGATTTATTTTAATGGTAATAATAATAATTAATGTGATAATAAGAATAATAATCCAAGTCTGAAGACATGTTACATACATTCATTATTTACCTTGTCCTTTAGCCAAATATTAACAGTTAAATCTTTTTAGGTGCAATACTTTCATTTGTTTCCAATCTTTTTTGTAGAGAAGCAGACCATTCCTCCTCCACCCCTTCCTCCTCCTCTCCCAAGAGGTCCACCGCCAAAAACTCCTCCACTCCAGCACGGAAAATTAACGGAGTTCCCAGAGAATGACTACATTGAGCCAAAGGATTTGTACGAACAAATGTTCGATGATAATCTGATCACAACAGATAAGGTACATTATTATTATTATTTTCTTTCAATTTGCAAATGTTGTCATTTTGAAGATTGGTCCATATAGAGCAGTGCTGTCCGGCTCGCGGGCCGCATGCGGCCCGCCAGCCGATTCAAAGTGGCCCGCCGCAGCTCCCTAAATGTTTCCAATGCCGGTTAAAATGAAGTAAAAGACAGTCACTGGCCTACTTCCATAGCTATTCGTTCGTAACTTGGCTTATCATTTGACAATGTGTACACAAAATCCAGCTCCCAAGACGCATTCATTATGATAACCCCATAATTAATTATAATACAGTTAATAATTTTCAATAAATTTTAGTCGCTGCTTTTGAGTTTACTGGTGCGGCCCTCGGCTTCAAAAATTACTTATTCGGTGGCCCGCGGTGTCAAAAAGGTTGGACAGCACTGATATAGAGAGTCCTTGTGCCTGCTGTTTAGCCTAAGGATCCTGAGACCATGTCTTTGATGGCTAGTCAGCAAGTTCATGAATTCAGGGATCATTATCTTATGAGGTGCGTGAGAGTCCCTTGGTTAATGTGCTCTACCCCTCCAGGGAAGAGAATTGTTTTGAGATTTCTGTCGCATTTGTGTACCATTAGCCAACTTGGCTGTAAAATAAGTGCATTGAACTCTCAATGTCGATGAGAAGATCAGGCTTGAGGGAGAGGACTGGTCATCTACCCATATGTCAAAGCTAAGAAATGATGTCACTGAACTTCTTACCCATTGCTGCCTGACACTTCATATCCAAACTCCTCTATAAGAACATGTGCTGACAATTCTGAGTAACCCCTGGGCTGGTTTGAACCTGCTGGCCCCTGTCGCCTCAGAACCGCTGCACATTACTTTATCATTTGTATTAAGTTGCGGTTGTGTCAACTTGGAATTTTTCTAATAAACGAATATTTGATGATGTCAGCATAAGCTTAAGCCTCGCCATTATTGTAATCAATTTCCTTGTCAATAACTTTAGGATGAAAGTTTGGGTTTGGAGGAAGCACTGAACTCTGCGTTCTTCAACATTCGAGACGGTCTGAACAAGAAAGAACATTCACCCAGTCGAGAACAAGGGAGAAAGGCTGAGACTGCTGTGACAATGGGAGGAAAAGCCGGTATTGTTCGTTCGGCCAGCCAGAGCCCTGCATCCAAACACAAGGATCTCACCCCTCGTCGTTCCTTCCCTGTCAGTGTTTCGGCCGCAGAGAACATCACGGCTGATGAGGCTCAAGGCGTTGTAAAGTGTCATATCGGTCAGTTCTACAATTCTTACAGTTTCTATTTTTTTATGTAAGTACAGTGTGGACTCATTAAAGCACTCCGAGATAACATGCTGTTCCACTTAACACGAAGTGATGTTAACAGTTAACATGCCAGATGGATGGTCAGATGGATGGTTGGATGGACTGACAGATGCACGGATTTGGTTAGACAATAGGTTATTTCTGCATTAGGACATTTGCTGTAGCTTCTGTTTAATCAAAGTAGGTATGTATGTATCTTGCTTTTTATGTAGCACCTATAAGAATCTCACAGTGGTGCTGAAACACGACTCACTGACTGATAAAACAAGACTTTCTGTGACTTGATGTGGTTTGAAAATGTTTCTTGAACTGTCTGTACATATACGCAGAACGGTATATAGTTTTGTCGGGGACCGTTCCAGGAATGATTGGTCGATCGTCTGAGCAAGCGAGCACAGTTTGCTCACAGTTCAATGGAAGCGTCAACCAGCAACGCTCCACGAGCTGCAGAATGCTACCAGAAAACTAGTTACACATAAGAGTACATTTGTTGTAATTCTGGCTGCAGGTCCCACTATCGCGGAGGACAAGGAACTGCTGGAGGCAACACAGAATCCCATACTGATTGAACTACGCAAGGAAAAACAGTCAAAGGGTTCCGGAAAATTGGACAAATCAAAACTAGAGGAGAAGATTGAAGAACTCAGAAAGGAATATGAAGAAATTAAAAAGAAGAGGTACAAGAATTGTGTGATTTTCTCAACATTTATAGGAAACTTTTGTCATTTGTGTTTAAGCACCATCACTCACTAAAGTCAAAAACTAGTATTTTGGCATGGCTTGGTGCTATGAACATGATACTTACAAATACCTGTGTGAAGTTGAGCAGCATCAAGAATGATTAGGATATAGTGGATCATAGATGGAATGCCATGCCAGCTGAAGAGATAATCTGTTTCTTCATTTCTAGATCAGTAAATAAATACTAGTACAAGTTGTGAAGGTGAGAAATTTTATCTATTCATGGATTGCTCTCATCATGTTTGACCTTTCGTCTGGGGACTTTTTATAGACACATGCAATAAGACTGTACCTAATAATACCTAAATCAAGAATTGTTCTTCATGAACGAGCTTTTTCGGTTTGCTTGGCCTACTTTGTGGAACTCTCTCCCTGTGGCTGTGCACTCTGCTCAATCACTTGTTTCATTTCGTTCTCGGCTTAAAACTTACCTCTTTCAAATTGCGTACTGGTATCTACCATTGGCTGCCTCTCTGTCTTATGGACTGATCTTCTGGATGTTGACCTGATTATGGCTTGGATTTGGTGTGCCATCAGTTGATGCCTTGTGCATTAGACACCGTCGCAGTAGAAGTTACTAATTACAATAATTACCTTTACATCCAGCCACATTAATTCTTTGAGGTCCATTCTTGGAGTTGGAGACCTTTGGATTAAGAACAACATGGTAAAGCAAATCTATATTGGAGAAAATTAAAAACTTTCTGCTTGAAGCACAAGGTATCAGATCTTAATTGGAGACACAGAATTAATGATCGATGTTGTATTAACGAGGAGTACATAATTTGATGCTGTTTTGTTTTGGTTGATGTTTCCAGGTCTGCAGTCCGAGGATCCCTGCAGACAGTTGAGTCTTCTCTCGAGAAGGCACAGCTGGAGAACGAAATTGTTAAACTGGATAAACAGCTGGAAGTGACTGACAAAGAGGTCACAAAATTGTCGATACTTGCTCAGGAGGTACGTTCGATTTCTAATGCTTGACATTTCTCGTAATGTGAATTTTTGAAAAACATTAAGCATAATTGTGATCTCAACATTTCTAAAGTGTACTTAAAAGTTAAGTGCTAAGCACCGGTGTATTCGCGAGCATTGAAGGGCATTCATGGAATGTAGTAATGTATGGTGAATGGATGAACTAATTATTGCTGGGAAGTTCTTAAAAGGTGCTGAGATATATACATTGTACATACAACTGTGCTGTGAGGACTTCAAAGTTGAGAAACTAACGTGGCAAAAAACTAGAAGCTTACCAGCTTATCACCTGAGATGTTCCTTAAATGAAAAAAACTTGTTACTATTTATTAATTTGTACAAAATTAATTGTTGCACTATGTTTAGATTTAAAGATGGTATCTTATTCCATTTTTGTCAATGGATGGATTTATTACTCTGAAGAATCGAGGAAAAGCCACTTTAGCAACGTTTGTGACTATTGTCATAAATAAAAATAATTCTTGTTTGGAGTTTCATTTCAACATTTAAGTGGTTCTTTCAATAAATTTTTTACCCAGTTTTGAATTTCTGTTTATAGATTGATGGTAAATCATTTTTCCGAAATGAGAGTTTCCGATCGTCTTCAACGGGAAGAGGCTCTTCAAATAAAAGCAGCGTCTTGTCGCCAACTTTTATCCACGTCAGTCGAAATTCATCGCTGAGGGAAACCTCAACATCTGTCCACAGAACCATTTCAAGCGGATCTCTTGACCACCGATACAATGTGGCTTCCACTTCCTCCTCTCCCCTTCAAGTCCGAAAACTCACTTTGTCCGAAAAGCGTTCGTCTTTCTCCGATACCGTTCCGTTGCGTTGTGCTGCTGGTAGAGCAAGTCTTGATATCGAGGCTCGAACTGTATTGACGACGAAATCGAGTTGCGACAATAAGGGAACAAGTTCAGTAAAGACATCATCTGTTTTGGTAACCGCGGGAACCAGACCGGTCTCACAGATTTCCTCCTCGGTGTCAAAATCGTTTGGCGATGAAGCACGAAAAGTGCAGGATGCAAAAGACGGCCAATCGATCACTGTTACAAGAACCTCATCCAGTGTTTCTGTCCGTGAAAGACTGGCCCAGGCATCGGAACTTTCACAGAAAACTCAGCCCACTTCAGCAGTTAAGAATCGGATTGTTGAGACTGTTGCAACAGAAGCAAGACCTCCTGCTGGTGGTAAAGTTGTCCAGGAAAAGCTAAAGGTTGGCCATTATGGGTGTCACTTCTCAGAGACATTCCTATTTCTTTCAGTATTAGCCTCCTAATTTGCAGCAGGTTAATAATATATACATGCTCATACAGTATGTGTACTCTTACTTAAATATCTGAGTCCTTCAGAGCCAAGGCTTAAAACCATGAAACTAGGCTTATTAACCATCAAAACGCAGCGGCTACACTGCCTTTTTTTGTTTATGTCAGCCAGAGCTCAGATACAGAGGAGGGCAACGCTAATGTGTAGTGTAAATGCATTTTCAATTAGATTTTTATTAGTCTTCAGACGAAACAAGTGCTGGAGGAGACCTCCAGAAGTCAGAACTATTAAAAAAAATGTACGTTCTGGTCCTGGACCAGTTGGAAGAAATCAATAGATGTGGCTCCACACACCAAAACCAGTATTAAGGTGATTTTGCAATTTATTGAATTTGATACATCATTTTAAAGGTCTTGCATCAGGCTTCAAAATGACACAAAAATTATTGCTCTAGCTTTATTCTAACTGAAGATATAGGGCAAAAAGTGATCCAAATTAATTAATTAGCTTAATTAACTTAATTAAAACAAAAGAATAGGCGTATTAAAAGCATTAAAAATAGCTTTAAAACTCGGTTTTTAACAAAATATAAGAAATAACTATTTTCAACACATTTTTATATTAGATTCTGCAAAAAACCGAAAAACAAAAATGTGTTTCTGGCCTATTACTCTGTTGTGTAATTTCCGACAATACCGATTTCGGTCTAGACCGCCACAGATATGCAAAACATTAAACGATGGTCCATTTAACTGACAGAAGTTTAGAGATGGTTGCAAGAGAAAATTTTTATTGCCACACAATGTGTGCCTAAATGTTTAAGTAGATTTGCCTTTGAAGCCAGTGGGATGATTTCGTGTGCATAACAGCCTCTGCTTAACATGTTTAATTATAACCCAAGTTTTGATATAACTTGAAACTAAAAGTTATTTCGACTTTAGGAAATTATGTTGTTATAGCATGACCTCATTAATAGGCAGTTCTTGATATGTTTCCCAAAGACAGCGGTTTATTACAGGTTATTATTCAAGCTTTGGACCAGGCTTTGTAGGAGTTTATTGCGCTTTAACAAAGAGGTACCAGGTTTCCGAAGTAGTGCATGCAGTTCTGCAGAAGATAACTGAAACTTAGGACCGAGCTTAGGAGGAGTGTATTGCAAGTCGGCCCAAGATATTTCAGATTCAGAAGCAGGCTTTAGAGGAGTTTCTGTAGTGTGCTATGATTCATTATCTTTTTGCTTATGAGGAGCCTCTTAGAATCTCTCTTAAGGTAAATGATTATCAGATGAAGCAAAACATTGTAATTTCAAGTCATAGTTTCTAACCAGTAAAATTCTCGTGCAAATCATCTGTCTCATTGTGAATAGTTGTGAAGAAGCCATAAAGTATAATAATCCGTATATTGATTTTGTTATTTGGGGTTTTTCAGCTCTGGGAGTCTCTTTCGGATACTGGTACAGCATCTTGAAGGCTCCCTCATCACAGTTCCACTCTCCTACGTGTATTCCACATTTCATCCACCTCTTCCCACAGAAAGTGATTTTGCTTCCTGCTGGTAAACAGGAAACAGAAACTTCTTACGAAGATTTTTTGGGATTGTGTAGGTTGCTAGACTCTAACTGTCGTTACCGTGTTCCTGGTGTTGTTTCGAATGTCAGTTCTTGGTTAGGTTCGCGTTTCCGTCGCCAATATTCCATTTTCTCTCGTGAAGCGTCAAGTTTTGTTATGTAACTGTGGTAACGCTAGTCTGTGTGATCATGTTAAATTCGCTTGGCTTTTGCTTTTGTAAATATGCGAGCGATCTGTATGTAAGCTGAGTGATAGTCGTCTACTGAACTGGAAGAGTTAATATGAGTGCAACAAGATCTCATAACATTTTATATGCCGGCTCACATGGCACTCCTGATATATTTTTTTTAAAGGGAAGGCTATACCAAACTCAAAGTTCGTGCTCATATCGTAGGATGGTTTTGTTGATATTGTTTGATCCTATATTATTATTAGCAGTTGCAATAAATTTGTAGTATGTTATTTTTAAAGGGAGGTGTTATTATTGTCATCATTATGACTATTTTTTTTACTATTATTAAAGCACTTTATTTGGCTTCAAGTTGATTTGTTTTTGTGATCAATGTCTGATTTGTAGAGAATGTCACATTTGCAAATTAATTAACGCTTTTGAAATGAAAATGTGCAATGTTGTTGCTTTAGGTGTATTAAATATTAAGTTTTACAATTTGTAAAAGCTGTGCTGTTATTTTAATTTAATTACAAATTATGGAAAATTACAGTACCACAGTACCAGTATCTGAAGTTGTTTATAAAATACACAGAGTTACAATATTTTCATAAATGCGATTTATTTTGTTTGCTGTGGATGTCTTCACTTTGTTTTCCCTGAGTTGTGAATGCCAAAATAAGAACTAGTCTTATTTTAAATGAAATCTATATTATGATGATGAGGCATATAAATTTAATTAGTACAAAATAGACAAAAAGTCCATTTTGTGCTAATTAAAGATAGAAGTTATGTAATTGGAACTAGAAACATAAGTGTTTAAAATTAAAGGAAAAAATGGTAGAGAATTGAAAGTTTTTTGAAAGGTATGCAGTTTGATATAAAATTTATAGGATAAATTTTTTGTTGATCATGAAAACTATGTAGCTTAAAATCTGCATAGTAGTTGGTAGTTTTGAGGAACATGTGACAAGTTATTGCTAGATACAGAATTGACACATTATTTCTAATGCACGATTTCAAGCAACTGTAGTGACTTGCAGTGAAGTTCATTTGTTCCAAATTTGTCCGACTTTTAACTGAGACGGCATTTCATTCCGTTGCTCAGTGCTCTCTTAGCGGTTTTTTTGTTTACTCTTGAAATTCGTTTTTTTGAATTTGTTTGTTTGTGAAGATGTGTTAATTTTGCCATTTCTACCTTGAACTAGAGTTTCATTCCTTGCCTAAGCTTTATTTTACACTTTTTGTTTATTCTTGATTTGTATTTGTTTCGTGTTTAGTTTGCTGTTGTCTATGAATGTATTTTGTCATTCCGATCTAGAAGCAGAATATTTTGCCAATTAAATGCTTGCACTTTGTCTTTTGTTAGATGCAGTTATTTGGATATGATATTGTGTGGTCGTTAAATACAGTGTGGATCATTTGCGCACTCATGGTTTACACGCTGTTATGCTTAACACGAAGTGGTATGTCCCACAAAGCTATTTACATAGCACACTGTATTTGTCAACGCGCTATACAAGAACTGCTGTGTAGCCCTAAATATTGACTTTTTCAGCATTATTTCTTTCAATGTGCAGCCTGATCTACACGCTGTATCATAAGCATGTCCTCCGATGACTTTGCATTATCGAGTCCGCAGTATTTTTGTGGTGGCTTGGATCTTATAATGTCTAAGTAAATTTTCACAGTAAGCTGAATATGGCAAGTGTTTTGCTATTTAAGTTGCTAAACATGTTTTATGTTCTTATGTCCAAAAGTGCATTTTAGTTGCAGGGTAAGGCCAACTCGTTCAAGGCAGTGTTTGCTTTCTGTGGATTTTTTTAATGAACACCCAAACATCTGAGAAAATCATTTTTCGAGGATCATTGAGTCGTGTCTGGTTGTTACTGTTGTTCAGAGTGTTGTCCGTGCGTTGTTTTATTCTGTTTCAATGCATATCAGATGTAAATCTAGCAGACGATGCTGCTCTCTTTTTGACCAGTATAGCTGATGCTAAGATCTCGGTACAATGGCGAATGAAACGTGGGCAATGTCGAAGGAATACCTCACTCTAAGAGCAAGTGAAACAGAGGCAATGCCCGTGACATCACCTTTGTGTGGTTCCTGATTTGGGTCATTTAAGACTGAATTGAAAACAAGTTCAATGCAGATGTGTTTTCTTCAAGCGGCTCTATATAACTTTCGTCTTACTTTACATTGTTTAACAAGGCTTCACTGTACTGTATATATTATATCTTAACCAGGTTGCGTATTCAGGTTGCACAAGTCGGCTGACGCTTTTCTATCGAATTTGTTCCGTTTTGCAATTATATTCTCAGTTATCTGTCCTTTTATTTGTTGTTCTTAACTTGTTCCATCTTGGAAACTTTCTACTGGTTATGCCAGATGAATGTGGACGGGACCACTGCGTTTCCTGTTACCAGGCAATTTATGTGCATTTAGACCACACTATTTTACTTAAACATGTCATTCTCTGCTTATTTTGATGCATATTTGTTTATTTCGATGGAAGACCACTATTGGCTCCATTGCAGATGTTTCTAATCAAAGTGTGCTTTACATCTGATCTAGGCTCTTATCTACAATAGTATTTTCTAGGTTACTGTAACTCCTTGTTTTCTATATAATGACTTTCAGCGTGTCACTTATTTTATGCAATCTTATTTACGTTTTCAGTATTTTCTCAAGTCTAAGTCCTTTTTCTGTTGAGTCATCATTGTAAATCTTTTTCAAAGGTGCAGTGCACTCTTCAGTTTTGTATTTTGTTGGGTGTATGGATTGCAAAGGCACAATAGCATTGGTCCTTTTGTTCAGTGTATTATTCAGAACCTATGAGAAGTCTGGGTGCTTCAACTTTTTATGGGTGCATTACAGTAAAAGATTTATGATAGTTCGAGTAATGAATATGTGAAAAGTGCAAAACAGCTACACTTGTATGTTATTGTTATTTTTGTGATTAGTGATTATGTATACAGTGTGGACTCGTTTACGTGCCATTCCGTTTAACATGAAATGGTGTTATCTCTCCAAAGCCATTAACTTAACACACTGCATCGGTTAACACATCATACAAGAACTGCAGTGTAGCACTAAATATTGACTTTTCTGGCATTATCCCTGTTTACATGTGGTGTGGTTTACATGATGTGTCATAATGCATGTCCCCAAAGACTTCACGTGAATGGGTCCACACTGTATATGGTAAATTATTCTTTGAAAGATTTCAGAGGTTGTGATGGCAATTATGGTGCACTGATCAACCTGTGAAAGGAGAGAATGGACAAATCTCTGCCTGGAAGGCCTAGGCATGGAATCTATGTGGAACGCATTGCTGGAAATAAAACAAGTGCAACTGGATGTCTCGGTTCATTTTAAGTGCAAAGTAATGGGATGTAATGTAAATCTTTTACATTTCTGAGCACCACACAAAAGCCACGTCAGGGAAACCAGCTTATTCACCGACGCTATTTCAAGTAAGTCCGCAACAGCTGCCAGGTCAGAACCCGGAGAGGTCAAGCCGAGAAGACAACACGGTGATGGTGGTAGTTACGTATGTACAGTATGCTTACCAGGTGTTGGTTCAGTTGCTGAATATAATAATTTTAATATAATAATAATATATAAATAGTATATGAATTTTAATAATAAGAATAATATAATAATGGCTATATAATTTGGTTGACGTTTAGTTGATTGATTCACTCTGAGATTGGGGGGCTAAATGATTGATAAACAGTTGATTTATGTATCACATCACAAAAAACTGAATGAAGAGTACCATATCTCCCCAGATTTTCCTCTTATATTGACCTTTTTGACCTTAAAATAAACCATGGGTCATATTACATTTAGTAGCCCTGTTTCTTACTATCAAGTCTAAAAACACGAGAAAGACTTGGCATATTTCAACAATTATTGTCCGAGATCTGGCCATTTTTCTCCGATTTTTCTTAGATTTCATTTAATGACCTTGAATGACCCTAAATTTAGTGTAAATTTTTCCCGGATGTAGCTCTTGTCGAATCAAGCAGAACAAAAAAGTTAATCCAAATCGGACTCTTCGTTCATTTTTTGTGACAGTCAACTGAGAATGGACACTGGTTCCAAGACCCAAACATGTCTGCCTACTGTCCTGGTAATTTAAAGGGTCTATGGTATTGGCTCATTGACAGTGAGAGTGACTGCTTGACTGTCGGACAGGTTGTTTCAATCCGTCACTCAGACCAGTTGATATATTATTATCACACCAATTACAGTAAATCCTTTTAATGATTGACACATTGACTGACTGAAGGCATTGAAAATGAACAATCAGTTGTTCCAGTTGCATTCAATCCTTTGTAAATTGTAACCCATAATCATGTTTACTCGTAACCACAAACAATAATTATTTTTAATTAGACAGCTTAACTAAAACCACTCAGAATTAAGCAATTTAAAATACAGTTAAAACTGTAAAACTTGAAGACATATTGTGTCTTTATAATGTCTTTAGACAACTGACATTGTTACAGAATTATCAGAAGTGCTAGACAAAGAAATTATCGGAAACAGAGAACAGAAACAATTAGGCAGGGTCTGACGCTATTCATTTGTTTTATTTACTAAGTAATGTAATTACTGTATCTGTGATTAGTTTGCTGTTGAAGTAGTGCTACATAAATATTAAATTACAAATACTGAGAACTAACTAGTCTGTTGTTAAAAACAACTTCCAGCAAAAATGCTTTTCAAATAAAAATAAGCATGATATCCAGGCAATTTCACAGTACCGAACAATACAATACAAAACAGCCTGGTTGTCAGTCAAATTTTCCTTATGATGGTATCAACGGGATCAGAGTTGTAGCTTTGGCAGCGAATGTCATCTACGAGTCGATGCCATCTCTTTCTGAAGTTGGGTGTCTGTCTGGTAATTCATTCAAAGTGGATCGTGATGCTTCATCTTACCTAGAAACACGTAATTAGGTCTAATAATAAATTATTGACCACACAATAATAATAATAATAATAATAATCTTTTCTTTATTGAAGCGCCTGGCAAACGCACTGCGCTGTACATTTACATGTTATGCAATTTAGGCCTAAATCTTAACTACTAACAGAACAGACAGCCTGCAATACACGGCGCTAATAGCAGCCTACAAAGCATATCCGCCCTACGGGGCTCGAACTCGGTACCTCTCGCTCTCCATGCCAGCGTGTTATCCAATCCGCTATAGGACCTACTCGTTACCTCTGGAGGATAATTCCATGGGCAGTTGGCCCAAGCATATTGCCGACTGGGCTTGCAATGCGGAAACGCGCGTTTGAGCCTCTTCCCAGTGGCGTAAATCATGGGGGGGACAGAGGGGGACAGTCCCCCCCCAAAGTTTTGACTTAAGCCCTGCTGTCCCCCCAAAATCCGGCCCTCGTAGGTACTCTGTCCCCCCCAAAGTTACGTATAGATATTCGCCTCTGCCTCTTCCCGAGACGGTTACTGTGTATGGAGTGCAGGGACCCTGCAGCAAGACATTCACTCAATTGCTCAGCGCCATCGATTGATGATTGGTCAGCAACATTTTCTAAATGCATTATGATGACGATGTATTGTATTGTATTGTATTGTATTTGAACACTTGTTATAGCGCCCCTTCCAGATTCCCATTCAGAGGCGCTCCCGACTACTGCGCGGACGCTGAGTCGGAGTTTCACGCCGAAGCGCATGAGCAATTGCGAGTGAAGGACTTGCCCAGGGTCCCTACGCGGCGGCTTTTGAGGTGGATTCGAACCCGCAACCCTCCAGCTGCAAGGCACCGAACATACCCCTACACCACCGCGCCCCAGTTGTATTGTGTTGTATTGTATTGTATTGTACTCCACGTTTATATTGCGACCGAGCCACCCGCAGTAAAGATCCGAGAAATTAATCTCTAATAAACCGACCGACCGGGAATCGAACCCGGGGAGCCGGCGTGACGAGCGGGCTACCAACCCACTCGGCCACTCAGGATCTCTAACGATGATTATGATGATGATGATGATGTTTTGGACGTGCAGAGTTCCAGCATAATAATATGTGGATCATTTGCTCGCAACCTTGGGAAGCCTGCAGTCGGTGTCGTTGCAGCCGTATCTTATGAGTGTTTCACTGAACTGTTTCAATTCTTTCTCCACCTTCAGACCTCTTCAGAGGTCTATTTGGCAAGCGGTTGGAGACTATTCCGCTCGCTCGTGGTCTTGTATGGTGAGGTCGGGAGAACTGCTGAAGATTTTTCTTTACGAGGCGCTATATAAATAAGCACAGTTGCAATTACTTAGGCTACGGACCGGGAACTCCGAATACTGGGAAAGGGTAGGGTGATGGGAGGGGCGTTGGAAGCGGAGGGGAAAGGGAATAGTGGGGAGTTTGGGGAAAGGGAGGGCGAGGGGAGGGATGGAAGGTCAAGGGAATGGGAAGGGGAGTGTGGTGGAGAAGAGGAGATTTAGGGGGAAAGGGAAGGGGTGCGGCGGGAGGGGAGGGAGGGAAAGGGAATGGGATTAGGAGGAAATGTGGAAGACGAAGGTGAAGAGGAGGGGAGGGGAAAATGGAGGGGCGGGGAAGAGGAGGGCGGGATTACACCGGCATACCCCAAGCCGCAATTTTTTGGGCTAACGGCTGGCTTGAGAAAATTTACAGCGGCTTTTCGGCTAGCCGTAAAATGACGTAAACTACCTTTTTCGGCTAGCCGTAAAAAATACGGCTTGAAGCATAGTTCGTTCAAAACGTGTATCGACTATTAGTGAGGTGGCTTAGTGAAATTATCGTTACCTGGAGGATAAAAGTGCTCACCAAATTTGGCATGAAGATCCGTTATGGTCTACTAACTAAAGTTGGAATAGGAGCCCTCTGAAATTAATAAGCGTTTTTATGTAAAACACAAAAAAACCAAGGTCAAAAGGTCAAACTCAAGGGAAAAAGCCATAACTTAGCCAAATATTATTCTATTTGGGTGATTCTTGTAACCATTTGATCGTACCAGTAAGGGCTACATCAGAGAAAGACATAGAACTAGAAGGCTCACACAATTCAAGGTCATTTCAAGGTCAAAAGGTCAAAATCAAGAGAAAATTGGCAATAGCTAAGCAAAATTTTTCTTCATCTTGATAATTCTTAGTTATGGCAGTTCTGCATTGATTTCGACCTTTGGCCTTGAAATTATCCCAAGGTCATTTCAAGGTCAAAAGGTCAAAATCAAGAGAAAAAAGACCATAACACAGAATCACCAAAATAAAACAACATTTGGCTGAGTTTTAGCCATTTCCAGACATTTTGCTCAATTTAGATGAGTCAGAATTATGGCAATTCTCTGTTGATTTTGACCTTTGACCTTGAAATTAACCCAAGGTCATTTCAAGGTCAAAAGATCAAAATCAAGGAAAAATGACCATTACACAGAATCACCAAAATAAAACAACATTTGGCTGAGTTTTAGCCAGTTCAAAACATTTTCCTCTACAAATTTACCTTTTTCACCTTAAAATGACCTCAAATTGTCTTATATTTAACAGCCTTGTTTCAATGTGGCAGGGAGAAATGCTAAGTTTACATTAAACGATGTCATTGTTCTGTGATGCTTACTGCAGTAACACAAAGATTGCACAGTTCTATTATGTATGCCTACAGTTGCACTTGCACAGTGGGGAACAATCCAGATGTGCTTTTCCACATTTGCAGTTGGAGCAGTCTCTTTTGCAGGAGTATTTGAACAATTCCCTGCATGATCGGGAGACCTCTGGAATTGTCATCCGCATTGGTAACCATTTATCTGAAACTTTGTTCTGTTGTCCATCAATCGAGTTCTATACTTGTTTTTCAAATATTTCATCTGCCTCACACACGCAGGTGACAGTAAGTCTTTCGAGTCTCTGGAATGGATCAACGTCGACATTCAGGCGCTGGAATGGATGTCTGGCCAGATATACAAATGTATCAGTAACATCTTTATATGCCTGCCATACCGACTTCTTCCTCTTACCTCTGAAGGCAGATGTTGTGTCACACCCCGAAAATGCATAATCCTGTGCAGAAGGAACCACTTGTTGTGTTTGTGTGCTGGTCGTCTTATATTTAACAGCCTTGTTTCAATGTGGCAGGGAGAAATGCTAAGTTTACATTAAACGATGTCATTGTTCTGTGATGCTTACTGCAGTAACACAAAGATTGCACAGTTCTATTATGTATGCCTACAGTTGCACTTGCACAGTGGGGAACAATCCAGATTTGCTTTTCCACATTTGCAGTTGGAGCAGTCTCTTTTGCAGGAGCATTTGAACAATTCCCTGCATGATCGGGAGACCTCTGGAATTGTCATCCACATTGGTAACCATTTATCTGAAACTTTGTTCTGTTGTCCATCAATCGAGTTCTATACTTGTTTTTCAAATATTTCATCTGCCTCACACACGCAGGTGACAGTAAGTCTTTCGAGTCTCTGGAATGGATCAACGTCGACATTCAGGCGCTGGAATGGATGTCTGGCCAGATATACAAATGTATCAGTAACATCTTTATATGCCTGCCATACCGACTTCTTCCTCTTACCTCTGAAGGCAGATGTTGTGTCACACCCCGAAAATGCATAATCCTGTGCAGAAGGAACCACTTGTTGTGTTTGTGTGCTGGTCGTCCAGATTCCTGCTTGATAAACTGCCAGTCGGATATGCTGAAGTAACGCATCCCTGGTGGGTGGCAGTTTGTCCATTGCTCGATTCTTCTGACAGAAGAGTTCTCTTCTTGTCTGTTTGACCATGGACAAATGACTAGTTCTGTCATAGAGAACGACAGTAAGTCTTTCGAGTCTCTGGAATGGATCAACGTCGACATTCAGGCGCTGGAATGGATGTCTGGCCAGATATACAAATGTATCAGTAACATCTTTATATGCCTGCCATACCGACTTCTTCCTCTTACCTCTGAAGGCAGATGTTGTGTCACACCCCGAAAATGAGTGAAACACAGGTAATGCTCCTGATTGTTGCTCCCCAAGCTTGCACAGATGGCGTTGATATGGTAAAACCTGTAATTCTTGCCCATGCCAAAGGCTACCCAGATATCGATCAATGTTTGGGTTACTATCAGATCATGGAATGTGCCAACAAGGATGACTACAACATCTGTGTCAACAGTACGCACATGGAAAGTCTTTGCCCCTTGCTCGAGTGCATGCACTATATCAGGGATGCGCAACCTTTTCGTTAGTGTCGGCCGCATTGAAGGCTCATATTCTCATCACGGCCGCCAAGATATTTGCTGTTATACATATGGACGATGTCCAGAAATAAACATGTTTACTGTTAGCCTACAAATAATGTTTTTTTCTTATATGCTTATTCCTTCACCACGAACTTCAGTAGGCCTAACATGTCTTTTCCATCATAAATTAATAAAGACAATAAAAAAGCACATTCAATTTTATCTGCATATTCTATCCTTACTCGAATGTGTAGCTAATTTAATTAAGACCACAACAATGATCCAAATTAATTACTGCTTTGGTCTTGGATATTGGCCAATACGCATGAGAAGTCTTGAGACTTGCTGGAGACCGTTTGCGTATTCCAGACTCCAGGCTGTTGTCCAATGTCCATCAATCGAGTTCTATACTTGTTTTTCAAATATTTCATCTGCCTCACACACGCAGGTGCTTGCAAAGATGACCAGGGTGTTTCTAGTCAGTTTTCGAAGTTTAGGGTATTCCACCGCCAACTTCCATACACCCTACTAAATCGGTTGTACCTTCTTCATTTGTCAACTTTTTTATGAGTTGTTCTCCATTTTCAAAATGTTTTGAAATGGCTAAAACTCAGCCAAATGTTGTTTTATTTTGGTGATTCTGTGTAAATGGTCATTTTTCCCTAATTTTGACCTTTTGACCTTGAAATGACCTTGGGTTAATTTCAAGGTCAAAGGTCAAAATCAACAGAGAATTGCCATAATTCTGACTCATCTAGATTGAGCAAAATGTCTGGAAATGGCTAAAACTCAGCCAAATGTTGTTTTATTTTGGTGATTCTGTGTTATGGTCATTTTCCCTTGATTTTGACCTTTTGACCTTGAAATGACCTTGGGATAATTTCAAGGCCAAAGGTCGAAATCAATGCAGAACTGCCATAACTAAGAATTATCAAGATGAAGAAAAATTTTGCTTAGCTATTGCCAATTTTCTCTTGATTTTGACCTTTTGACCTTGAAATGACCTTGGATTGTGTTAGCCTTCTAGTTCTATGTCTTTCTCTGATGTAGCCCTTACTGGTACGATCAAATGGGTACAAGAATCACCCAAATAGAATAATATTTGGCTGAGTTATGGCTTTTTCCCTTGAGTTTGACCTTTTGACCTTGGTTTTTGTGTTTTACATAAAAACGCTTATTAATTTCAGAGGGCTCCTATTCCAACTTTAGTTAGTAGACCATAACGGATCTTCATGCCAAATTTGGTGCTTTTATCCGCCCGGTAACAATAACGTTGAAATTCAGCGCTAAGCCACCTGACTATATAGAGTTCCAAAAAGCCAATTAATTAGACAGTAGGTCATCTGTAGGGCAGTCCCTAATTCACGGTCAAAAAGTGAAAAAATCACGGCATACTTTTGCAAAAATCCAAAAATTCACGGCACCGTGCATTCGTGCAAAAAAATTCACGGCACCGTGAAAGATTTTTCCGATGACCTTTTTTTTTTTTTTTGGTCGTCGGCGCCATTTTTGACGTGTTTTTGTAGAAAAAACTGCTGAAAATGTGAAAAATCACGGAAAATCACGGGAAAAGGCAAAATTCACGGCAAACGGCAAAATTCACGGCAAACGGCGAAATTCACGGTTTCCGTGATTTCCGTGAATTCGTGATTTAGGGACTGCCCTAGTCATCTGCTACAATGCTATAAAATGAACAATTAGGACTAATAGCCTAGTGGCACACAAAATGCATTCGAAACAGTACAGTTTCAATAAGTCCGAACTTGTACGGTAATCTACAAAGTCATAACTCTTTGAAACCAGCGGGAAAACTTTACAATCACAACTTTGTGCGTGTTCTAGCTGAATTAGCCGAATATGTTTCCGGCGGCTAGCCGTAAAATCATTCTCGGCGGTTTTTCGGCTAAGCCGTAAAATTTCCGGCGGCTAATCGGCTTGGGCAAAAATTCGGCGGCTATGGCGGCGGCTTGGGGGTATAATTACACAGCATTTTTTCGCAAAGAAATTGTGAATGGACTTGCTCAGTCTCTACACAGTAGCGGTCTCAGAGGTAGCTTGAACCCGTAGGCCTAGGCTACTCCTCCCGTTGCAAGCCGAGCGCTCTAACAGTTATAATAATAATATAATAATAATATCTTTTCTTTAATAAGCGCCTGACAAACGCACTGCGCTGTACATTTACACGTTAATATGCAATTTAAATCTTAACTACTAACAGAACAGACAGCCTGTAATACACGGCGCTAATAGCAGCCTACAAAGCATATCCACCCAACGGGGGCTCGAACTCGGTACCTCTCGGTCTCTGTGCCAGATGTTATCAATGCGCTATCGGGCCTCCCCAAATAAAGTTACCAAATAAAGCACAAAGACCAAATATGTAACGCAAGTGTTCGTCTTACACTATATATAGGATTATTAAACAAACAATTTCCAAGATGTGTATAAGACGGATAATCATGACAGCGATGACGAACATCTTTGACTGAGAGTAAAAGTAAGTAAATTCGCATTTAAAGAGTAGGCCTATATTCTTAGTTCATACTCTTTAGTAGGAAAAAAGGGACGAAATTAAACAATGCGTGGCACAAATTAAAGTGCATGCACAGTTTTTCATCTTGAGAATTTATGTCCAAATGCACCAAAGACCAAAGGATGCAGTCACAGAATGGCACTATCGTGGGCACGCCAATCGCCAGAGCACGAAACCCACCTTGACTCCTTGATGCAGAAATCCATGAATTCTTCAACGGAAATGACGCCATCGTTATTCGCGTCCATCGCCTACAACAAAAGAAAAGGGCGGCCATTGCAAGTTGGACGATCAGTTATCGTTTTTTTTATCGTTTTATCTGCAGTTATAATAGTTCCAGGTTTTATGACGAAGGCATTGTCTTAAAAAAATAGAAATTACTATGATATAGTTTGGTTCTAGCGTAATAAACTCCGATTAATGTCACACTGAAAGCATGTGATCGATATCCGTCGTGCACGTTTTGCATGGGAAGCAAGGTTAGAATAAGCAACATTTTTCTGAGGTGTAAAAGACCATTTTCCATATAGCCTAAACTTAGGAATAGGAATTACCTGGTAAACCCGTAGTTCAGGTTGGTAAATTATTTTATATCGTCAAATTAAAATGAAAGCTGGATTGATGAAACAAATGGTTTCTCTGAATGAAAGTGGGTAATGTATCAACTGGGTAATTTCATGTATAAATTTGTCAATAACTTGCTGCCTGATTCATTTTCAAACTATTTTACGAAGGTAGTAGAGATGCATGGTCATTGTACAAGATCTTCTGGTGGTTTATATGTCATATATGCACGCACTAATTATCGTAGATTTTCAATTTGTTGTAGTGGTCCAAAAATTTTGAATGCAGTACCGATGAGTATTCGGAATGCACCCACATACACCCAATTTAAGAAGCTGTGGAATAGTTACTTGAAGGATTAACCATACTTCATTTAACACTGTTTCATCGAATTGTTTAGATATTGATCTTCTTAGTAAATTGCCAGGGATGGGCAGTAATTTAATTGATGTAATTGAAATTACGTAATTTGAATTACAATTGTAATTGGTAATTTGTAATTTGTTGCTCTGGATCAATGTAATTTGTAATTTGTAATTGAATTACATTTTTTCATGTAATTTGTAATTTCAAATTACATCTGTAAAATCAATTACTTTGAAAAGAAAACTAGAACCAGAGACTCCACAACCAGAGCAGTTTTGAAAGCATCTTTTCCTTAACTTGATCACCATCACTATAGTATCTCTGGAATGAATGATAGCAACACTGAACTCTTTGAATGCTTTCACAAAATTGGAGCCATTGTCAGCAATGGTAGCAGCAATTTTGTCAAGTGTTAGACCGAACTCATTATGTATTACAGTTTCGCTACTCTATCGTGCATGTATGCTCCAACAAAACATCTGCTTGCTACTAAGGCAACTGAGATCGCTCAAATGTATTATGTAGATGCATCGATCCAGTGAGAAGTAACTCCCTTATATATCTTATAACTTCTATGTTTTGTAGACCACACATAGATAACTGTAAAGATATTATTTATACTATTTAATGCTGCACTTCCTTCATCTGCACTGGTAGATCGACTCATTATAGTTTTGCAGGCATGATTGTAAGGTCAAAAAGACGCCGGTTATCGATAACTTGTTAAAACAGTTGCTACTTCTTAGACAAAATTAAATAAACAGTTTCAAGCAGTGTAATATATATATATATATATATATATATATATATATATATATATATATATATGATGAAAAGTGGAAAAAAGCATGTGTTTCCCGACTGAATTTTTTTATCACAATTATGTATGTAATTTGTAATTTGATGTAATTGAAATTACGTAATTTGTAATTTGTAATTTCCAGCAAATTTCTAAAGTAATTTGTAATTTGTAATTCAATTACATTTTCCCAAGTAATTTGTAATTTGTAATTCAATTACATTTTACCATGTAATTTGCCCATCCCTGTAAATTGCAATGTTATTATTTAGTTAAGAACATTATTGAGTTGAACCTTTCTTTCTTACATATTGATCTTCTTAGTAAATTGCAATATTATTATTTAGTTAAGAACATTATTGAGTTGAACCTTTCTTTCTTTCAACTGACTAACCAGCCATAAATGATTATTGTTAAAAGGGGTGACCCTAATTAAGCGGGGCTTGTGCCCCTTTTGGGTCTTCCCTGTTCCCTAGCCAATGCACTGATATGTAATAGTCAAGTTATAACTGTTGTTAATTGTTATATGCATTGTGCTTCTGGAAATAAAAAAAGTTGTCAGTTGTCAGATTAAACCATTTGTGTATTTAAATAGAAGTTGGATTGGTGGAAATAATTTTTACCGTAAATAGAAGCTGGATTGACGAAACTAAGTCTTTGATGCAATAGAAGCTGGATTGAATAAAATGATTGTTTCCGTAAGTAGAAGCTGGACCCATGAGAATAGTTCTTTGCCTAAATAAAAGTTCCATTGATGAAAAAAATTTTTTGGTTAAATAGAAGTTGGGTCATTTATTCCATGAAATGGAAGCTGGATTGATTAAAGAAATTCTTCATGAAATGGAAGCGGGATTGATGATAGTTATCATGGACATAGGTAGATTGCTTACTTACCAACGTGAAGTACGGCATTGAAGACATTCAAATAATTTACCAACCTAAACTATGGGATAACCGAATCACCTTTTGCCTCCCATGTCCGATTAGCCTACTCTTACACAGGAGACATAAATCTCCCATTTTCTTGCATTACCCGCTGTTTGGTGCACATCAAGTATGTTAACTGATTCATGTTGTAGGCCTATCCTCTCAAACTGAAATCATGACTTCCAGTCTGGATAACTCTCAGTGTTTCCGTTAACGCCCAAATGGCCGATTTTACGTCCGTAAAAAACTTTCAAATTTGTCAGTGTGATAGCCAAAGGAAATGAGCTACTTCCAGAAAAATTCTAGGTCAGGGCGTAAATACGTCCTTTTTTGGACTCTAACAGAAACACTGATAAAGTCTATACTCTGACCATTCATTAGCTGGGTATCTAGGGTTTGGCTAGGATAGTGATTAAGCCTAGTGACGTTTCTTCCGGAATTGGGTTCTTCTGAGTTGGCAACCCTTTGTACACTTCTGTAAAGTAGGAACTGTAGATCTCTGAACTTCTTGAATAACAATTAAATTTAATTCTGGGCCTTGGATTGGCCATGATTAGAACCATCAATTTAGTATAATTATTCATCTGTTAAGATGTAGTGCAATAATACATATGTAAAGTTTGAAAACCTGTCAAAACCCAGGTACCCAAGTTTTTACTGCCGCCAACACAGGGAACACGGGTTTCTAAAATGCCCTCGGGTTTGCCTACCCTACTCCCAACTATGCAAGCCACAATCAAACAGAATGTGGTACGAAGACTGGGGTGTCCAGGAGTTGAGAAAAAGCATTTGTACCATTGTTAAGACTTAGCATGGTGGTAAATTAGCGATGACCCATTTAAAAGTTTCATGTTGGTAAGACTTTTTCTGATGGCCTTTAGATTATCCAGTGTAAAGCTCAGTATGACCAACATATTTCATGACCTTTGTTTTTGTTTAATCACCTTTTCTGCCGAGTTTTCCAGATATATATGCATAACATGTCACTCTCGTTGCTGTTTATTCTCGCTTTTTCGTCAATTTTTTCCCCATTTCGTCAAGATAATGGAAGACAACTAAATAGCATGTCTTCCCTAAACGTAAAGGGTAAAGCCGTGGTCACCTTTGACCTGCCATTGGATACAAACACAACTTAGAAATATATGTAGAGCTGTTTTGATTGTATTGAAGATATGAAGATGCAAACAAGAGTCCCTAGCCAAGAGAAACGTTACAAATGTGATTATTGTAACAAAACATTTGCGCAGAGTTGCAGTCTCAAAACTCACTTTAGAACCCACACTGGAGAAAAGCCATACATGTGCAGTTTATGTGTCAAATCATTTGCAAAAAGCAGTCATCTGCAGCACCACACAAGAACTCACTCTGAAGAAAAACCATACACATGTAAGTTCAATTTATGTCACAAAACATTTGCAAGGAAGAGTTCTCTTGTGAACCATACAAGAACCCACACTGGAGAAAAACCATACAAGTGCACTTTTTGCCATAAAGCATTTGCATCTAGTAATAGTCTACAGTGCCATACAAGATCCCATACTGTGGAAAGACCATACATTTGCCAGTTATGCAACACATTGTTTCTGCAGAGGAGTTCTCTAGAAAGGCATAAAAGGACACACACTGGAGAAAAACCATACAAGTGCAATTTATGCCATGCGGTATTTGCAGATAAGTGTAATCTACAATGCCATACAAGAACCCACACTGGAGAAAAGCCATACAAGTGCACTTTTTGCCATAAAGCATTTGCATCTAGTAGTAGTCTACAGTGCCATACAAGATCCCATACTGGGAAAAGACCATACATTTGCCAGTTATGCAACACATTGTTTCTGCAGAGGAGTTCCCTAGAGAGGCATAAAAGGACACACACTGGAGAAAAACCATACAAGTGCAATTTATGTCACAAATTATTTGCACAAAGCAGTTACCTGGTGTGCCACACAAGAACCCACACTGGAGAAAAACCATATAAGTGCACTTTATGTCACAAAACATTTGCAAGGAAGAGTTCTCTTGTGAACCATGCAAGAACCCACACTGGAGAAAAGCGATACAAGTGCACTTTATGTCATAAGGCATTTTCATGTAGGAGTAATCTGCAATGCCATACAAGATCCCATACTGGAGAAAGACCATACATTTGTCAGTTCTGTAACACAATATTTCTGCAGAGAAGTTCTCTAGAAAAGCACATAAGAACGCACACTGGAGAAAAACCATACAAGTGCAATTTATGTCACAAATGTTTTGCACAAAGCAGTCATCTGGTGCACCACACAAGAACCCACACTGGAGAGAAGCCATATAAGTGCACTTTATGTCACAAAACATTTGCAAGGAAGAGTTCTCTTGTACTCCATACAAGAACCCACACTGGAGAAAAACCATACAAGTGCACTTTATGTGAGAAAGCATTTGCTCCTAGAAGTAATCTACAATGCCATATGAGAGCCCATTCAGGAGAAAAACCATACATTTGTCAGTTATGCAACACAATATTTGGTAAGAGGAGATCTCTAGAAAAGCACACCAGAACTCACAGTGGAGAAAAGCCATAATATGTGCAATTTATGTCACAAATTATTTGCACAAAGCAGTCATCTGGAGTGCCACACAGGATACCACACTAGAGACAAACTAGTTAAGTGCAATTTATGTCACAAAACATTTGCAATGAAGAGTTCTCTTTTACGCCATACAAGAATTCACAATGGAGAAAAGCCATACAAGTGCACTTTACGTGAGAAAGCATTTGCTTCTAGGAGTAATCTACAATACCACACAAGATCCCATGCTGGAGAAAAACCATGATAGATGTGCAGTTTATGTCACAAAGCATTTGCATGAAGTAGCAATTTAAAAATGCTTTTATGAGGTTTGATGATGAATATAAACAATGCAAGAATGAAGAATGTCAAAGCGTTTTGTCAAGCACGACATAAATATGCCTTGGATGAACTTAACATAAGAGCATATCTACTGAAGAGACAACTGTGTTTATGGAAACGAACTGTCAACGGCAACCATGCTAGACGCTTCCTCTACTCAGAATAAAATCCAAGTGCCTGCCAAAAGCAACTTTCTGGAGATGTTGTGCTAATGAGTGCCAACACAAATCAGTTCACTTTGAGATCTTCTGGCTGTTGTTTCTGTGATGAAACCTTTTAAACTGAAAGGAGTTTATGAAACATGGTTGTCATCACTACTGTGATGCTCCCTATAAAGATACATTTCTTGAACTATTTTAAATTAATCTTGTAATAACAAAAATAGATTTCTTCATGGTTTCCTACTTGACATCTTTAAGCAAGTTACATGATTACATTCACTGTTTAAAGTTTATTTGTTTGTTTGCTTTGGCATTACTTCTCCTTCTGTCAGTGAAGTATTGATTTTCTTGACTAATTTAATTATGATTAACCACCCACTGTTTTGTGAGGGACACCTAATCTGGATTGTTTAGCTTACAGAAGGTATCATTGAAAACGATTGTGTTACTTTGCTTAATTAAGATTATTAAGTCTAATTGTAATGGAAAATTTGTAAAGTAAGGTTTGAAGAGAAGATTTTCAGCAGTGTCCCTTACCCAACAACATAAAACAAGATTGATCAGAATGGTTTAAAATGCTTATGAATTAGAGGTAAAGAGGATCAGAATTAAGCTCATGCTGCAGATATTTATTAAAAAATATATTACCACCTTGTGGGATATGTTAGTTAGTAAAAAGACTGAGAGACCACAATTTCTGTTCATGAATTTTATGGACGGATGTTGAAGCAGCAGCAGTCTCTTGTCTTTAATCTGTTCTAATCTTATAACTAACCCTGACAGCATTTCCATGGGCTTTAGATGGGACCCATGTGGGCTCTATATGGGTCCTATATGGGTTCCATGTGGCCTTGCTTGCTGGGAATGTAATGCCATTATCATAATGCACAAGGCATCCATCGATGGCTGTTTCAAGTGAAGTTATATATAGTCCATTATCATAATTTGTTGGTAAATCTCGTTAGATAGGCTGTGGTCAGAGAAACCAGAACATGATATGGTGGATAGACATTAAATTGAAGCCGACGAGTCTATAAGTGGGCCTATAGACCACAATGACACTGACGAATTGACAGAACTCGCCGAACCGGGCAGTGAATTTCAAAGGTTTTGATCACCCACCTGGAAAGCTTGAAAGCTTTTTTTTTATTCACAAGTTTACCGTCATATGACATCAAAGGCCGTTGACGACAATTCAAAATTATGTACAATACAATTAAAAAACAAAGAATTAATAGAGTTCAAATGACATCATTTAAAGGCGTCTAAACAGTATTTTACAATGTCACTGATATTCATTGTTTGACATCATAATATAACTCAGCTATTAATATCTACGATACTTGCAGGCAAGCTATACAATGCTTTGCAGAAATATCATAAACAATTTATTTCTATTCTACTTTGAATTTTCAAATATTGCAATCAAATATTAAAGAAATACATGTATAGTCACAGATTAAAAATCACAGTTCTTTATCATATGTTATATGTTAGCCTATATTCATTGTTTGACATCATAATAAAGCTCGTCAGTAGGCCTACTGTCTTGTTTACGCTTTCGTTATTAGCAAACTGAAACATTGCTAACTTTAACTAAGATTTTATTGCATCGATAATCTAGTCCTCGCGATTCCAGCAGCTCTTAAGATAACATAAGGACTTGACCCGCATGTTAAAACGAGATGCACCGCGGCTGTTATTTGTCTTGAAAGTTTATTCTAGGCCTAAATGGTTTTATTGGTAATCGTAAACTCCGAATTTCAGGCTGGGTCCTGGGATTCGTGTAAATCCGGTGAGTTTTTTTAGGGGGGAGGTACCCTATGTGGTGTGTGGTTTGACAATTTACATTGAGGGTCCTCTTCCAAAGTTTGTTTTATTTTCAAAGACTAATCACTAATCAACAGGTGACGGATTGTGCTTTACACAAAAAATACAGAAGAATAAGGAAAAGTCCAATGTTGTTTATCTCTCCTATTCGCAGTGATGAGTCATGGTGGGGTGACCTATTTACACCAGTCACACAGCCGCATTCCAACAGGCTGTCCAAGACAACATGTGGAAATTATTAGTATGCCTGCCTCTTTGAGCGACATCTTCGCCCGCCAATTCTCGCTCAACGGGTGCATGCAAAAGCAAGCATGTGTGTGTGTGTGTGTGTGTGTGTGTGTGTGTGTGTGTGTGTGTGTGTGTGTGTGTGTGTGTGTGTGTATGTATGTATGTATAATGTAATTGCTTATCATCCTGGTTTTTAACAATGAATGGGTATGATTTTTTCCACAGTTTTATTTTTTTATCCAAACAATAACTAGTCAAGATAACCTGAAAAACTTAAAATAGCCTATATAAAAACATTGAAACTTTTAACAGTTTTATGTTTGAAATAAACGTTCAGAAATAGCTTAAAACGGATACCAGAACGCTAGCAACTGGCTCCATATCATGTCAAAATTTAATGCTTCCAAAAGCATTGGCGGCTGTTGGGATCAGCGCCAGACCCATAATTGCGCGAGCGAGTACTGATGGTGACGTGATAGGTTGCTGTCGGCACCCTCGTTAGTCACCGTCCCAAAAATTCAAAACTTTGACACCCTAAAAAGAATTCTTTGCCCCCCCTAAAAATTCCTGTGGACGCCCATGCTTATGTTCCGTTTTACTAAATTAAGGTAATTTCAGAATTTTCACCCGCTTGCGCCCGGTCACCGTGTGAAAAATGCGTCACTAAAAAATTATGGTCGACACAGAGTGGGAAATTAATTCGCTTTGAGCCTTTGACGCCTGCCGTCGGTCGCTAGGGACCCCTGTATAGACAGAGAGTAGGCCTATGACTGCAACTAGGGTCAGTATTCAGTAAGTAGTAACTAAAACTTACTAGTGCTAAATTATTTAAAATTATACAAAATTTAGGAATTTTGCTACAAGAATTTGATTTAATTTCTCCGGATTTGGGGCCCCCAAAACCTTGCGGGGCCCTAAGCCATGGCTTATTTAATAGCTTATGCCTTAATCCGGCACTGGCACGGTCCTTGCACGGGGACCTTAAATGGTGTGGCGTCCATTCGAACGGGCGAGCAGTGATGAAGTATGTAAGCCAATCAATTCATTGAAAAATGAGCAGGGTCGAAGCCGTATACGGTCAATATATGAAAACGCGAACATTTAACATTTAGCTACGAGTCACAGCTATAGCTGTATAATGTAATTGCTTATCATCCTGGTTTTTAACAATGAATGGGTATGATTTTTTCCACAGTTTTATTTTTTTATCCAAACAATAACTAGTCAAGATAACCTGAAAAACTTAAAATAGCCTATATAAAAACATTGAAACTTTTAACAGTTTTATGTTTGAAATAAACGTTCAGAAATAGCTTAAAACGGATACCAGAACGCTAGCAACTGGCTCCATATCATGTCAAAATTTAATGCTTCCAAAAGCATTGGCGGCTGTTGGGATCAGCGCCAGACCCATAATTGCGCGAGCGAGTACTGATGGTGACGTGATAGGTTGCTGTCGGCACCCTCGTTAGTCACCGTCCCAAAAATTCAAAACTTTGACACCCTAAAAAGAATTCTTTGCCCCCCAAAAAAAATTCCTGTGGACACCCATGCTTATGTTCCGTTTTACTAAATTAAGGTAATTTCAGAATTTTCACCCGCTTGCGCCCGGTCACCGTGTGAAAAATGCGTCACTAAAAAATTATGGTCGACACAGAGTGGGAAATTAATTCGCTTTGAGCCTTTGACGCCTGCCGTCGGTCGCTAGGGACCCCTGTATAGACAGAGAGTAGGCCTATGACTGCAACTAGGGTCAGTATTCAGTAAGTAGTAACTAAAACTTACTAGTGCTAAATTATTTAAAATTATACAAAATTTAGGAATTTTGCTACAAGAATTTGATTTAATTTCTCCGGATTTGGGGCCCCCAAAACCTTGCGGGGCCCTAAGCCATGGCTTATTTAATAGCTTATGCCTTAATCCGGCACTGGCACGGTCCTTGCACGGGGACCTTAAATGGTGTGGCGTCCATTCGAACGGGCGAGCAGTGATGAAGTATGTAAGCCAATCAATTCATTGAAAAATGAGCAGGGTCGAAGCCGTATACGGTCAATATATGAAAACGCGAACATTTAACATTTAGCTACGAGTCACAGCTATAGTTGGCTCCTATCAGCGCTGAAATAATAGACCAATTTTGTTCCTATATGCAGTGGCGTAGCAAGGTTTTTGGGGGCCCTTGTGCAGAGCTTCGGTGGTGGGCCCCTCTCCCTTGAACATTGGACAGGTCACAAGTTTCAAGTCTATGGTTGTTAAGAAGAAAAATCCTAAAAGTTAAAACGTTCATTTGCACGCTTTCTCGTGGGCAAAATATCGACCACTTTTGAAGTGTCAAGCGTTTTTGTATATATGTTCATTTTTCTATTGACAACATTGCCAGGTCGCTCAGCCGTCTTTCTGACATGGTACCGCAGGCTACTTCGTATAGATAGTTTTTGATGAGCTTCAGTTTTGCAAATGATCGTTCACGTGTTGCTCTTACCGATGTAGCTATAACTGCCAGTAACTGCATGGGCTTGGTTAAGTTGATTTGATTGCATTTAGATTCTGAAAGGAAAGCCGCTCTGACGGTCTGACCGCCGGGGTCCCTTGTGCCACCGCGGGCCCTTGTGCTTTGCACAACCCATTGCTACGCCACTGTTCCTGTGACAGCTTCAAATGCCACCATTACAGTATGGAAATTTTTAAAAAAATTTAAAGTGGGGAGGGGCACATCCCCCTCCTCAAACCCCTCCCTCTGCTCGGCGCTCCGCGCCTCACCGATCGTCCTTCGGACGTTCATTTCTCTGTCCTCCTGTGCCTTGCCCCCCCCCCAACCTTGAAGCTCTGGCGACGCCACTGCTCCCCATACGCATGCGTAGGCTACTTTTAGCACCCCTCCCCCATCTGCCTACGTACGCTTGATCTGAGATTAGTCAACTGAAAGAGAATAGGCCTACCCGTCACCTAAATATGTTTTGATCTATGTTACAAAAATCAACCACATGTTTCATGCATTAGGCCCTACTGGCCTACTTGTTTTATCCGAACAGCGATTAGCGCTAGCGAGTACCGATCAGTTACAGATAGGCTTAAGGTTTAGAGTTGAGCAAATTTGGAGATCTGTCACCTATAGGCCTAGATAATAGATGAGCAATTTAAACACTGCTCATCTCACATGACCTTTTATGCCTTTTTTCTAATTGCCTGTGCCTATAAATTATGGTATCTGGCCTATAAGTTATTGTCAGTTAGGCCTAAGTGTTTTGCGCTGTTTGTTCTTACCGAGTTCAAATCGCCGTAGTCTTCTTCGGATATCGTTCAGCATCGCCTGGTCCTCCATCTTCCCTCCAATGCGTTTCATCGCAGCTGCCGTTTCAGAGACCGTTCCTCCTCCGCTGTGAAGAAGACCTACGACATCCAGTCCTGCAGTACCGCTTGAACCTCTGACGGAGCTGTGCCTCCCAGGGCCAGCGATCGGAGGCGCCGCGCCTCTGATGGATAGCGGAAGACGGTCAACCTGTAGGAAGTCGGAGGCTCGACCGGGAGCCCGCTTGCCGACGAAATGGACGGCATTGCACTTGCACAGGTTGCCTCCTCGCCCCCAAAGACACAACTTTTGACAGTAGGCGTTGTACTCGAAAGACGCCGTCGCCCCTAGCAACAACGCCAGAACGCACAGCGAAACACCAAAAGCCGACATCTCGCCCAAACGCAGTTCTGGCGTGATACAAATCGCGACGCAAACTATTAAGACTTTGTAGGTAAAGTTCTTGAGCGTTTTCGATTTAAAAAGAGTCTTCCAAGCCTATCCTTACTAAATATACTTAGCTCAACTTAGGCACTTAAGGCTATAGTAGGAATATCTTTGTCCGTTCATTGCTCGGAGCAACAATTATTGATAGCAATGTAGGTCGTAGTCTGTTCAACGTTTCTTTAGGTCTACCGTTGTGAGACTTAGGACATCTACAAGTAGAATGACGTGACTAATATCGACCTACACTAACTAATTATTGTCGCGGTGGTAGATTAGTCAATTTGTGATATTTTGAAACTTTGCAATAGGTTTCAATGCATTCGCAACGGAATGAGCAAAGTTGACTAAAACCCACCAACCTATTCCTTTCACACTGAACTCTGAAACGCGTTCAGCAATGGCCATCTCCATTTATAGACTACAAGAAGAATTATGCACGCGTGGGTTACTATAGGGCCTACTGTTCATTTGTCCAAGCATTTCATCCTCAACTTCTACCAAAAATTCTAGGAAAATCTGATTCTTTGAGCAAACAAATTCTAGCATAGACTACCAACATCGCGTATGCAAAGCATTGTCCAGTTGGAAGTATTCGATCCCTTCTACAAATAGACTGTTCCTATTCGCTTTGTCCTACGCACAATCAGGGTGGAGCAGACAACACATTTGTCGTTTACACTGAAAGAAATTATCGTAGCCTATCTATACGCGAGGAGATCGTTGACACCCATTCATACTCTTTAAATATTTGCACGGGGATTTCCATAATCACTTTGGGATCATCCCAGCTGTTAGATGCGGAACTAGTGCTTACATGTTAACAGACAAAAGCAATAGATCTTCGGATAAATCTACGCAGCGAAAGATGAATTGACGGAGCATCAACGAGAGCACGCCTTGTGAGGTTCTGTAAGGCGTTATATAAATAAAAGGGGTCTACACACTTTCAAATATCACAATGGTGGATCTTTCCCCGACGGAAATCGTTGGAGGTTCAGACGGTTAACATTGATGCGAACGTTGCAGGATCGAAACACGTCAGGTCGATTCTGATGAATTTACAGCGAAAACTGAGAACAATGAATTGCCAATAACGCAGTTTCAGGCTGTACTGTTGTTGGCTGTGGACTTCTGTTTACTGACAATAGAACTTAAAACTCTATCTAGAGCAAACACCTAGAACGAGAACTTCTGCCAGAAACTTTAGAAGAAATGTGGATCTTCTTTCAACACCAAACCTGCAGTGTGTTTGGGAAAAGTAGTTTGTGCCAGGTTACGGACTTTCAGTGTCAGCTGTAGCTCAATTTTGGTTTCATCCAGTATCCTTAAATGGCGCGGCGCTCATTCAAACAGGCAGCGGCTTTTAAGGATTTCACCCGATCAATTCATTGAAATATGAGAATGGTCGATGCCATAGCTAGGTCGTTATATAAAAACGCGTAGGCCTATATTTACATTTAACGCTATTACATTGAAATCCGATACCAAGTTTTGCTTCTATATCCTGTTTTACAGACTTCTAAAACTTCTATAGGTTTTCTTTCCATATACAACTATATAGTTGGTTGGCCATTGGGAGGATCATATTGGAAGAAAAGCCTCAAGCTACGGGTTTTCTATAGAAGTGGAGGATGATGAGTCCTTTTGGACCAACAAATGGTTGAATCATTAAACCAGTCTGAATCATTGATGTCCGCTTTTCACCATTCTCATTCTAAGGACTCAGGCCTAAATGGAGAGACTAAACCCCAAGAATCCTGTACGTCTAACAGTAAACAGGAGACAATCTCTAAACTATGTATAAATTTTCTGTTGCTGTTGTGATCAACAGATTGATCCGCAGGACCTGCTTTTCAATCGTAAACTGAACAAGTACAATAGCAAACTTCATTAATCATGTTTTTCCAAGTAATAAATCATTGGTGAAACTATGGCGTTTGTATTAACCCAGTTGCCGCAATCATTAACCATAGAAGATCGCTGGTGATTTGTTTGAGTCTGAAACGAAGGTTTTCCTCTGGTGGTTATGTAGGCATATTAAATCAATTTTGTTTACCATTCCAGAAGTAGTGCAGCTAGCAGCTAACACGGACAACAAGAGCAACAACTATTAGGCTTCAAAATGAAACTCAGAATTACAGTCCCGTTAACAGAATCTCACAACTTGATACGCGAACTTTGTTAGCGCCCATGGCAGCTGCAGTCTCCACGGAGTCTTTTAAGTGGCTTGGAAATTTCCGATAATTCAAAATTTGGAATGTGCGTGAGATAAATGCAGTGTAAAAAGTAAATAATTAGGTGAGGATGCATGGCCTAATATCAGATTAAATGACGGACTGTATTCGGTTGATTATATTGAGCGCTACGATGTAAAGCCGAGTGGTAGGCCTATAGACCTATTCAAGCCTCCTCTGCTACGTCGACTCTGGTATGATTTTTGACCAAGTACTTAAGGCGTATTATCACTGAGGTGATACTATGCACCCTGTTCCATATCAAATTCATGGAACCCCGTTTGGTTTCTATTTAATAGGCTTAGCGATCGAGTCATAAAATTAATTTAAAGAATCACAAGACAGAGTCACAGAGGGATCCATTCTCACCAACAATATTCATTACATATCTGGAAAGAGTGTTGGACAAAATCCAAGGCAGTGGAAAAGGAATTGCGCTATACACAGCAACAGAATGAACAATTGACGGCATAGACCTGATTGAAGGATAAATAAAAACCATCCAGGAAAACAGGAAATTCTCCACAGAGAAGGGAAAGCTGAAAGACTAAAAATCGACTCCAATAACATAAAATCACTGATATTTGGGAGGAAAGAGAAGATGGCAGGAAAACATCGGTTTTACACCGATTAGCACTTATCTTCTGCCCACTTTGCTCTTCCGCTTCATTCCCTTCTCCTCCCCTCTCCTCTCCTCCTCTTACTTTTCTTCTTCACATTCCCACCCTCAACTGATTCCCTCCTCTGTATACTTCCTCAGATCATCCTCCGCCTCCTCATTTTCATCCTCCTAGTACCCCTTCTTCGCATCCTCCTTCTCCTCCTACTACACTTGCTCCACTTTCTAATTCTCCTCTTTCTTCTGCTCCTCTTAGTCTTCCTTTTCTCTTTCTCCTCTTCCTCCAGCTCCTCTTTGTTCTCCTCCCACTCCTCTTCCCGTCCTCTTGTGACATGTCTCGGAACTGCTGACCCCATAGACGACGCTGTTAAAGCCAGAGGGGCCAGGCTATGGTGTGGACAACAGCCCCATCTACACCGTTCTGCTCTTCGCCAGAGAAACTCGACAACAGACGAAGCCCTGCAGCAGACGACGTCTCAACAAAGACACTGAGGACGACAGAATCCTAGGAACCAACGGTCGACCAGGCATCCATCGACCATCTCTCTATTACGAATTAATAAACAGGTTTATTGAGTTTACTATTTATAGATTTTTTTATACTTATGCAGGATGCCTGGCTGTATCTAGCAATATAGACTTGTATAATGCTATGCGATATCAAAGACTTATTCCAGTTTTAGGCTCTATATATTATATATATATATACTTATATATAGCCTATATATATAAATATATATAAATATATATAACACAAAGGTGTGCGCCCGCGCGAGCGCGTGTGTATGTGACAGAACTCGTCTCTTATGTGAGATATACAAAGATATACAATAACCTAGATGTTGCGTGAGATGACAGAGGCTGTTTCATCATTGATCAAATATATACGTCGATAATTAAGCCTACATGGATCTATGCACGACGGTATTATAATATTATGGGTTGATAATATATCCAGCAGAATGTGGGCTATTAACTTATAGTTATGTATCTATCAGCAATGACGGTAATTATCGAATAATCTTCATTCAAATCCTACAATAGCGAAAACATGCCAACTATGGCGCATCATAGCCATCGTCGTCACTGCCATCAACTCATCATCCTCATTAGTATCATTAGTATCGCCATCATCAAAGACTCATCGTCATCGTCTTCATCATTATTATAACCATCATCGTCATCATTATCTTCATCGTCATCATCCTCATTATCATAGTCATTATCGTCATCATTATAACTGTTCCCGGCCTCGTCGTCATGGCGACAACATGGCTTTTTATCCTGGTTTTTCCCCCCTCAGATATATAAATGTTTAATTTGACTGTGGTGAAAACAATGCAGTGATATTGGAAGGGAGCATTGTCAAAGTAATAATAGGACGTGTCAAGACAATCGAGTGTTCATAATAGGCCTACAATACAATACAATGCAGCTGTATTTGCTATTGTCCACCTTCCAAAGTTCAGAAGTGCACTCACGACCACAAGATAGAACATCAATGGCACTGAACAGTTGTGAGTGAAGGCCTTGTCCAAGGACCAAGGTTCCTACACAGAGACCGCCGAAGCAGAGGCTCGAACCCGCACTCTCAGCGTTACAGGCCGAGCAGGCTAGCCATTCGGCTACCATGCCCCCACAACGTGTTTTGCCTAGATGCTTAGTCCCTAGAGAGTGGTGTTTAAAATGCAGAAATAATTATTACCTTATATTGTTTGCTGGTATTAAAATGACGTCTGATCAGATCAGTAAGGCTAAACTGTTTGCCAGTTGACAATGATCTATTCATAATGTTACTTAACATCGTGAGGCTAGCGCAAACTGCATATCTAGGCTTTGTAGGGCATCATCAAATAATTCAGTTGCATTGTATCGTATTGGAAACTAACAACTTCTGACACCTGTTTATATTCGTCCAACCTGGAGATGGGTGTAATCGGTGGAAAGAGTGGCGTTGGTAAGTAAGGAAGGTGTGGACAGCCGAATTATAGATGGTGAAGCAGTTCCGCTGGGAGGCTAAGTCAGTTAAGCCCTGCGAGGAATGAATGCACGTCCATTGTCCATGGGCATTAGATGGGACCCAAATGGGCTCTATACAGGTCCTACGTGGTAAATGGGTCCCATATAGGCTCAGGTGGGTACGTTGGCAGGGAGAGGGCTGTCTGTCTGTTTCTATCTCTCTGTATCTCTCTCTGTCTTTATGTCTCTCTGTCTCTGTCTCTCTGTTTCTGTCTCTCTGTCTCCGACTGTTGAACTGGATATTGAGCTAAGGGAT
>JACEVL010001353.1:107500-280000 GCA_020284085.1 Aporrectodea caliginosa | reverse complement strand
CTGCCGCTGCAACCAGTGCCTCGTCCATCACTTCCGAATGACGACAGCCGCGATTCGGTTGGCACATGGGCAGCCAAATGTAGCGGGATGTCGCCAGGATGCAGCGGGTCACGGTCGCCTTGCCAACCTCGTGAGGCTTCTCCGTCTGGTGCAGGAGCAGGCCGCGTGGTTTGGCTGACTGCGCTGCGGCTAGTTCGACGGTTCGTCGCAGGTTCGAATCCTCCTTTGCTCTGACTGCTGGATGCCTTCGCTGACGACGTCCTTCCATTGCAGATTGAGAAAGTCCATTTCTGTGATTGTCTGCCGTACACGCAACCACGTGACCGGTTTCTTGCGATTCGCAGGTGTCATCTGCTCTGCTTCCTGTCACGTGGTCTTCGCTATTTTGCCGATCGTTGTGAGCTTGCTTTGGTCGTCGTGCATTGGCATTGTCTGTATTGTCTGCAATTCTTTCGTTGTCTTTCCTATATTCAGTTCCTTTTTCTTCTTCTCTTTCTGCGATTCCTTCACTGCCTCTCAACTCTGCAATGTTTACACTGTCTTTTCTCTCTGCAACTCCTTTATTCTCTACAATCTTTGCAATTACGTTACTTTCTCTGATATCTGCTATTCCGCCATTGTCTCTCTTCCCTGTATTATCTACTTCACCTGGTCTTGTGTTATCTACTTCACCTGAGTAGTTCCACGACATGGACTTTGCGATCAGTGAAGTTTCGTTGGTGTTCTCAGAGCTGTAGTCAAACCGGTTGACGCTCGCAAAACTTGCGCTTGAAGTCGTATTTGTGTACATCATATTCTACTTGTCTTCTGTGTTCAGTAACCTTATGGTTATGATGCTAAGTTGGATATCCAACTATTAAGCGAACGTGATACCTCTAACCGTGTACGAAGACGTTAATTTATCAGCTCACAGCAGTCAGCTATTCCAAATAAATGATTTCAACTCTTTGGTTATACTAAGTTCAAGAAGCACTGCAGGTCACAGTCTTATTGGGTAATTATGAGTAAGAGAGTCGAACGTATATCACTGAAGACATCGGCAAATGTCCAAGTTCTCTGATGGAAAGGGCCTTCGATTGATTTGAATCTTTGATCCTTGATTGAAAGATCGGATTGTATTAGATCCTGAAAATTAAATAAATTCAGATATTTAGAAATAAGATTAGACCCTGAAATAAAATCACCGCAGATCCTAAGCAATAAATAAATGCATCTCTTCACTGTAACAGATCGTATTAGATTACATTAATTAAAATCCAATTGAATCACTTGTGTTTCTTGTGGATTTCGACAATCAATCCATTCAGAATCTTTGTCAATTTGGGGAATTGATATCTAACGCACACACGTACATCTGTAGTACTCAAGAAAAGCTCCCATCTTCGTGAAAAATTGAACTATCTATTACAATGGTATTTCTTCATCAGAAAAATATATATAATTTAATCAGGGTGGCCGTTAGTACTTGTCGGTCCGACGCTAGCAGGCAAAGTAAAACTGTGACAAATCGAGCCGGGTTAGTGCCATCTGTGGAAAACAGGCCATCTTGAGCTAACACAGCACTCCATCCTTTGTTGGTCTATAGGCCTAAATGAGTAAAAAAAACAAGTTGGAGGTTAAAAATATGTGTAATGTCGTCGAACATAGTTTTGGTTGTTTCTGGGGTTCAGTCAACTGATCATAGAACCACGTTTCATGGTAGAGTTTCTCATGTAGACCTATTATAGGCGCATGTTGGCCAAAACATACGCCTAGTCTTCCTGCACCTATTCAGGAAGCCGAAAGCCTTTATATTTAACAAACCCAGTTAAAATGTAGGCCTACTTGTTACATAACTTGGAGCATTAGCATTTGGACTGACAGTAGACAGTATTTGTAAAGCACCATAGAAGTAGCTTGCTAACGACGATGTCATAGAAATTGTCGTAATTACAATTACAATGTGTCTTAGTTTTGCTTTTACCTTTCTTATTTCGACGCGTCAATTACGTGATCTATTGATAATTAACTAAAGCAGCTAGGCCTACTTATGCAGCCATTTATTTCATACTGCGAGTCAACGTATAAATGACTTTGTATGTGATATAATGGTAGCCTATGTTTTCGTGTGTTATGTGTATTGCTGTTTAGATGGCTGCTGATCTGTTATTGTCTTTGACAATGAGCGCAGCTGTGCCATGGGCGTATTTAGGGGGTTTACGGGTTCAACCCCCCGAAATAAATAATTGCAAAATTTTTTTTAGTCATATTTTTATGTTTTTCATGCTTCGAAATCATTGCTTATGAATATTGACATTTTGTTTTGTGATTTCTATGTAAAATGCAACACGATGTATAAATTCAATACTGTTATAAAAGAACTCAAAAGAATGTAGGAAACTACAAAGCACGTAGCCTATATATTGTTTATAAAATTGAACTATTTTCTAGTTTTTATAGTAATTTCAATAAATGTCTGATTTGCAAGTATTGTCTGCAGTCAAACTAAAACACGACTCAAACAGAGTCAAACTACATCGTAGCTACGAGTAACAGCTGGTTCCTATCAGGACTGAAATAATAGAGCAATTTCGTTCAGATGACAGCTTAAATTGCTACCATTACAGTGTGGAAATTCAAAAAAATTTCAAACCCCTCCCCCTGCTCGGCGCTGCGCGCCTCGGCAGTCCCCCTAAACTTTGAAACCCCCCCACAAATTGTTTCCTGGCTACGCCCCTGAGCTGTGCCAACCACTTTAATACGACCGCCTCAGTACATATTCCCTAAAAGCAAAATAGAATCTCCGGAAGCTCTATCGTAAGAGGTGGTTTAACCAACTGATTCCAAGAATTAGAAAAGGAACACGGAACAATGCGTTATCCAGGAACTAGGACTATACACCGCATCAGGCGGAACATACTTGTTTCAGCAATGGTTTCCACCGAAATTGACTTCTGGCTTCGGCAAGAAGGAAGATCACAACATGCATTTGTCTTCAATCTCTGCGTTTAGGATTCAACTAGCTTTACCCAGTGAGGTAATATTCTCCATCTGTTAGATTCGTTTAGGCATATATGTGCTTCAGCCAAAATATCCTTCAGGGTCAGAAACAGACAGCGGAGGACTAATTTAGCTGAAAGAGGAATCTCAAAGTGAGCAGTCATCGTACCGTACCTTATTATCGTCTTACCAAGCCTCGCCAGGGTAAAGCACATGAAGATCCTAGGTGTCACTTTGTCAGAACAATTCAACTTCGACACGCATGTTAACAACATTGTCATTAAGGCTAGGCAGTCAATGTATGCCCTCCGCGTTCTAACTGCACATGGGTTAAAGGGCCAATCTCTGTGTGATGTAACAAATGCTACCACAGTGTCGCGGATGCTCTATGCGGCCCCGGCGTGGTGGGGCTTTGTGGGGGTAGAGGGACGCTCTCGTCTTCAGGCAACTATACGGCGACTGGTCCGGTCTCGTTATCTACCGGAATCCTACCAAAGTTTCGAGCAACTTTGCAGAAAAGCAGACTCTAACCTCTTTTCTACCATCATCAGCAACCCTGCACATGTATTACATCAACTACTGCCTCCCGTGAAAACTGTTTCATACTCGCTACGTCCCAGAACCCACAATAGAATAATACCCAAGGCAAACTCTCTATCTCGTAAAACATTTGTCACACGGATGCTTTATACTTAATTTTTTTTATATTTGATGATCTTTGTACACCAAAATGCGGTTAGCAGTTGGTTTTTCAATAAAGGATATACTTACTTACTTACTTACTTAAGTTACTTAACCTTGCCTTACCGTACGTCACCGTTCCTATCCTGACCTAACCTACCTTACTTTCGTACATTGTCTTCGTTATCTTACCTTACCTATCCACAACTTATCTCACTTCACTGTACTTCCCTTACCTGACTTAATTTTTCCATACCTTCCCTCAGTTTTCTTTCCTATCTGATTTTACCTTACTTTCCGATCTTACCTTATCTTACGCCTCAGTTTATTCTTTACACTCCCTAACTTATTCTACCTTACCTTATTATCATATCTTCCTTACCTGCATGTATCTTGTCTTATCTATCAAGACACTTCAGGAACAGAGGGGCAAGAGAAAGGAACAGCAACTGAGGTTGTTTACAAGAAATGTAGACCCGCATAAATAAGCAAATAACATTTACATCCATGCAATGCAGTCATAACACACAGCCACACCCACCCACCCACCCACACACACACACACACACACACACACACACACACACACACACACACACACACACACACACACACACACACACACACACACACACACACACACACACACACACACACACACACACACACACACACACACACACACACACACACACACACACACACACACACACACACACACACACACACACACACACACACGTTTTGTATGTCTAGTGCTTTCTACAAATCACCTTGATCTTCACCTGGCAACGTATCAACCCAAGTCCTACGCAAATAGATTCCAGTTCAGCGTCTTCTTTGCGCCAATGTTGTCAGGTGCGGAGTAAGGAAACCTGCAGCAGGTGACTTTCAGGTAAAACGCAAAACCCAACGGTGTGCAGCCGCGCTATAGACCGGAATATATCGACAGCGACCGTTCACAGCATATAGCCTACTAAGACCACAATTAGGCTTATGCAACTGAGACGTACTATGAGACACTACAGCTGATCCAACTGTATGCATAGGAATCGTTAGTTGTGGCCTGAGGACTCCAGCGTGCGCAGAAGCTCTTCAGTCGTCGGTTCCACGAGTCCTGATTACTGTACCGCCAAAGGCCATTTGCGTTCAGCAGAGGAGGAGGCCGCAGTATACGGACACCCGACATGCACCGAGAACAGCCGTGCCCTAGTGCTGTACTTGATTCCGTGGATAGATCTAACGCCAATCACTCCCTCTGACTCATAGATGCAGAGAGCAAAGAACGCATCGATCACTGCAGGTATAATGACATCAATCGCAGATGAAAAGCCCTTAACAGAACGAGCGGCAAGTGAACTCAAGAGCTGCTGATAAAAATCGATTAAACGACTGATTATCTGATTGCATGACTTATGGAATAAAGCATTTATCCAATGATCAATCACCGATGAATCAACGATTAAAGGAATACTATAATCTGATCTAGTGACTTCTAGAGCGCAGTTAATATAATTTATAAGGCACCAATCGATGTAAATATCGTAGCCTAAGTCATAATCCATTAGAAAAATCAGGTCGAAAACCAATAAGTCAGAAGTCAAACAACGGAGGCTGAGCAAGCTGAAAAGGATGAGTTTTAAGCTTTGTTTAATGAACTGATAAACTGATTAATTAAATTCTAAAGTGATGAATATGATGAACATTAACTAATTAATGCGGGGCCTAAAACGGTGTCCTTTCTTACACAGTGTGCAGTTGACTTGTTTGGAGTGGGCAGCGTGTAATATGAATTTTTGAGTATGTCTATTGAATAGATTTCTGAACATTTTAGCCACTTAATTGATGAATCATCAATGCTGAATTCATGTATTCGTCAACTGTTGAACTAATCAATCAATGAATTGATGAATGGACGAGTTTATAAACCAATTAATCAATTAAATAATGAATCGATAGATTGAAAAAATTGATTAACTGATATGAATCGAATAATGTCATCGTTAGAATATCAGATTCGTAAATTTTCTATTGTTGATATTAATACTATTTTGCATCAAACGGAATCCCTGACCGCAAATTTAAACGGACACATGAATAAATTCCTTGTTTACTTTTAATTTCGACAAGTGTGAATTGGAAGTCGAGGAAATCAGTTGCTATGTCCCACCTGCAATCTGCTGTCACCTGGCGATTGGGGTGGCAAACGTTAGCCTAAGCATTAGCACACAGCAATCAGATGATAGACGCTGGTGTAAGAAGAATGCCAAGAAGAAGATTGCGGAGACGAAGAATGCGAAGACGAAGAATGTGAAGACGCAGAAAAATGCGAAGAAAGAATGTGAAGAAGAAGAGTGTCAAGAAGAAGAATGTGAAGAAGAAGAATGTGAAGAAGAATAATGTGAAGGTAAAGAATGCGAAAAGAAGAATGCGAAAAAGATAATAGTAAGATAATGTGAAGAAAAGGAATGCGAAGAAGAAGAAAAAAGAAGAAAAGAGTTTGAAGAATGTGAAGAATGCGAAGGCGAAGCCTGCGAGGGCAAAGAAGAAGAATGTGAAGAAGAAAATAATAAGAAAAATGCGAAGACGAAAAAAGAAGAAAAGAGCTTGAAGAATGTGAAGAATTCGAAGGTGAAGGTGAAGATGAATGCGAAGATAAAGATGAGGAAGAAGAAATAAAGAAGAGGAAGAATGCTAAGGCGAGTAAGAACGATGCGAAGGTGAAGGCGAAGAGAGGATGATGATGAAGAAAAAAAGAAAGAGAAGGAGGAAGAAAACGTGTAGGTGGAAAAGGATGAGAAAAAGATGATATGATATGTGAAACCAAACACGAAATCCGATCGGGTGGTAACCCCCCCCTTGGTAGCCGATGTCGCAAAAACCTTGGTAGGCTGAAGGTTAAATCTCGGGCTAACACTGGGATAGGCCTACTAAATGGCGTGGCGTCCATTCAAACGGTCGAACGGTGGTGAAGGGTTGCGACTCATCAGATCAATTCATTGAAAAATTAGTAGGGTCAAGGCTATAATTAATCGGTCGCTATAGAAAACAGCGAAGGTTTACATTTTACATTTTTAAATCCAGCGGGAACGGTATATATTATATCGGATAGAGCAAATTCACATACACGGGCGTACCTGGTGAGCACCAGGCTCCGCCACCAGCCAAAGCAGCCGAGGTTAACTATACGCAAATCAAGCGAGAACGATATATGAAGGTAGAGATAACCCGTGCGAAACCCGGTAGCTACATCTAGTGTTTAACTAAAAAATAACCTGGAAAAACAGCGATTCCATTTTGTTAACTTTATTCTATCTTCCTTCCCAATAAACACTAGAAGCGCTGACAGTCGCAGTTTTTATCGGTTACATAATGAATAGCACGCGGTATTTTACGGCGCGTTTTTATGCGCGCGGTATATAACTGCGCAGTTTTGGCGCGCGGTTTTGAAAGGATACCCTAATCTACAACTGAATGAATGAAAATCAGGTAGAAGTGGCAGTAGGGTTGCCACCTTTTCGAACTAGGAAGTCGGGACGCAACTTTTCGTAAAACACCTCACAAGTTGCGATCATGTGGGGGCGGCCGCACAAGTCGTCCAACCGAGTAATTTTTTGGTGTTTAAATATCGTTATTAAAGATTTGTGTTAGGTACAAATATCTATCTATTTATCTATGAAATTTATATAGCGCCCCTTCAAGATAACCACTCTGAGGCGCTCTTGACCCAGGCCCGGTCAAAAAGTAAAGTTTTAAGTAATTCATAAAAATAGCTAGAGAGGTCTCGCGGGACAGAACGCAAGTCAGTGGGGAGGCTATTCCAAACGGAAGGACCCACTTCGCGTAGTATACCACTGCTCTGGAGTCGTAAGTGAAGTAAGAGAACAGGATGCAAGTAAAGAACCTGATTCAAGTAGACTCCACATAAGCTGTAAAGGGAGTAGGGACACGGGACATTTGCCTCGAAATCGAGACTGTCCCGACAAAGTCGAGACGGGTGGCAACCCTAGGCTAAGTGGCAGAAACTTCTGAACTGCGAGATGTTCTTGAATTTATAACATTGCCTTAGACTATATAAAATGCAACCAATTTTTCTGAATTTGTACTAAAATATAAAAACAAATTTTAGTATTAGGCCTACTTTAATTTGAATTTTTTAGTTCACAAATTTCTAAGGAAATTTGATTCCTCCGTGTTTTCTGAGAACAATCGGATGATTAATCACTTTAGCCTACTTTAATCATATGATCAATTTTAAGATTATATAGATTTAAGATATATAGATTAAAACTTATAATATATATATATATATATATATATATATATATATATAAGTCTACAAGATATTTTGAGCTCGCATATAGTCTTGTCTTCTGAACGTTTGATTAAAAATCGCCAACTTTTGCAATAAATAACAACTTGTAACATGTTCTTCGATATCTTCCATTTCACATTAACAATTTATTTTATATAATCGCAAAGAGTGATCACAGCTTCAACACTACTATATAGATCTATCACGTGCACCATCGTAGCGACGGCTGTGTGCGCGTGTCACCATAAGAAGCAGAATAAAAAGCCATTTGGCACGTGCCACCGTAATACTATACCACAAGAAAAACCAGGCCAAATGCTACACTAAATTAAGTCTTTGTAACTCAACTATTGCAATTATACGAGACCTATGACAAAATACAAAACAGATATACTGCGTAAGGAAGAGTTCAGACAAAAACACGAGGCACACTTGCAAAAACATTCAGGAAAGAAACCGTAATATCAGGCACACAGGTCAAAGCGACGAGTAAAACGTTCTGTCCCAGTCTTCAGAAATACATGGTCCCCAAGTCTGAATTATAAAAACCCAAGCAGAACGAATTTTGACAACTCGAATGGAATCGTGACAGAACAAACACCAGACATATTATAGCCTATTGGTTACGTTGGACAACGAATTATAATCTTTCCCTGAAAACTTTCGGGTGTATCTTTTGCATTTTGGATTGCTAATGACGAACGTCACCTTCAATTTTTCCTTATACATAGGCTGCCAACCGTTTCTTTGGAATCGTCAAATTTTTATTTCCTCTCACATTTCATTCAATAATCCCAGAAGGTTAGCTATTTTGTTTAGTCAGTACATGCCTGGGCCCTGGGCATGCACTCGGTGCAGGTTGCACGACATGCAATAGAAATGTTAAGGGCTCCTCACATTAGCTGTTCAACATATGCTGTCGATATGAGAGCTTGGCTTAGAGGTATACTCATAAGTCAATGGCGTTCGTAGTCCCAAGGATATGGCGAGAATAGAAGGATCACGTGACGGACTGTTGCTTAATATGTTTGACCAATATCCCTGCTAAAACTTAGTAAAAAGAATAAATATATTGAATACCGTGCTCTGCCTTCAGCCATGAGACATGTGCCTCATGACGACAGTATGTCAGTACCGAAGCCAACAGAGACATGGAACGTATAGTCCATACATGGGGCAGACAATGCACGAGTCAGACGTGAAAAAACGACATTGATCTAGAATTTGAACCGTTTATTTCCGGTGAACGTCATCTGATAATACAGTCAGAATTTAAATGATCTAGTCAGGTATTTAAGTTTATCAACAAGATTAGGTGGTTATCTCCCAGTTCCGGTGATGGAACTCCTAGTTCATGAGGCTGATCTAGAATCAGAAGTGCCGGTAGGTCTCTGAATATGACCACTGCTCGTAAACACGGCTCGAAATTACGGACACACGCGTTGTGAAATTATCTATATTTATTCCCACGTCCAATTCTTAAAGAAAAAGCGCTTGTTACTCTTGTTATTCGAAGATTTAACCACCATCATCACCAAAATATCGGACATCTTCCTATCCAAGCAAATTCTTGTACCAGTTCCGCCTCTTAGAAACAATTACTCTGTTAATCATTACTTAATTAGATACGACTATATAAATAGTATATATGTGCATTTAAATTCATATATATATATATAGGCCCTGTATATATATATATATATGTATGTATGCATGTAGGCTATGTATGTAGCATAGTCGAATGCGATATATAGATGTAAAACGTATAACATAATTACATGCATAGAAAACATATCTTACCGGCTTAAGCTATAGCATAGGAAAGTGAGAGTAGAATTAATTGCATCTAGGGCCATAATAACATCTAAAATCGTGCATATCGACCATTAGCTTAGGTACTTGGTAAATCGCTTAAGTTGTCTTAATTCATATGCATAATATACATATATCTATGTATATATTATGTATATGTATGTATATATGTATGTGTATATATAGCCTACTCATGTATAAATGTATATAAGTATTTGACTGTGTACTTATGTGGTGAAAACTACACGTTTACACATGTGTAATACGCATAGATGATTTCATTTATATACAAAATATTTGTGCATAAATATATATTCTTGAGGAATACATAAATATGTATATATATAAATATATATATATATTTGTATATATATATATACATGGACTCATGTATAGTTATAGGTGTAAGTTTTCGAAACGGTGAAACGGAAACAGTTCAATTAGGACTTAGGCCTAGTAATCGACTCAATGGGCGTCATTTTCCGTAAACACAATTGATAGTATCGTCTTAAAAACGCACCCGGCACGTGCCTCTCTCTTCCTATCAGCCGCTACTGACTTAGTTGAACCACAATGAGTGTTGTGACGAGAGATGAAGAAACAAGAAATTAACAATAGTCGCCTACGAAGAAAATAATGGGAAAACTAATGGCTTTCCAATGACACACATAATATGTCTGAAGCAGAGTCGAAATGAGCACAGATGACAATAACATCATCATAATAATCAACATCGTCGTCGTCATAATCATCATCTCGTCGTCATCATCATAATAATCATCATCGTCATTATTATCATCATCACCATCATCATCATGATCAACGCCGTCGTCGTCATCATCGTCGTCGTCATCATCATCATCATTAACATAATTGTGAACATCATCGTCGTCATCATCATCATCATCATTAACATAATCGTGAACATCATCGTCGTCATCATCATCATCATTAACATAATCGTGAACATCTTCGCTGTCATCATGATCATCGCTATGATTATCTTCATCATCATTGTCGTCATCATCATAGTCGCCATTATCACCATCATCATCATATTAGTAATCGCCTTTATGACCATGATTATAAAACGATTTCCTGCAAATATTTCGGCGAAGATCCGCTGTGCTTATTTGCTACCCACCATTCTTAACTCAGAGATCGTCCAGAACCAAAAGCAATTGTTTTAAGAGGTTATACATTTTACACAGACATTTATATAAAGAAACCATCATATATACATATACATAATGCATGTTCAAGTACGTAACAGTGTTTTGAATGGCATTGCCAAGTAATATTTTAAGGAGTTACAGTCCGTTCTCTTACGCCACTGGACGCCTAATCACCCGGAAGGAAAGTGTGACCACAGCGCTAACACTAGGCGTTACAATACCAATAATAATAGTAGGCCTATTCATTTATTCAAATTAGACAAGTTCTCACAGACACAGTTTGTTTACATACTTAAGTTCCTTATAATAAGCTACTTATGGATTTGCGCCTGGTTTCTTCCGATATAACAGATGTTATATAAATGTTTGCATTTATTTGTATATTATAATCAGTTGACTTCCTATTATAGCACCAAGCGAAGTCGGCTAAAATTGCCTTCTTCATGCGAAGGTCGGGAATCGAGTATTTATCACTCTCTTCTTCTGCACAAATATTGTCTAAATATCCGATGTCACAATGGAAATTATCGTAGACCTAGTTTTACCGATTACCGAATAACTTCTGGATTAAATCAAGATTTCTGATAAGATTTTGGCAAACGAAAAACAAGTGAGACGTCGAACAATCAGGACCAGGATTTTGCGGCGTCAAGTCTTAGTTCTTGCAGCTCCGCCAACAAAACTGATGCAAACTTCATATCCACGTCATGCGTATATGAAGACTACTACTGACTACAGTTTAAGGACTGCTTGGACCAAATTTCTAACTGCTTGCATGGTTAATAATAACTGCCTTGAAATGATGCAAGCAATCCTTATGCAACCACATTTTTTTGTTTGAACGTGGGGTCTCCCCGCATGGTGGGGATTGGGGAACACTGCTGATGAGTTTTCTCTTGAAGTAGCGCTTTAATTTTTTTACTTATGTTACATATAGCCTATAAATATACATACATATACATGTATATATACACTCAACACCATCTTTTATAAATATACAATAACTGGCAAGTTTTTGCTGTGTCATATAATATTTTATAGAAGTCCATAATTATTGTCTCTCAACATTCCACTAGTGATAATAGGAGGCCTAGCATCAGACAAACACAGAAGCGGTGCGTTTTCTTTTAACTTCTGAAGTGACCGTTGCTTCTTAACTTGGCCGACATGGAGGAGTTGAATAGAAATCGATTCATTCCATCAGATGTCGCAATTCGCCGCGTGTCGTCGCCACCGATAAAACACTCGACGTCTGCACTCAGTGATAAATGGCTCAAAACCAACAGCAATATCGTCGCCACCGTAGCGTTGACATTTGTCTCGAATGCCAATTTTATAGCGCTATAAACTGTTATGGCGATTGGTCCCCGTGGCAGGCGATAGCAAGGCAATAAGCATTGGTGAGCAAGTAGTCGCAAAACTGTCGTTGTAATTGGCTACATGATGCAATGTCGGCTTTGGTCCTTGTGGTAGCCACGTGAGGCTAAGCGATGTTTAGGATGCAGGAATTCAGTAACAGCCATGGAAGCCTATTAGGGACAATTTGGTAATAATTCAGTAACAACTGTTATAGCCTTTAAGGGACAGTTTAGCCGCACGTTCACCTTCCATCATTACGCTCTTCACTTCTTCATCTCCCCAGCATCACGTTCATTGCCTTTATCACAGTGTCACATACGTGTTACAACTGTCTTGCGCTATATATCTCAATATCCGTTTTCTGGAAATGCACGACATAAGAGTGATGCAATGCTCACTAAGCACTTAGCTAACGATGAACATTAATTTTGAAGAACTGTTTGTTTCCTCTTACATGTAGTTGTTGCTGAATTTTGAACTAAGTAAAATTTACTTAGTTAATGATAATTATTTACATTGTTAATGATTATTTAACTGATGATTATTTAATAATCTTCAGCTCCATATAGCTTTCCGCAAACTACAAGCAACAAAGCAACAATGCAAAGAATAGGATATAACAACAAAGCACAATGACGGTAAAAGCCACAGTCAAACAATGCAAATATAGTTTTTATTTTATTACAATGCAATTCAATACAACTACGTTTGAAAGTGCCTTCTTCCAAAGTTCTTAAGTGCACACACAACCACACGATAGAACACTGATAGTGCCGAGCAATAACTAGTGAAGGACTTGACTTGCTCAAGGCCTTGCTCAAGGTCCTTGACGGTCCGGGGAGGCTCAAACCTGTACTCGCTTTACAATGTGCTCATTACAAGCCGAACGCTCTAGCTAATTGGCTACTGTACCCTACATGCAGCTCAACGATTCAACGAGAACAAACTAACAACGTGTATAGCGACAAATTGCAGGAACCAGAGTATTCAACTATGTCGGTATTGAAATAATCGTAAGCTCTAAATTTCTAAAGCGCCACTCGAAAGCTATGCGCCGGGCACCAGCTTATTCACGAGCGCAGCATCTTGTCAGAGGAACTGCTCAGAGATGTCCAGTGGCGACCAGAGTCCGGTTGCCAGAGAGACCGGAGAGAGGAGGCAGTAGCAAAAAGGAGATAATAATGTTAGAAATAGCAGCTGCAGCAGCAGCAGTAGTAATAGTAGTAGTAGTTGTAGTAGTAGTAGTAGTACATTTCTTCATATATAATTAATTAATTATGTCTCCAATGTAGTGTAAACTACTAAGGTTTACACTAATTGGAGATATGCTTTGATCATACGCCAGGTCACTTGTTATTCTTTCAATGCCCCTTTTGGATAGTTAATAAGGTCAAGCTAATAATGTTACGTCAACGATTCAGATGCAACCAGTTCTTGAAATAATATATGAATATGTAATGAATCCAAGGTAGGCCCATATAAATGTCATTATGTCAATTCAATAAACATCAATGTTATTCATTAGAATAGATAATGAACTAATTAAATGACCTAATTGGACCTACTTAGACCAGAATCTTATTTGACTAATATCTATGTATTACATCAACACCTATGTTAACCTCCCACGTTGTAGCAGATCAACAATAATTATTCCTTGGTAGTTCGCTCTCTACGCCTTCTGCCTTCAGTGTTCGGTTACCACGGAGTCTTGACGGCGTCCATGACATACGCCTACTACGACGAACCACTGTGTGCACTCGATATTGCTAGATCGGTCGCTTCTTTATGAATCGCAACGCACAGTTCACCAGCAACAGTTCCTTCGAACAAACAATGTTCCTTCAACTCTCTGGAATGTAATTCCCGCAAATAGCCTAGTTCGTGTAGCCTATTACCCGACGACGAACCCTACGACACTGTGATAACCTTCGATTTCTACACTGCACTTAGAGCAAGCCAGAACATCGTTTGATAAGTTCGATGTTTAGGAGTTTCTTCACAAATGCTAGTTAGGCAAATAATAAAACACATAATAGTAATTCCTCATAGATGCTGGTTCTAAGTGAGGTTAACAACTGTTAATTAGACTATTGTAACGAATAACTGTTCTCATTTGAATATTAAAATACTTAAATGACAAGATCTCTAGTTGAACTAGGCCTACTTAAGATTTCATTGAATATAGGCCTATTTCTTAAAGAACTGTGTTCATTGATCTATGATTAATAACTATATTCTTTGCTGGCCTTGGGGGCATTCGATTAACAAAAGTAGCGTCAGTAAACTCAAACTCTAAATATCGTAAGAAGTAGGGTAGAGTGGGGCAAAACGCCCCCTCCCGGTCCTGTCCCTTCGCCATGTAATGAACTGTTTGAATGTTCTGGGTTTCTTAGTTGCACCCTATTGAGATAATCGTGAGTTATTTTCCTTTCGATGGTTTACTTATTTTTGTTTTTAAAGAAATTTATTTTTTCGTGTTTCCTTGTAAGAGTTTGCCGCCAAGTCTGTATCATTAATAATGCCGAAATGCCAGACATAGCCAACAATACAAATATAGGTTTAAAGTATACCATATGTGACCCAGGGAATCAAAATGAGTCGGATGTCGGCAATTTACATTCCTAGGAAAACAGCAAAATATGATCAGATGTAACTTTTTCTTATTTTCAGATTTTAATGAAAATGGTGACTTTTTTACATTTCTGATTTCTCACATTTTTTTAAATTCATTGTTTTAATGTGTATTTTCGGAATTTTTTACAGAGAATACTTTAATCTTTTTGTGATTATATATTAAAATAAATTAAAAATTAAAAAAACACATAATCATTCGTAACTTTGTCAAAAAATAAGGTAGAACCAAACTTGTGGTGCCATTTTAAAGCACAAAATGTGGTATTTAAGAATATGTAAAAATACTCATATTCTAAAATTTCCGATATGTGACTCATTTTCTTTATCCTTTGGGTCACATATATCGAATTACTGTGAACAATAAATGGGGCTTTAACATATCAAGTTTTTAATGATATGGGCAATCTCACAGGGTAGCACCAAGCGGGGCAAAACACCCCTATGGAAATGTGGACATGGGGCAAAACGCCCCACCCTCATCTGAAGTAAAACGCATTTTAAATTATTTTTTATGACATTCTTTTTAGAAAAAAATTCTAGAGATCTTTACTTCTTATAGTTAGTGTTGTATCAATGCATTGATTTTCAAATGATTATGTGCATCAACTTTTCAGGCGTTTAAACGATAACCTTATGGCATTTCTCAATGTCATTTACATGTAGCCAATAGCAGGTCTATCCTTATTAAGCAATTGTTTTGTGTGTGTTAAAATGTACAGAAGGCAGTCATAAATACCCTAAGAGGCTAAATTTAAGTTCTGTAGCCTACATCTTTTAAGAGTACCTGGTACATTTAGACTTTAGAGGTCACAAAGGTTTTCGGAAAATACAAGGGCGCGTTTTGCCCCAGGTGAGGGGAAAAACGCCCCCTTTGAAGCATTGTCTATTTTATTATTTTTTAAAGTAATCTTTTAGGGAATTTTATCGAACATAATTATACTTTACTTGGGACGTTGAGCATTATAGATCTTACAATAATTTCATGCTTAAAATGCTGCTATACTCACGTTGTAATTGAGCAAAAATCGTTAAAGGGGGCGTTTTGCCCCACTCTACCCTACGACCCGTTACAGAATGATTGAAGGAATAATAGATATAGGAAAATGATACAATGAGAAGAATAAAGGATGAAAGAAAAGGCGACAATAGAAAATACAAAAAACGGTCATAATGGGCGAAAAGACGAATTAGACAGAGAGAAAAGTCAGATGATTGGAGAGGGATAGATAGTGATGAAGTCACAGACACTCGCAGCACCAGAAAGAAAGAAACAAAGATAAACAAAAGCGACAGAGCTAAAACCAAGTAGAGAGGGAGAGAAGGAGAAAAAGAAAGAGATAGAAAGAAGGAGAGAAATACAAGAATAAATAGAGAGACAGAGGCAGACATATTACGTAGACAAAGACAGAGGGAAACGGAAAAGGAGAGTCAGGGTCGTCGCAACTGTTATGAAGTCGACATGAGTAGCGGAAGAGGAGGAGGAGGAGGCTTCGAGTCGTCATTGGAGGTCGTCGTCTTGGGCCGATCATTGAAGGATCAGTTGAAGTGTCCGATGGTCGTGACAGTTTAATGCAGACCGTCTTCTGAACGGTCCTAGACGGCCACCTAATGAAGACGCTCTGTCATCAGAAACGTCGCCTTTCCGATATTATGTCCTACGCGTCTGATACACCATCTTTCAGGCCAATTACACCGACGCCTCCGCTTGTCCCTCTAAACATATCCCTACGTCTGCTTTTTCGCGCCTTTTCACGCTGCCGTCTGCTGGATGACCAGGAGCTCGATCGAACCCTACCCTCCGTCTGGTTTTCCTCACCGACCTCCTTCCATCTACCCATCCATCTCTAGGTCCATCCACCCGTCTGTCCGTCCATTTGCAACCGTAAGTTTCGTGTCAGTGCTGAAGGCGTGGCGCTGATAAAAAGCCGAGCTGGCACGAGCCTCCCGCAGTCAGTGTTGCTGAAGTCGACGCAGTTGGAAGTTGGCTCCGATTCAGTTGACTCTGTTGTTGTTGTTGTTGTTGTTGTTCTTGTAAACCGGTGACAACGATGTACATACCCTACCTGACGTCCTCGAAAAAAGCTGTTTCGGTTGTGAGCGCCGCACGACAGCGATCCTCCAAGAGCTTCCTACAAGATATTCTCGACTGTCTGCTGGAAACAGTCTGCTACGGTAAGACAACCAACTATTAAACTATTAACTATTTACTTTTAACTATTTACTATTTATTATTAACTATTAACTCTAACTGAGGCGTCGTTATGAATTATACCAGACCAATTGATGTTTTCTCAATACAATACAATACAATACAATACTACAACAGTTGTATTTGATATTGCGCTCCCTCCAAAGTTCAGAGGTGCACACATGACAATATGACAGAACATCGATGGCGCTGAGCAACTGTGAGTGAAGGACTTGCTCAAGGTCCTAATGCACGGTGACCACCTGAGTGGGGGCTCGAACCCATACTCTCCTGGCTACAGACCAAGGCCGTATTTAGGGGTGTTTTGGGTGTTTAAACACCCCCGAAATTAAATAATGTATTACATAAATATTGCATTTACTAACATATACGGTGTAAGAACTAAGAGCACTCATGTGAACTTAGAAGATGCAGCTCTACAGTGCTTAGAGAGCTCACAACGCTCCTCCAAAACCCTTATAGACGGTTGACTTGTTTGCTTGTCAGCTTGTTCAAGAACGAGTAAACACCCCCCGAAACAAAATCCTGGCTGCGGCCTTGCTACAGACCAAACGATCCCGATGCCCCGATTGCAGGGTATAGTAGCCGATTGGCTAGAGCGTTTGAACTGTAACGCAGAGAGTACGGGTTAGACGGTACTGTGTAGGGCCTTGAGCAAGTCTTTTACTCACTAATGCTCAGCTCCATCAATTGATACTTGCTCATTAGTTAATTGAGCTCAATAAGTGCATAGTAATAAATAAACAATAATATTAATCGTTAACTTGGAGTTGCTCTGTCGCAGTTTATACTGTATTATTTTCGATTATTCAAAAACTCATCATAATCCGTAATCGATCATTTGGCAAACATCAAATCTGGAAAAACATATTTTGCAGTTATCGCTGTTTCATTACGGCGGATTTAAACTATGAAAAGTGTCTTCCGATACCCTGTGGAATATCACACGGATCTGTGTTTGGTCCCCTCGTATTTCTTCTAGGCCCTATATGTTAACGATTCGATCCCAGGTAGCCTACTGATATAGGCCTACGACTATTTGCTGACGATACAAATATTTTCTTTCGTGCATGTAAAATAGCAGACATGCATTTAAACGCTAGCGCCATGTTAAATAATTTGCGCGATTGGTTTTTGGGGAATAAAATGTCCTTTAGGCTTTTACAAAGATATTAAAGACGTCCTATTATTATGGCTTTCTATTACAAAAGAAAAACATCCTCGATCGTGGTTTCATTATCTTAGGTCGGGAGCGCCTATGATGAGTCTCTCCTGACGTGGCGATAAATAAATTGGCAATTACCATTACCATTAACTCAATGATAACGCTTGGGAAGTTTTGGTTGACTGAAGCCTATAGGCCTATGTATCCGGAAGTGGGAATGCCTACGCAATTATAGTAGGCCTATAACTAATATGTCAAGATGCAGGAGTGCATGAGAGATAAGGTTCTCAGCCGTGTCAAAGGATAAACTTCATGCCCGTGGCGCATTGGATAACATCTTGCACAGAGACCGAGAGGTACCGAGTTCGAGCCCCCGTTGGGCGGATATGCTTTGTAGGCTGCTATTAGCGCCGTTGTATTGCAGGCTGTCTGTTCTGTTAGTAGTTAAGATTTAAATTGCATAACATGTAAATGTACAGCGCAGTGCGTTTGTCAGGCGCTTATTAAAGAAAATATATTATATTATTTTTATTATTTAAAACACAGCGACCTTATCCTGCCTTTCTGACGAAATAATGACGTAGAGCAGGGGTTGACATGCAGAGAATTCGCAGGCATTTAAGATGGATGGATGAAGTGGACTTACTTATGGACGAGATTAGTTTGATTAATTCATTGAAATCGCTGAACTGACATACTAGGATGAACAGGATGAATTACTCAACTAAGACAACAATGATGATGGCAAGCGCTAGATGTGACAGTGATGATGGTGATGAAAATGACGACGACGACAAATTATAGTGTTGACGACTACAACATTGAACAATGCTAAATGATAGGGTAAAAGTGATGATGATGATATTTATCATAGTTGTTAAAAACGGTAAAATCAAAATAAAAAACGAAAAAACGTCGTTTTATTGAAAAAAATAAAAAACGGAAAAAACGACAAAAAACGGACAAGAGAATAATTTGACTTTTCTACATCTTTAGCCTAACTACATTTTAAAATTAAAAACCTTGTTTACACAATTTAATTTTAATCAGCAAATAACATAACTTTATTAGTAGCCTAAACACCAAGTAACACTAATCTACAACAATTATTTTCTTTTTCATAAGTTTGGTTTAAAAAGAAATTGAGAAATAAAAAACATTGAAATCTTTTCAAATTTAAATTGTAGACTTAAGTCCACATGAACCCATGCTGACATAAGCAATTAAGAACTAAACTTTGCAAGTATAGAGTGTACTTAATTAAAAATTGTAGGTCTACGTACAATTCTGACTTATATGATATAAGAACTTGATATGGAGTAATATCCGTCAGTTTATCAGTCAATCAGAGATTACTGAGTACAAAGACAACATTTCGCATTTTGGATAACTTAGAAATTCAAATAACATTTATAAATGTTATTTCCCGTACACTGGTGTACAGTGCTGTTTATTTCAACTGATGACACTAAATAGTGACGTAAATTAGATGAATCCTTGAAAGGACGGAGACAACGTAAGGGATATCAGACAAAAATAAAATTAAACAAATAGTAACAGATAGTAAATAAATAAATAAATAAAGATGCATAAAAAAGTAAAAAAAACGGAAAAAAACGGGACGAGAAATAAAAAAACGAAAAAACGACGTTTTTTGGAAAAAAATAAAACACGAAAAAAACGTTTTTTGCCACTATGATATTTATATCAACGATGATGACGACGACGACGATAATGTTGATGATGACGATACGCAGATGTTGATGATGATGCTACACAAGATGCCACCGAACAGAATCACAAGAAGTTCAGCGTCCGGCAGAAGCAGCAGCCCCAGCATCTGCCGCAGCAACATCAGCAGCCACCGGATGTAGTTCCGCTTCGCTGGTTCTCATCGTCCGAAGTCCAGCTCACGCATCGTAAGAACTGCTGGCCCGTCGAAAGTGACCAGACGAGCTGCCTGAATGGCGGACAATGCTTCGCTGTTGAATTCCACGACGGATTCCGAAGAGCAGGATGTAGGTAAGAAACTAAATTATAGTCGAATGGTCCGAACTGTAGAATTAATTTGATAATTTTTAATTAAATAAAGTAATATGAAAATGTAAAGTTTTTTTAGAGCGAATCTGCTATTTTTCAATGAGTTGATCGGGTGACGTCCTTTGCCACCTTTGCTTGTCGTTTGAATGGGTGTCACTCCAGTTAAGGCCCCTCAACGTGTAGCCTACGTGTCTTTCTAATATAATGTAACCGACAATGTGTATTCAGCGGCATAGGCGGCATTTTTAACCAGATGGCCAAATACCCTACTGAAGAGTGCAGAGGTTCCGGACACCGAGCACCGAAGGCGCGAAACGTTTTGATGACAATGAGGGAGAGTGGTAAGTCGCCCCAGCTGTATGGGTCTAGGACGGATCCCAAAGTGAACACGAAGCATTAAGTATGATTGGGATGTGGTACGCCGGAGTTGGGCAGGGAGCGCCCTTAAGTAAGTATCTTGGAGACGCGCATTCATTCACTCATCTGAATGAGTGAATGAATGAGTGAATACACCTAAGACACCTAATCGGACCTACACAAATCCCAAGTATTTAGGTCCTATAGCCTCAGAGGACCGGACTCCAGGACCGCCGGCCAGCTATGCCAGTGGATCCATTTATATAGCGCTCTTTAAGAATATCTTTAACCCATTGTACGCATAATATAACGGAACATTTCTACAGAGCCTTCTAGAGAACCTCTCTCTAAGGCGCTATCCTCTGTAGGCGTCCTGTGAATTAGGACCATACAGTTCAATTGTTTCTGTGAGGAAAACGCACGTAATACATGTATCGGATTTCATGCAGAATAAACTGCATTGGTTTCCGATGCAGAAACGCACTGAGTTAAGATGCTTAGGCGTAACTGCCTTGAACGCTTTCTTAACCCTCGGGCTACCAAAGCGGGGGGGGGGACCACACCCCTCCTACGTTTTTATGCATAACATTTTTGTTTCACATGGAATATAATTTTTACAGTTTAGGTAGCTGTAGCAGAATAATTTGGGCACATTTTGAGGTAAACATAATGGTGGTATCTCACGCCATTCAAAAGTTATACCCGATATACCCGAGGTACCGGGGGGTGGATACCCCCCTTAATTTTTCGAATATAGCGTATTCATTTTTCTTCCTGGAAGAGAAACAAATATACCATTCTGTAGAGGGAATGCAGGGCTACATTTGCTTGCTTACTTATTTGTCTTTTGAACACTGGAAGTGATAAAAATATATAATAATACGCGATATCTGTCTGAAAATGGCTGAATGCAGCACACAACGTAAACCGATATTTCTACGTAAACGTTTGTCAGCAGCTACAGATTTAGAACTTATATTACCTCAAACAGATACTGAAGTGAGAAGCCAGTTTACAGGAAGCATTCGCACAAAAAAACTGCAGTAACTTGCAATAACTGCAAGGACCACTGACATATTTGACTGCCGTGAACAATAACGCAGTCTTGTTTCATGCTGATAGGGGGAGAATGTCCTGCATTGGATCAATTTTTACATTTTTATGCATACAATTGGTATTAGTTGTAGTGCATATATTTTGTTGTCATTATCAGAAAGAACAACGTTTAATCAATCGAATGTGATATATACTACTACATTATTGCAAGAATAAACCATAACAATTTAGTATTTTCCTCACTGGAAAAAATCGTCCAAATGCAGGCCACTATGGCCTGCATTGGGACACTGCTTGGAGAGCGTTGGGTCAAGCAACTGATCTTATTCTAATCAGGTTCAATAGAGTGTAACAGCTCATATTGCAGTTGAAGATGACATTCTGTTTCACAAAATATACAGTAAATTATTATTATTTGTCCCTAGGTACCTCAGATCCACCAGGAATTAAAATCTTATTATTAGTAGGTAAGCGTGTCCTGCATTGGGTCATTTTTTTCATTTTAATGCATAAATTTGGTGTTAGTTGTAGTATATATATTTTGTTGTCACCAAATATTATTTAATATACGTCTACTGAAGTCATAAAATATACAGCAAAACTATTTAAGTTTAATTTTCTATGAATGGCATGTATTGGGTATGTCCCAATGCAGGCCATCAGTGCATGTCCTAATGCAGGCCATCAATGGGCGGTTACCTATTTTTCAGATAATACATAAGGTAACATGCATATGACCTCCAAATTTCACCATATGCTTCGAAATATACTGTCCTAAATAGTTCACAGAAATTTTTGGCTAAATTAGCACCAGGTATTTAATACATTGACTGAGACTGTAAGAGTAAAAGTTACTTTTTGGACCTCAAAATGAAGATATGCAGTATCTCTGTCAAAAGCTTTTCAATTCGCAGCAAAAGACGCCTGATCACTATCTCATCAAAAATACGTTCGCTGGGCGACGCCACACGCGATAATATATAACCACGGCTTAGATACCACCACTGTCCCAATGCAGGACATGTCCCAATGCAGGACATTCTCCCCTATAGCTGCATGCCTTTAGATTTCGCTACAACTATGGACTAGTTTATAGGCTATTGCTACAAATGAAGCATCATTATGTTTAAAATGTTCTTGGATACATAGATCAGTTTCAAAACACACATAATCTTATATTTGTTTATCCAAAAGTAAAAAATGTACGCAATAATATAAAATATCGCTAATTATGGCTCCGTTGTTAAAATCATGTAATTTCGAGGTGCATTCACATAATGTACAACTAAATATACCATTTTGTTCAGAAATGAATGCTGAATCCATTGCTGTATTACAAGATATGATATGTGAAACAAAACGCGAAATCCAGGGGTGGTAACCAAACCCCCCTTGGTAGCCCATGTCACAAAAAACCTCGGTAGCCTGAGGGTTAATCTTAACTGAGGGAAACACGACCGTGTCATTCTTGTCCATTCCTGGCCGCAGATCTCTCCGCTCTGCTCTACAGCGCGAACAGGTTATCCGTTGGTCTGAACTTCCATAGTCGAAACCAGAAGCTTCGCTATGATTTGCCTATTTTTGGGATTAGGTTGCAAGCAATCTGCGATAGAATGGCGACGGAAGTAGTTGTCAACAATAATTTGCAGTTTATTAATGCGATCAAGTGTCAGTATTCCTATGCTGGCAAAAGCTGGCTCTGAAACTATAGCACGTGGAAATAGTCTAGGCCTACGGGTTGCGAGTATCCGGTGTGTTTCTTCCGTATTGTCAGGCAATTATTTTTACGCAAGCGGCGTAATTTGAAATCCAGGTTATGTTACAGTATGAGAGCTCTGGATAGATCGAGGAATAATACAGTGGAATTAAAATATAATTAGTAACCGGCAGGCAAAGCGCGATAACAATGCTTTTGGAGAGTTTTGGCGCTAAATAAAGTTGCAATTTAAATTGGGTCATTGGGTCGGCAGTGGACGAATCCTATGCTCCTAAATATGGGTCAGTGCATCATAGGACATGCGCGTCGTCATCTGATGTAGCTATATTTGTATTATGTTAATTTATTCTGCGCCCTATGTTACATGGCAATTGTCGATGTTTTCAGCTGCCCATCGAACTGGATTGGTGATCGATGCGAACAGAGATATATCGATCCCAACCGATGTTAGTACAACTCTGATTTCTCCTTATTACAAATAACTATAAATGACTAAATAATTATGAGTCTATCAATACATAATTTACTAAATATATTAAGAGTACGGTATAATTTAGAAAATAATTAGGCTCCTAAGTCATAGGCAGCGAAGATAATTATAGCATGTAGATTAATTAGGCTAAGGTTGATCACATGACATCACGTAACATTGCGCTTGTGACTCTGAACTTGAGGTTCTCGGAAACGTCAATTTCATAACCAATATTTATGAACGTTTTCGCAGTTCTTAAGAAGTTTGACACCGCGTGAAACGCTGTTAGGGAATTTCTGCTTCTTTTTCTGCCTTCGGGCGCAGATAAGTTATCATTAAATGAAAGCTAATGCGTAAGCATTCTGCATTTCATGCAGTAAAAAGTAGGCCTATGTTGCTCATGTAGTTCGCAAATTAGTCTGCAGAACGGACCCTAGATATGCAAAGTAGAGGTCTGCGGTTACAGCATTTTTGCTACCCGACCCGTACCCGTAACATAGAACCGTTACCCGTACCCGTACCCGACCCGTACTCAAAATTACTACCCGACCCTACCCGTACCCGCGGGTATACCCGTACCCGTAACGTCATTAACACGCCTTCCCAAAGTCCCTATTCCTACCAGGCCAATAGGCTTACAACTCAGCATGCAGTGATAATAGTAAATAGGCTGATGATGATGATGATGATAGTAGTAGTTGTTGTTGTAGACAACTAGTAGTAGTAGACAACTAGTAGTAGTAGTAGTAGTAGTAGTAGTAGTAGTAGTAGTAGTAGTGGTGGTGGTGGTGGTGGTGGTGGTGGTGGTGGTGGTGGTGGTGGTGGTGGTGGTGGTGGTGGTGGTGGTGGTGGTGGTGGTAGTAGTAGTAGTAGTAGTAGTAGTAGTAGTAGTAGTAGTAGTAGTAGTAGTAGTAGTAGTAGAAGTAGTAGTGGTAGTAGTAGTAGTAGTAGCAGTAGTAGTAGTAGTAGCAACAGCAGCAGCAGCAGTTGTTGTAGTAGTAGTAATGATAATAGGCAGTCAACTTATGGAACCTGTCACATGCAACTGTTGTGCTGTCTCAACTGCATTGTACATTTATCTCCTTGGTATATATGCTGTAAGCTAGAACACTAAGTAACTGTTAATAGTACGTTGCAGACCCGGTCAGGGTCATTGTGCGCCGACATTCTCTATTATATGTAACGGTGACATTGTAACCCCAAAACTTGACATCGGCACGGGTAAAACCGGGTATACCCGTACCCGTGACGACCCTACCCGTACCCGACACGTGAAATTCGTACCCGACCCGTACCCGACCCGCGGGTACGGGTCGGGTACGGGTAAACCCGCGGGTACGGGTATACCCGCAGTCCCCTAATGCAAAGGTCCGTAGAGAATATACAGTGTTTGTGTCTAACTGGAAATCGCAATAGGCCCTAATGTCTATAGCCTAGGTATTTGCTACATCATGTATATGGCGGATTATGGTCTGCAATTCAATTAGCACAGTTAAATGCTCAAAGCGAAAGATCATATCTTGTGTTATTCCGATGCAGAAACAGAATTAAAGGTATTTTGTTTTCGTTCTAAATTCTAAACATTCACACATTACGTAGAAACATAGGCCATTTTGTAATGGATGTATGTTTAGAACAAAAACAAGATCCTATCCGATAATAGCCATAGATATGTGCGTGTGCGTGTAGGCCTATATGTGAGTATTATGTGTGTATATATGAATGTAGGCCTATGTTTAGAACGAAAACAAGATCCTATCCAACCCAAAAATTGCCATATATATATATATACATGTGTGTGTGTATTTATATATGTAGGCCTATGTATGTATATTTAGAACGAAAACAAGATCCTATCCTATAATAGTCATATATAGCCTATATATATATGTGTGTGTGTATGTATGTATATTTAGAACGAAAACAAGATCCTATCCTATAATAGCCATATATATGCTTATATACATATGTGTATATATATGTGTATATGTATGTATGCTTGGAACGGTAACAAGATAGGTCTATTGCAGGCCTAGCTCTTTTGAGGCTTCATTCGCTGCTTATACGCTGCTCTAGCTTCATTTGGCGAAACGGGTAAACTGACGTCGCTATCTTGTTTCAGTTCGATAATTACCCCAAAGGCAAAAAGATTACTTACAAATCTGGGGCAGTGCAACAGAAGACAGACAGACAGAGACAGACATACAGACAGATAAAGGTACATTGATACCACATAAACGGACAGAAGCAATACACATGTGCATATATGTATGTATTCATATAACATATATATATACATTATATATATGTATATATATTATATATATGTATATATAGGCCTATGTCTAATGCATGTATTCGTGTCCATAGGTGGTTCTGAGATGATATAATCAAAGTGCGCTAATCTATTCAAATTGGAAATATCCGCCAAAGACGTTCGGATCGTCACATGTAAGAAGCAGCCGAGACGTCGTATGTGTAATTAAAGTCGCAGCGATATCGAGTTATTTCGGGAACCGATTATTCAGCTACGCCCACCACTTCAATGCATAAGAAATGACAGCAAATCCGTTGCGCTCATCGGCTAAGAGACGTCACAGCCGCTGATCGGACAGACAGACTGCGTCGCGTCCGTTTTATTTCTGGGCCGCTTCCTGGCTGCTGGTAAATCCCCCTCCGTCCGTGCCTCGCTTTCCACCCCCGCAAGCGCCCTCTTATTTACTGCTGGGGGGTGGAGGGGCGGCGACTGCTACTCTCCTGTCGGATATGCTGACCCCTCACTGACCCCTCGACACTTGGCGCTAATCGCAATGCTACATGGACGATGCCATATCAAAGACTGTCTACCGACAACTTCAATATTGCGCCGTCATATATCCCGTAGTTCGGCGTCACTAGACTTCTTCATCCGTTTCTCCATTTGTTTCTTCCTTCTGACTGTTCATCGGTCCGTTTCTTTGTCCTTTTGTCCGCTTGTTTGTCCGTTCATCGCTTGGTCCGAATGTCCGTTCATCCGTCTTATTATAGGCCTATATATATCCGTTTATCCATTCGTCCATTTGTCCTTTTCTTATTCGTCGTTTGTCGGTTTCCTTCTCGCCCGTTTGTCATCTCATCCGTTTGTCCTTAAATCCGTTTTTCGTTTTCTTTTCCGTCATTTGCTTTTTAAAATCTCATTAGCTCTTTTACCCTTTTAAGTTTTGTCCGTTTTCCCCGTCCGTTTGTCCTTTCGTTCCTTAGTCCTCGTGTAGCCTACTTTCGGTTCTTAAAACCGGAAACACTGTCGCCTGAGAAATGCCAATACGCAGATAGCTTGAACTCCCACAGGGTTAAACATTCGTCCCACCAATGACCTGGCTTCCGGGCGAAGATATATATGACACATATTGGATCCCCCCTCCTATTTGATTGCCGTCCTAAAGTATATCTGTGTTTCTGTATTGCGCAAACGGGCAAACGAGAAATTCGTTCGTGCTTTCTCGCGATCCGTATACTATACTTAACCAATATAGGGACAGCGCAAGAGCCATTAGCGTTTATCTTAGCTAGGTCTATCAGTTAGCCATGCCTGATGGCGTGTGTGAGGTTGGGCATAAGCCTATGTAGGCCTATATACCATCTTTTGGTTACTTTACAATGCTTGTGCCTGCGGGGAGATAAATTTCTGCTCCCCTTGCGCACCATAGCAAACTCGGCTTAAAACAGTATAATGACTGTCCACGCCGTGTGGGAAGATCAGAGGGCAAGGAGTTTGCACTGGCCACCCACCCTCATATGCCGAGGCTAAGAAACGAAGTCGCTAACATGTCCACGGCATAGATTAAATAACCCCTTAACCGGGGAAGACGTAGCCTATATATATACGTCCAAAATAGGTTTAACGCATGCATATAAATTCCCCAGGCAATGTTTTTTGCATCCTAAAGAGTTAGGCTACGCTACATTTGTTAACGTAGCATATTAGGCCTAGCCTACATGTAACGCGCTGTGTGTTACAGGGTCTATTCAGCACCACATGAAAACGGCTGGAACGGCTCCCCCGACAACCATCTTGGTCATCTGCGCATCCGTTTTTCTCCTCGTTCTCTACACCCACCTGAGGCAAGTTCTATTCAGGCTATTTCTAGCACATGCAGAATTGGCTGATATAATTATAGCGTGTTTGAGTCTGGACATAACATAATTATGGCGACTCGAACATACATTGTAGTGTAGCCTAGCCTACATGTGCCAAGCAGGCACACGTTTAACACAGACTGCGTGACTTCTGAACTACTTAACACTTTAAAATTTTAACGACCAGCGTGTACTAAACCAATGCAGCTCGTCGTTAAACCCGTTATATTATATTAGGCCTATGTATCCCAGAATTTGTACACCGATCTACCTGATCAGAATCAATGTCGTCCACGGACCAGCTATAGGGCCTACATGTATCTTCTGCTACCGTGAGCCAGCTGCTCAGCGGCGAGTTATCCATTATTCCTGCAACATCCTTCTGTGCACAACATAACATTGTGCTATCGCAGTTCGATGCATGTAACATTCTAGCCTTCTATATTTTTGAAACATTACACCAGTTATGGTTTCTGTGATAGGCCCTATCGCTTTTACGTATCGCTGTTCATGTCATGGTGAAAACTGTTAGGCCTACTTATCACTGTTCGTGTCATAGTGAAAACATTTATACCTTTCACTGTTCATGTTATGGTGAAAACATTTAGGCCTAGGCCTATACCTTTCACTTGTCGTGTCATGGCCATGGTGAAAACTTTTATATCTTGACGTTCATATTTCTTCGTTTCTGATAACAAAAATCCTTGGCCGTATGAACGACTTCAAGAACCATGGCTCTATTACTTAGCGTTTTTATTGGATAGAAAATGTACGCGAAATGCATAATTAAATAATGTGTAAATGTATGCTACCTGAAGCCAAATCATACAAAAGCAACAAGCACCTTATATGATGCAGTAGTCTTGAAACAGGAGCTTTTACTGAACAGAACTCGCACTTCTACTCTTCTGAACCTTGGTTTCCCTTTATTATTACTCGCGTATTTATATAGCTCCACCATAAATGACCAAGCCACAGTCGGCGGTGATAAGGAACTGTGCACGAGACTTGTTGAAGGTCCTTGGCCAGTCAGGATTATGCAATAGGTAAACTACGCAGCTGCCTAGGAGCCTCGCAACATAAAGGGGTCCTTTCTGACGGTACCTAACATAGTAACATTTAGTGCATTATTTTATCAATAGTTGTTGGGCATTGACCTTTTAATCTGACATAACAACAAACTGGGACTTCTAGATAGAAAGCAATGTCAGGGGTAATGACAGTGACATTACTTTGTGCCCGAGGTGCCAGCAGCTCCTTATCTAAACAGCCGTCATACGCAGAAGAGGTTCGAACATCATAAGCATGGCTTTGGTGCATCAACGGTAGATGGCTAGTGCATTAGAAATCGGACCAACAGAAGTTTAATACTAGTTTACAATAACAGCAAACAATAAACTGAATTTTTTGCACTCTCTAATTACTTTCTTATGGTAAACTTCCATAACTGAGTGATTGTGTCAGTTAGTAACCAAGTTAGTAACGGAGTTAGTAACTAAGTAAGCAGAGATGATTAATTTAATTTACATGAAGGCCCTATCATATAATCAGAGCTTCTTTAGTAACTAAGTTAGTCACTGAATAAGTAACTAAGTAAGCAGACTTTATCATATTAATCAAAGAGTTTCTTTTACACAGCTGTTGACATTTTTCATTAATTTCCTTGGCATAGGAGACAAACAGAGTTTTGTAAACTCTTCGTTTTAATTCGTGTCGTATGTTTGTAGGCGCAGCAAAGTCACGGCCAAAGACGACTCATCGTCGACGGATACCTGCAGAAAACACATTCAAGACCTCACCAATTATGAACAGACCATCGATAATCCAAATCATGTATGTATACACGTACGTAGCCTGTGTGCGGTGTGCATGCACGTATGGTGTGTATGCATACGTATAGGGCCTACTACGTAGGCCTACGTGTGTGCATGCAAGAATGTATGCACGAGTCAACATTTCAGTAGCGCCCGATAAGAAGTTCGTCACATGGCAGCTACATGTACTAATATAACTTTTGACCGGGTCCTCCGCTCTGCTGCCCGACTGATTGGTCGTATTCCAAAATACGCTTCAGTCTCTGCTTACATGCGCGATGTTCTGCACTGGCTTCCTGCCTCGCAGCGCATCTCTTACAGGATAGCAGCCTTAGTTTGGCGGTGCCTTGCTGGCTGTGCTCCATCATACCTATCTGACCTCTGTCGTCCTGTCTCTGACCTAGCCCCCCGTCGGGCTCTGCGTTCCTCGGCCAAGGGAGAGCTCCTTGTCCCCCGGGCCCGTTTATGTCTCAAGCAGCGCCGAGCCTTTTCGGTTGTTGGGCCCTCAACCTGGAATGGGCTCCCACTTGAGCTGCGCTTGATGCCTCGCAGCAATTTGCCTGCTTACTGCCGCCTTCTCAAGTCTTCTCTGTTTAGCCGTGGCTGGGCTGGGAGCGCCTCTGAGTAGGTTCCTTGAAGGGGCGCTATATAAATGCTCGGAATGAATGAATGAATGAACTTACAGTTGTATATAATCCTAAAATTATATATCGCCACCACTTTTTATGGTGCCTTTTTATAGGCTATAATTACACACGTGTCTAATGTTGCAGACAAACCGCTACATTGTACATGTGTACTGCATAAATATATAGTTACCGTGAATCTTAGGCATTGATTTAGTTGTAGTTCTGAAAATATCGATATAAAAGAAAAGATCGAAAGATAAATTGGTGGCGAAACTAAATCGCACAAGATTCTTTTTCCTTACGCAACAGGATATGATAAATCCAGTTTCACACGAAAGTGCTTTAAAAGTAAGTCCAATTAACGTAATCACGCGAAGGTAGATCACTACCTTCAAGCAACGTATACTAGCGACACCTATAGCACAGCAATTAAGTGGAATCTAGAAAGCTCTCACCTCTAACTCTGTTCTTCACAGACGACCGGAAACGCACAAATGGCGGGATTTCCTGACGAGGTCGGCGAACGGTCAACACGCCAACCCTTTCTCCTCCTGCTGCCGCTCTCTGTTTTCCGCAACGAATTGCCGAAATTGCCGCCGTCAAAAGACACGAGGAAGCTTCGCTTGCCACGCAGTCCAGGCAAGAAGGAGAGCTTCATCGAGACGGTGTGAAAGCCAACCACACCGATTCTGCTGCTGCGTCTGACGTCACTTCCGCGTTGTCTCATAGCAACCGATTATGACCATAACCACTTGCGTCACCAGGAACGTGTCTGTTTCATAAGTTAGCAGTAAACGGGCACATTAACAGACGAAAAATTAACACGGGAACATTGACACTCGGTATGTTTTTAACCGACTGTACATTACTACACGAGACCTTATCACAGGGTAAAATCCCACACGGTATCATGCATTACCACAGCATACTGGACCATAATATTATCGTATGACACATCAACGCGCAGTAGGTCTACATTTAGGCCTATAGGCTACTCGGTAAGATGCAATCACCTGGTTAATTCGTAAATACCAACATTATAAGTCACAATAGCAGATTAATTGGCCTATTGCTAACTTAATTGTTACTCTACCTTCGTAATCACGCATTTAATAAAACTGTGCACATTCTAACTTACGTTTAGTCTATTGCAGACACATACATCCAAGCTGTCTTCTTGTATATCATATTGTAGCTTGAGAATGTAAGCGACTGCATTAAATGAAATATTTGCGTTATTTATTGAGTTTCAATGGAGTACATCAACAGTTAATAGTGCACCATTACAATTTCACAAACTAGAACTCAACCAATAACAAGATATAAATAGCAACAATAGCCTATTAACTAAACTAAAGCGTAGACTACATGAGAAATAAAGTTTGGTTCTGATGCAACAAACAATTCACGAGGAGAAGAAGCTGACAGTCATGTCCGTTATTTGTTAGTCAGTATTACTCAATCAACTGATTACTATTCAATAAATTAATTACTATTCAGTCAATTGATTACTATTCAGTCAATTAATTACTATTCAATCAATTAATTACTATTCCATCAATTAATTACTATTCAATCAATTGATTACTATTTAATCAATTGATTATTATTCAATCAATTGATTACTATTCAATCAATTGATTACTATTCAGTCAATTGATTACTATTCAATCAACTGATTACTATTCAATAAATTAATTACTATTCAATAAATTAATTACTATTCAGTCAATTGATTACTATTCAGTCAATTAATTACTATTCAATCAATTAATTACTATTCCATCAATTAATTACTATTCAATCAATTGATTACTATTCAATCAATTGATTATTATTCAATCAATTGATTACTATTCAATCAATTGATTACTATTCAGTCAATTGATTACTATTCAATCAACTGATTACTATTCAATAAATTAATTACTATTCAATCAATTGATTACTATTTAGTCAATTGATTACTATTCAGTCAATTGATTACTATTCAGTCAATTGATTACTATTCAGTCAATTGATTACTATTCAATCAATTAATTACTATTCAATCAACTGATTACTATTCAATAAATTAATTACTATTCAATCAATTGATTACTATTCAGTCAATTAATTACTATTCAATCAATTGATTATTATTCAATCAATTGATTACTATTCAGTCAATTGATTACTATTCAATCAATTGATTACTATTCAGTCAATTGATTACTATTCAGTCAATTGATTACTATTCAATCAATTGATTACTATTCAATCAATTGATTACTATTCAATCAATTGATTACTATTCAATCAATTGATTACTATTCAGTCAATTAATTACTATTCAGTCAATTGATTACTATTCAATCAACTGATTACTATTCAATAAATTAATTACTATTCAATCAATTGATTACTATTCAATCAATTGATTACTATTCAGTCAATTTATTACTATTCAGTCAATTGATTACTGTTCAGTCAATTAATTACTATTCAAATAATTGATTACTATTCAATCAATTGTTTACTATTCAGTCAATGAGAAGAGTTATTACTCTAATGTATACAATCATGTTGAAAGAAGTTCAGTTAATTTCTAGCTACCAAATTCAATTCTATAGGTTCAGCAAAAACATTTGACGTGAACAACTGTGCATTAGGGCAAAAGTGCTCAATTCTGGACGTGTCCCTTTTCTGACCACTGTGTTCGATAATAAAGATTCCAGTCCATAAATATAGGCCTACATTATAACAAGCTACATTATTTGTTACACCTAGATCCTAGTCAAATACTATTCTAAAAATAGATTTCTGCTAGTAAACATTTTGCAAATAGGTCACAAAGATTTTGAGTGCTTCAGCTATCGATACACAAGAATTTGAGAATTTCAAACAAAGTGTTGATTTCCTTGAAATTAATAGAGCATTTTCTGTTATATTATTGTAAGGAAATATAATTCCCGTAAAAGAGTTTATTTAGCGCCATCGACCGAGATGAGTACATATAGAGGATTATTCTTGTTGCATGAGAATACGTAGATTTAATGGCTGGATCTGACCGACCAGCGCTATCGACAAAGCTGAGGTAACTGGTGCGACCAATGAGAAACGAGATGACGACAGCTTTAGTACGCCCAGTGAGGTAGAGTGGGTATAAAACAGACTGTCGCAGTCGAAAGGTTGCTTGCGCCGGAAGAAGTCAGGATTGCTAGATATTGCGAAGCCCGGAGATGGGAGGTACATGCCCCAGTCTTCGAGAACCGAGAAAGTAATGTAACGAGACGAGCTCAGAAGCGTCGTGTTCTCGTTATGATTGCGTATCGATGCGAGTGAGGGTATACTTGGATTATCTTCGAACGTAGAACCCAGAATGGTTAAACGTGGATTTACCTAGGTTTGGGCGGGGAGGATTGAATGCCATTGTAGCCCGTGAGAACACTCGTGGAATTACGTAAGCGATGTACAGCGTATGCCGTAAAGCGATTTGTGAAGTATGGTAGGTGCGCTGACGAACGAGAGGTATAGTCATGGAGACTGAAGTTTATATGTAGCAATCGTGAGGAGAGACGGTGGAAGCCAACCGAACAAGTAGGAACAGGAGGACGGTGTTTCTACAAGGGATATGAACGTGTCGAGGGCAAGTGATGACTGTGACTGATGATGGAAGCAATCAACCGAATAGCCCTACGTAGCTGCTGATCCTGGGAAGGTAATTAAACCCTTTCTAAGCAGTCAAATTGCCATAATACTCATTTCATGCTATTCGTAGACACACGTTGGTTTCATAGAATGAATGAGGGAGAAAATGATTGCATAAAGTGTATTCTGTTATTATGGTAAATTATCGCGTAGGCTAACTGTTGATGTTTGTTAGAATAATATAATCAGTAAAAAGAAGGGAGTGTCTTATCTGTGAGATGGCAGATTAAGTTCGTGAGGACGAAGTAAGTAAGCAAGGTCTGGTAAAAGGCAGACCAGGTTTCGGATGAATACGAACCAAAAAGTGTGTCCTGCCACCACTTGTAATCAGACCGACTACTACGGGAACCCACACTCGGGACCACCTTGTCATAACCGAGGGAGGCGGAGGAGGATAGAACGGAGAGCCAGTGCACGGGTTATCCGGACTGTTTCTCTTCTGCTTGGCCAACATCGGAGTAGAATAACTAGTACAGAAACCCTAATGGCCTAGCAACCCATGTAGGGAGGAAAACATAGTCGCATTCACAGCAGTCCCATACAATCCGAAACCAGGGCGACGTAGAAGTCAAAATGGCGACGAGGTGTAAGAGACTTCTATAGAGCGCCCCAGAGCAAAACTCTAAAACCTTACATTATATTAAAATTACCTATTCAATATTAGTCAATACCAATGTAATAGAATAAGACGCGTACAGCTCGAGAAGACCCTTTTCTGGCTTCTCAAATCTGGCCATGGCCATATATAAGGGCCTGAATGGCCAGATTTAGAATATCGTAAAGTACAATTTATTCTAATGTTAAATCGAAGCCTACTTATTACTCTAGGCCTTATATAGGGCTTATCCCATTGGGGCCTATATCAGAAGACACTGAAGACAAACCATTTGGTTTCAATCAGGGTATACACAATTGCGAACATGAGACGGGGGTAATGCACATGTGGCATGAAGGTGTTGCGTCCCTAGGTGCACAGGAGATTGCCTCATGCATACAGAAATATTTAAAAAGCTGTCCATCTTGTGACAAAACTGAACTAGTGGCATGGTCGGATAGTTGCGGTGGACAAAACCGAAATATAAAAATGGCATTGTCTTTCCTGAAACTTGTTTGTTCCACAGATTTACCGTTTACGGTGATAACGCAGAAATTTCTTGTAAGTGGACAGTTTTCTGCCTAACGACGCTGATTTTAGTGACATTGAGAAGCGGCTGAAGTTTCATCCGCAAGTTTTTATTCCACAAGAGTGGTACGACATTGTAGCCGAGGCGCGGAGTGGGTCAAAACCATTTACAATTGTAAAAATGGTGACTGAAGATTTCTTCTCAACTTTGCCATTGGAGCAGCGTATAACTAATCGGAAGAAGGATGTTGCTAATGATAAAGTTAATTGGCTCAACGCCAAACAGATACAAGTTCGTAGAGCCAATCCGAAATCAATCTTCATGCGATATTCACACAATAGTGATGAAACCTGGAAGGAAATTGATCTTACCAAACGTGGTCAGAAAATGGATCTGACAGCTGTCGAGCAGCCACCACTATATACATCTCCTCGACGAATCAAACCACTTAAAAAGAAGGACTTGATAAGCATTCTCAATCTCATTCCACCAGTCCATCACAGCTTTTACCTGAACCTACAAGCTGCAAACAAAGTAGTTGAAGATGATATCGATGGGCATAATGATGTCGTCGATTTTGATGTGGAATAGACAATACCGTGTGCCTAAAACTTGAAATTCCTACAATACTGTTGCCTGGGTGTAGTTTGTATTAATAGGCGTAATTTGTATTGTGACGGTAGTATCGGATCACTACCACTTTTGTAAGAGCATAATTCTTAAACTAACACTTTTTAGATTAACGTAAAGAATACTGTTGCCATGTGCACGATGATTTTCATAGACACTTTGCACTAAGTTTTAGTCATCAGTTCTGTCGATGAATTTTCGTCATTTACAAGGATTGGATTGCAAGACAGTCTAAAGGCTTAGTCTAAACCTATAATGTTCAGCGCAATCCAATAATAATAATTATTAATAATAATAAATGTTGGCTTTGTTAACAAGAGGTGTTTGTTATAATGTTTTGCAGACTTGATGTGCATTACTACTTAATTTATGATAGTAATATTATTATAAATTATTAGGAAAAGATATACGGCAAAACGTCTAACTTTTGGATACCTAAACCTATTATGTTTTGAGCGCAAGTGGGCTAACCATGATAGCTTGTGGTATAACTTCTATAAAGCTCTATGCACAAGTGGGCTAACCAAAATTTATCTTAATATTTCAGTTAATATAATTATATTTCTTTAAATGGAATACTATATATATATATGTAACAGGTCAATACAATTCAACATTTATTTTAACAAAAATTTGTAGGACAATAATAATACGATTAAAATACAAAATATCGATTATCTCTGAACTTCAGAAATCGAGGTTAGCCCATATGTCCATAATGCCATCGTATCTTTGTGTTGCACATACTGCTTTAGACTAATGTTTCCACTAGTTTTGAACTTTATTATTGTACCTGCATTAATGTTATGCCTGGTTTTATAGTGTTTTACATTACCGTGTGTACATATATTGTTAGAGTTGTGGCATGCTAATTATCTATGTTATTTAGCTTGCTACCCGTTTATTCATAAGATAAATTCTAAATTTTTTCTTTAATAACTTATTACTATCTAGTATATTCTATAATCTATATAACACAACAGAAAGTTCGTCCGCTTACATTAAATGAAAAATTCCAACGTTGCAAACGTTTGGGACAAACAGTTCTAGGCCTTGTTTGTGAAGGTGGCTCCGAGCAGTTTCATAGCCGAATTGCTGTTCTCCACAGACTGATTAGGGTATGGCAGAAAGGAGGTATAGCCATTATAAAGCACGCAGATTGTGAAGACGAGAATGAGGAGGTACAGGCCGAGAGCGAAGTTGAACAAGAAAACGAAGTTGAACACGAAAACGAAGTTGAACACGAGAATGGCGGCGATAAAAAGACCAAGGCGACAGACGGTGCTATGCTGAAATTCCCACCATCTGTTGCATCTCGAGGCCGTCCACGATTGCTGACAAAGAAGACTGCTATGGGTCTGGGCCGAAATCGGAAAAAGGCTTGCCTCCCTTTCTCCAAAAAAACCCTGGAAGCTCGTCGTTGCACGCTTCTGTGCAGACTCATAATCGGCATGCGGCCACAGGACGTCACAGCTGAAAAGCGGTTACAGTGGATAATCTTCAGTTAGAACCAACTCAGTTACCAGCAATTATTATAAATACTGATATTAACATTGATGAGCTAAAACCACTTCTCACACCTGCGGCATGGTACAAATTACAGGAATCGATAACTGTGCGAGCAGAACTTAATCAATGGTAGGCCTACTGTGCATGCTGCAAGAATGATCTGTACAGTGAGCGTAGTATCGAGTGCAGCAGTTGTTTGGACTGGTTTCACTACTCGTGTGTAGGCCTGAAATGCAGCCGGAAAAGTGACTGGTTCTGCTGTACATATGCGCAGTAAACAAACTCTTACAATTGAACTTTGCTTTGAACTTTGTTGGCATATCTTCTTTTGGTAACTTGCGTGGCTGGTTCATGTCTATTATCTACATTGTTTTGCATTACTTTAGGTCATAATTAATATTCAATGTGCAATGAACGGCTTTGTACTTTCGTAATATGTGTAGATTATGCAAAAATTGTTTCAATCTAACCCTAGTTAGGGGGATCTTCAGTCTCTCCGAAATACGCAAGTTAACTTCAATCTGTTCTGGTTGTGCTGCACGTTACAATGAAAATTAATACACTTGATTGATATTCATTCTTATTCTCAAGTATATTAAATGAATATAGACTACTTTTATATTAGCTGAAATAACGCTTATTATTCACTGAAATCATATAGCTAAATCTTTCGAACCCTTCCAACAGCCTAGTTCTAACAGATGCACAAATAATATACACAGGTACATTGCCCATTGCTAAACATCATATGATTTCTTCTTCTTCACAACAATAGAACAATAGAGAAATGTAATGGCCTTTGTTATAAGATACCAAGCAGGAAGTCACTTCATAATGGCCTTTGTGTAAACCCACACAATGTCATGTTAGGTATTTCATGGGAACAACTATTAACCTAGTTTAGTTAAGGCTTCAACAATGTTGGCTATGGAAACAATACAAACAATAGTGAAAAACAATTGTGAATAGAAATTAAATGCAGAAATGTCAATTTTTATGCCACAACTGCTCAATACGATTATGTTGTCTGTCTGACAGTCAGTGTCCCTGTCCGTGTGATTATGCATTTGAAGGTCTTTCTGCCAATGCAGGTCGTCCCATTAGCTGTCGCTTGGCTCCCCGTGCCAGGCTGTTTCACTCATGTAGCTGCAGTTGGCTGGGTTGGAATCATGGCGACAATGTACTTGTCTTATCTAAAGAGGTATATATAGACATTTCTGCAATGTATGTACGAGTAGCAGTCATCTAAAGAGGTATATAGACATTCCTGCAATGTATGTACGAGTAGCAGTCATTACACAATTTATGGCATTTTCTATTGGTTGCAAATACCAGAGCGAAATTATGCCTTAATATTGGGAGTAGAAAGTACAAAGTAACTACATGATAATTTTATGTTGTACAATAGCAGTACAAATATATGATACCGGGACGGTTCCCTAGACACACAATTACGGTGCCGTGCGGACGGTTCCATAGAAAAGAAATTACGGCACCGTCCGGACGGTTCCGTAGCCAGTGCGGGTAAAATAATAATATTAGATAATTTTTGGGCAAGTAAGTAATTATAATTATAGTAGGATAAAATATTTGGAAGCGACTTTAAAATCTTAAGACATTGAATAATCGAGGATAAATGGATTATGATGATAATGCAACAGTAGGCCTAACATTGTTAATGATTACGGTACCAGTAAGAAGAAATTTAAATAATGAATATGCCTATTATTTTCAATGTGACACTGTTGTTTATAATTTTTTTCTTGTCAGACTGTGACTATAGGCTACCCCATCGTCGGATGAGAAGTCAAGTGATGCTAGAGCTGACAGATGTCGCTATCAGCATGCTGGTACTACCAAACACTCCGGACAGCTACCTCAAGACTTAGTATAGTGTCAGAAGAGCCGTACGATGCGCCAGTGACTTCCAACACAGAAGTCCGTGATCCAGTACAGCGCGGAAGAAAAAGAGTAAAGGACCCTTCAACTTGGAAAAGTAATGTTCGTAAACGAGCGTGTCTCTCGGGTCAAAGCTATACCAGTGTCCGTGGCAAACATGTTGAAGCACGCAGAAGAAGGGATGTTAACTGTGCTCTATGTCGTTTTAAATGTAATGATATGCTCAGTGCAGAAGACTGTGATAGAATTTTTCATAACTATTGGCGAATGGAAGACAAGAGTAGGCAAATGGACTTCATTTGCAATCATGTTGACATGAGAGAGAAAAAGAGTTGGAGAGGCAAAGAAAGTAGGCGCAGAAATACTGTCCATTACTTTCTGTCAGTTAATAATGTGAAATTTGAGGTTTGCAGAAAAATGTTTTTGCAAACATTGAATATTGGCGAAAAGTGTGTGATTATTGCGAAGAGGAAGGAGACGGGTACAGGCCAGGCCACGCCTGACAAACGGGGAAAGAAGGGGACAGGTAGGAGAAAGCCAGAGGCTGTTAGAGAACGCATTCGTGCACATATTAACTCGTTCCCAGCATTAGAATCACATTATGCACGTTCAACAACTTCTAAACTTTTTTGGAAGCCAGCCTTAATGTTTCAAAAATGTATAGAATGTACAAACAAAGTTGTGAAGATGAAAATGTCACCCCAGAAAAAAAGGAATTTTATAGAGATGTTTTCAACAAGGATTTCAATATTTGTGTCCCGACATATGAAAAGGTACCATAAGTCGGCGTACGGTTTCACGAAAATCGCGCATAATGACGTCGGGGGAATATATTATCAAATTTGAGCTCTTGGTATTTTTAGCAGCAGGCAAGCCTAAGGTATGATGTCATCGCTAAATATAGCACATTCACCACTTATTTTCTGGTTTAACTGGTCACTAAAACACCCACCATTGGTCAGATGAAACGTACCATAACTCGGCTGTGCTTGCGCTGTGTAACCGGCTGCTTGATTGGCTGCACTATGTGTAACCGGCTGTCTGATTGACTGCACGTGATCGAAAATAATGAGCCCTGTCATTTTAAATCCGTTTTGAGTAAACATTTTCATTAATAATTATTGTATTATCTTTTTCTACCAAACATATCAGAAGGAGGTAATTAAAACATTATTCTTTTCTTGAACCTATACAAAGAATTAAAAACAACTTTGCTATGCGTCAGTATTACTCATTACTTGCTACGGTTGTCAGTTGTTATGACAGTGGTTCCGTGCGGAAAGTCGTGCCTTCAATGTTTACTGGTATGGTTTCTCACCTGAAGGGTCATAGAATTTTAACTGCCCAAGCTAGGTGAAGAACTTTGAGGCCTTTTACAGATTTTTTCCATGCACAGCAGTCCATAAATTATCACAACGGCAGTTTGTAATTCTATCGGAAAATGTTGGGATTAGATTTTCCCATATCACAACGGCAGTTTGCAATTCTATCGGAAAATTTAGGGTTTAGATTTTTCCAAGCCACAAAGGCACTTTGTAGTTCTATTGGTAAATTTTGGTTTAGATTTTTGTGACAGCAGTTGTAGCTGTAGTTGCAAATTCTTTTACTGTTGAATTCTTTTTAATATTGTCAGAGTTGTACGATGACATCGCGGGAGGCATTAATTGCACGGAAGTTATCAGGACTACCATTCGTTATGTCACCTGATGTCCATGAGGAAATAAGACAGTCTATCGCAGATTACTTCCTTGACGACACCCACGATAGCGATAGCGAACTGTCAACATCTGATGCTGAGAGTCATGATGCAAACGAAACCACAGCTGAGTCATCCCATTTCCTAGCTACAACAGTTACAACTTCACTAATGCCAAATACCGCTTCATCACCACCTGCATCCGTCTCTGTCGCTCGACAAGCATCCACTCCAACACCGGTCTTTGTTATCAATACAGCAACAATCCCTGAGGCCGAGAGGAATATTCTTGGTGTTGGTGTGCACAGCCTTGGAGATGAGGGTCAAAGTGGAGTGGAAGAGAAAGAGAAAGAAGTGAAACTCGTTGAAGAGATGCAGGTGAAGAAGTGTTGCAGCAACAACTGTCTTGCAAAGATACCAATCGACACCATCATCTCCTGCCGTGAACAGTGCCGTGAACTGCAAGTTCGATGTGATCAACATGTTGATCACCTACATTTAATTCTGCTTGGTCACTTTGATGCTTGCTTACAGGACAGTAAAAAGACATCGAGCAGCAAGAAAAAGCCTACAGACCGAAGTCGGACCAGGCTGATGCACACCTTCCACGGCATGCCTGTCTGTATTGATTCATTCCACTTCTTGCACGACATAAGTCGTCGTGTAACAAGGAATTTGAAGCTGCAGTTTGAACAGTACGGCCTAGAACCAAGCGCCCACGGTAACGTGCTGAAGACGTCGTTGTCAAAAGCACTCCCGTTTGAGATGCGTTGTGACGTAGTGAAGTTTATTGAGAACTATGCGCTGAACAATGCTCTCGTTCTTCCAGGACGAACAGCTGGAACCAAAAACCCAGATATTTTACTACTACCCTGTGGGACAACCAAGAGCAAAGTTCATACTCTGTACGTTCAGGCATGTGGAGACAATAGATCCATGTCATTTGCTGCTTTCACTGACACTTGGAGGATGTTTCTACCAGGGATTTGTATTCAGAAACCCCGGACTGATCTGTGCTCTACCTGCAACCAGCAAACTGTAAGTCTGCAGAAGCTGCGTTCACTGGACGAAGATGTTCGCAAAGATCTATTAAGTCAATCACTGAAGCATCTTGAAGTCGTGTCCGAACAGCGGCAGTATTACAAAGATTGCATTTCGAATGCAAACATTGCACTTCCACCACAATTTCAATTTGGCCAGGTGTCAGATTCTGCTGTAGTGCAACACTTCAGCTTCGACTTTGCACAACAGGTCTTCATACCAAACTCTAGCCAGCAGGTAGGGCCAATCTACTTCCTTGTACCATACAAGTTGGCTCTTTTCGGAATTATGTGTGAACCTATGAGCCGTATGGTGATTTACATTATTCCGGAAGTTGTCTTAGTAAGCAAAGGCTCAAACCTCGTCATAAGTTTGCTGCACCACTTTCTGTCGAAGTATGCTGCCGGTGTTACTCAGATGGTGTTCAACGCAGACAACTGTGTAGGGCAAAACAAGAATAATACAGTCCTTCAGTACCTGATGTGGAGGGTTGTTACAGGGCTCAGTTCAAGGATTGAACTGGCGTTCATGATATCCGGACACACTAAGTTCGGTCCAGACTACGGGTTTGGCATATTTAAGCGTCTTTATAGACATGCAGAAGTTAACTCAGTGGATGAAGTGTGTAATCTGATGAGCGGTTCAAAGCTGTTGATTGCTGAACCAGTTGGCACGGAACAGGGTGAAGTGCGTATACCATGCTATGACTGGCAATCAAAGTTTGCTTCACTGGGTAAAATCTCTGGTATTAAACAGAATCATCATTTCTCATTTGACAGAGTGAAGCCGAATGTATGCTCTGTTAGGACATATGCTCAGTCCGCAGTTGCAGAAACTACGGTAGATTGGGACAATGAATCGATGTCTTCTGAAATGCCAGAGATTCTCATCCCAGCCGGTTTGTCCCATGCCAGGAAGGAGTACCTCTATGCAAAAATACGAAAGTATGTATCAAATGACATGAAGGACAGACTGTGCCCAAAGCCAGCTGATGCAGTGGAAGATATGCCAGAAACTTCAGCTGTGCAGAAAACTGTGCAGCCAACTGTTGTGCCTGTTAACCCTTTCATTACCCATGGGACTTTGCAGTCCCGTTGGTAAAAACCGCAATAAAACAATTGTGACGTGGTCTATGAGAAGGTACCCAGTCTCCCTTCACAGTTATCGAGTAAAATCACTGTTAAGCATTGCATGTGTCAGAGTTGACTAAAAACGAAAATTCAGTAATCCGTACTATTATTATTCTTCTACATAATTAATTAAGAAAGAACTATTTTTTCCAGTTACACCTCGGCGAAACGACAGTTTTAATAATTTTAGTGAATAGGTACCGTGCAATAGACTACGTGTTGCGTTTAATTCGTTTCCGAAGTTCATTTTCATGCTGTTAAAAGGCAAAGAAGTTGTTTCAAGGTTGAATTTGGCCGACAACCGAACTGCTCATGTGCTTCAGTGGAGTTATTAGTAATCTACAGTGGTCTAGTACAGTAAGGAGACTGTTATTATTCCTTTTTCGATTAATTTTAGCATTTTCTTCGCAGAACTATGGCGGATAATAATACAAACAGCAGTGATAAACTGTTATGTGGGTTGGGTACCTTTTCAGTTAATATCCAATAACGTGATTACCTATACTTCGAAAAGTAAGAAATTATTATTAATTAACAATAAAGGGAAAATAAATTTTAATATGAACCAGCAAGCCATTATTTTACTAGTCTCTGGCAACAGTCCAAGCTGTACCATGTACCAATCACGTTGCAGAATATCTAATGAATAATTTTATAAGCATGTGACAATAATAATTATTATATATTACGCCAAACAAAAGTCCCGGATGGGCAGGCACAGTAGCAGTAAAAATTAATGCCAATGATCAAATTTCTTGCAAGGGCAACGGCCAATGTTGTCATAAGCCCTCGTCCAAGTGGAAACACACACATTATTTATTATTGTCACATGCTGATATTATTATTAATACTATAATAATCTTTTCACAGATAATGGAAGATGCTGCAGTAGCATCGATGCTGAATAAGTTAAGGAAGTCCGGGTTACATCTGAATGCCGTAGAAGCTCGCGATGCCTTACACGATTTCTTCACTGATCGTGGCGTAGAAACTGACAGTGACTGTAGCGATGATGACGAAGACAATGACGCTCTGACGACAACCGAGCAAGATGGAACCCTGCTGTCAACCGAGCAGGTACCCTCGTCACTAGAGAAAGATGGAACCCTGCTGTCAACCGAGCAGGTACCCTCGTCACTAGAGAAAGATGGAACCCTGCTGTCAACCGAGCAGGTACCCTCGTCACTAGAGAGCGATGGAACCCTGCTGTCAACCGAGCAGGTACCCTCGTCACTAGAGAAAGATGGAACCCTGCTGTCAACCGAGCAGGTACCCTCGTCACAAGCGAACAAGAGTAGGAAGTCATTTGGGGTTTTTGAAGAGGACAACAATTCAGCATTGATTGAAACTTTTTTCCCGGGATTGATTGTGTCTGAGGATATGAAAATTGTTCAGGAATTCATTAAAAAAGGGTGCGGTTGTAGAAAAGCTTTCAAACATAAACCGTGTATTGTGCAATTCGGTGCAAGTGAAATTCTTGATTTCAGGCTACAGTGTTTCGAATTGGATTACCGTTGTGACCACGAAAATAAATTAAATGATACAATAGCTGCAGAATTGAATGCCTTAATTCACTTAGATGACAAGCTGATGGAGAAGCATCGGTCGCCAGTAGGGATGGGTGAGAGAAAGAAAAAATTAATTGAATACAAATTTCATGGATATTCTGTATGCCGTAACACATTTCTGTTCTTGCATGGTATCGGGAGAAAGAGATTAAGACTTTTGATAAAGAGAGTTGCAACAACTGGCATCGCACCATTTCAACATGGCAACAGCCATGTCAGCTGCAAATCATTGTCTTATTCCGATGTTGAAAACGTAATTACTTTCCTCAAAAATTATGCAGAGAACAATTCCTTAGTTCTTCCAGGAAGAATCCCAAGTATTAATCAAGATGATTTCAAAACTTTAAAGCTCTTGCCGTCATCCGACAGTAAGCGCTCCTTGTATGCCATGTACAAATGCAGTTGTGGTGAAATGAGAAATGCAGTTTCAGAATCGACGTTCAAACGAATCTGGAAATCAACTTTACCAAATATCATTATACAACGCCCTAGAACCGATTTGTGTCTCGTTTGTCAACAGAGTATTGTCAAAGTGAACTTTATGTCGAACTTGGGTGATGATGAAAAAATGGAACGTATTGAGAAATCTATGGCACATTTAACGAACGTTAAAGTTGAACGAAATGTTTACAATGAATCAATTGAACGTTCTCGAACCAGTTTTAATAATCACCCAACAAAAAAACTGTCCAACTATGAGCCGTGTACCTTCAATGGCGACACTCACATATCATTTGATTATGCCCAGCAGGTACATATACCGAATCTTCCTGACCAACCAGGTCCAATATATTTCCTAACACCTTACAAGCTAGGCATATTTGGCATTCAGAATGAAGCAGCACATGTTCAAGTCAACTTTGTGATCCCAGAAGCAGTTCAGACTGGAAAAGGAGCTAACACGGTAATTAGCTATGTTCATTATTACCTGAAAAATTACAACTTGGGCGAAAAAGAATTATTCATACATGCAGACAATTGCGTGGGACAGAATAAGAACAATAAAGTGATGGCTTACTTGTGCTGGCGAGTCATTGTTGGACTAAACCAAAAGATCGTGATATCATTCCTTCCTGTCGGTCACACCAAGTTCTCGCCAGATGGTGGATTCGGCGTCATCAAGTCGAAGTTTCGCAGAACAGAAATTTGCACTGCCCAGGAATTTGCACAATCAATAGAAGACAGCACTCCCATAACAAAACTGAACAAAGCAGTTGTTGTTGGCAGTGAATTAGGAGATGTTTATATTCAATCATTTGACTGGAATACCAAATTCAGTGAATGGAAAACTATACCAAATCTAAAAAAATTTCACCATTTCGTATTCTCGTCAGATAAACCAGGAGAGGTTCAATGCAGAGAATTCTCAGGTTCAAATGAAATTACATTCACCTTGCTGGTTGATATTGAACAAACCGATAACTCAGAACCAGCTGTACTTCAGCCAGTCGGATTAAACCCAGATCGGCAATGGTATTTGTTCGAAAAAATACGTGATTTAGTTCCATCCAGAGCACAGGAAGTGATTTGTCCAAAGCCACAGTGTCGGCGACATACATTCGCTGAAACTAGAAAAGAACAGAGCACAAGCAAGCGAAAGAAGACAGAGATGTCAGATTCAGAATCAGAAGATGTTCCAATTGTACTGCCACTATCAAAACGAAAGCCTCAAACATGTTCATTTTGTGGTGAAACTGGACATATAAATAGAGTAATCCGGGGACAGCCTGCCTGTCCTAAACGAAAAGCAGATCCAAACGCCTCACCCACAAAGCTGTAGTGAAGTCTTCTTATTCGTATTAGTATAAGTCGTGCTACTAGTGTGGAGACCCTCTTTGAGGCCTTTTACAGATTTTTTCCATGCACAGCAGTCCATAAATTATCACAACGGCAGTTTGTAATTCTATCGGAAAATGTTGGGATTAGATTTTCCCATATCACAACGGCAGTTTGCAATTCTATCGGAAAATTTAGGGTTTAGATTTTTCCAAGCCACAAAGGCACTTTGTAGTTCTATTGGTAAATTTTGGTTTAGATTTTTGTGACAGCAGTTGTAGCTGTAGTTGCAAATTCTTTTACTGTTGAATTCTTTTTAATATTGTCAGAGTTGTACGATGACATCGCGGGAGGCATTAATTGCACGGAAGTTATCAGGACTACCATTCGTTATGTCACCTGATGTCCATGAGGAAATAAGACAGTCTATCGCAGATTACTTCCTTGACGACACCCACGATAGCGATAGCGAACTGTCAACATCTGATGCTGAGAGTCATGATGCAAACGAAACCACAGCTGAGTCATCCCATTTCCTAGCTACAACAGTTACAACTTCACTAATGCCAAATACCGCTTCATCACCACCTGCATCCGTCTCTGTCGCTCGACAAGCATCCACTCCAACACCGGTCTTTGTTATCAATACAGCAACAATCCCTGAGGCCGAGAGGAATATTCTTGGTGTTGGTGTGCACAGCCTTGGAGATGAGGGTCAAAGTGGAGTGGAAGAGAAAGAGAAAGAAGTGAAACTCGTTGAAGAGATGCAGGTGAAGAAGTGTTGCAGCAACAACTGTCTTGCAAAGATACCAATCGACACCATCATCTCCTGCCGTGAACAGTGCCGTGAACTGCAAGTTCGATGTGATCAACATGTTGATCACCTACATTTAATTCTGCTTGGTCACTTTGATGCTTGCTTACAGGACAGTAAAAAGACATCGAGCAGCAAGAAAAAGCCTACAGACCGAAGTCGGACCAGGCTGATGCACACCTTCCACGGCATGCCTGTCTGTATTGATTCATTCCACTTCTTGCACGACATAAGTCGTCGTGTAACAAGGAATTTGAAGCTGCAGTTTGAACAGTACGGCCTAGAACCAAGCGCCCACGGTAACGTGCTGAAGACGTCGTTGTCAAAAGCACTCCCGTTTGAGATGCGTTGTGACGTAGTGAAGTTTATTGAGAACTATGCGCTGAACAATGCTCTCGTTCTTCCAGGACGAACAGCTGGAACCAAAAACCCAGATATTTTACTACTACCCTGTGGGACAACCAAGAGCAAAGTTCATACTCTGTACGTTCAGGCATGTGGAGACAATAGATCCATGTCATTTGCTGCTTTCACTGACACTTGGAGGATGTTTCTACCAGGGATTTGTATTCAGAAACCCCGGACTGATCTGTGCTCTACCTGCAAACAGCAAACTGTAAGTCTGCAGAAGCTGCGTTCACTGGACGAAGATGTTCGCAAAGATCTATTAAGTCAATCACTGAAGCATCTTGAAGTCGTGTCCGAACAGCGGCAGTATTACAAAGATTGCATTTCGAATGCAAACATTGCACTTCCACCACAATTTCAATTTGGCCAGGTGTCAGATTCTGCTGTAGTGCAACACTTCAGCTTCGACTTTGCACAACAGGTCTTCATACCAAACTCTAGCCAGCAGGTAGGGCCAATCTACTTCCTTGTACCATACAAGTTGGCTCTTTTCGGAATTATGTGTGAACCTATGAGCCGTATGGTGATTTACATTATTCCGGAAGCTGTCTTAGTAAGCAAAGGCTCAAACCTCGTCATAAGTTTGCTGCACCACTTTCTGTCGAAGTATGCTGCCGGTGTTACTCAGATGGTGTTCAACGCAGACAACTGTGTAGGGCAAAACAAGAATAATACAGTCCTTCAGTACCTGATGTGGAGGGTTGTTACAGGGCTCAGTTCAAGGATTGAACTGGCGTTCATGATATCCGGACACACTAAGTTCGGTCCAGACTACGGGTTTGGCATATTTAAGCGTCTTTATAGACATGCAGAAGTTAACTCAGTGGATGAAGTGTGTAATCTGATGAGCGGTTCAAAGCTGTTGATTGCTGAACCAGTTGGCACGGAACAGGGTGAAGTGCGTATACCATGCTATGACTGGCAATCAAAGTTTGCTTCACTGGGTAAAATCTCTGGTATTAAACAGAATCATCATTTCTCATTTGACAGAGTGAAGCCGAATGTATGCTCTGTTAGGACATATGCTCAGTCCGCAGTTGCAGAAACTACGGTAGATTGGGACAATGAATCGATGTCTTCTGAAATGCCAGAGATTCTCATCCCAGCCGGTTTGTCCCATGCCAGGAAGGAGTACCTCTATGCAAAAATACGAAAGTATGTATCAAATGACATGAAGGACAGACTGTGGGCCAATTAGTGACCAGTCATATTTCAATATGTCTCTGTGTGCAGACCAGCAGCACAGCCTCCTCTCAAAGGACATACCAAGCTTCATTCTAAAAGAGTGATGTGTGTAAAATACAAGATTTTAATTCAGTAAAGAATGCAGTGGTCACTCTAAGTGAAAATTAAATGCGTGACTTTCTGAAGTTGTTGGTCGGAGTTTTATAAGGCATTTATATTGTTCAGTCATTATTTTATTGAGCACAGAGACATAAAACAACTGCGTGGCCACACAACTCAGAAGGAATAACGGAGATATAGTAAGAGAATAACTCAATCATTCTATACTACCATCAACCATAGTCCTCAGAGGTATAGCACGATGTATGGTCCTGATGCTACATACCGGTAGTATTCGGTTGAACTATACACATGACAATTGGTAGGAATCCTATAAATGGACACTTTGCAGCAAAAAGTACAAGTAGAAACTGGTAACATTCCCAACAGTGGACAACTGGTAGCAACACTACAAGTGGACAATTTTGGTAGCAATCCCACATGTGGAGAGTAGTTTCTGACAGGTAACACTGCATGACAAATTTTTGCATTTTACCTTTTGAAGTGTTTTAACAGTTTAAACAGTTCTATCCAGCTGGCATCAATAAATTAAAAAGATATGGCATTTCTTCATCCGGACATGGTAAGAGATCTGGGCTCTTCATGTAAAAGGTAACGTTCTCATGCCCCCATGGTAGATTATAGGGAAGGTGGTCGGTTCCTGCTTTTCGGCCCTTTGAGCTGGCAGGAAACAAATCCCAACATCTTGAACACTGCATTGCACTGCAGAACTTGCCAACTTTCTCATGATTAAAACTATAAAAACTACATTACACTCACACTAATTAAAAAAACAATTAAATGAATAATGTTAAAACTATACCAATTATTATATACTACAACAGTGATATTTACATAAATACATAATCTAAATCAATAAAATTAAATATTAATACATTCAAATATAATTCATAAAAAAATTACAAATGATTTACAAAGAGTCACAAGACAAAATAAATCTGCTTGTGTTAGAACACTGATCTAAATGTTTCCTAGAAATCTGGTCAATCAGATGAATTAAAACAATGCTGTAAAAGACACGAATAAGGTAAAACAAACCCTTGCACTTGAATCCAGCCTTGCAAAACGCAATCTTTTTGGCACACTTCAAAATAAAACAGACTTCAGATAAATATTGTAGTCAAAAAGGTAGTGAAAGCAAATATTGTTAAAGTTCTGTCAAAACCATAAAGCAAATACTTTGCAGGTACTGCCAGTCAAGATAGTATTGTACAAAAATGCTGTCTACAAAGTGTAACCAGTCTCTCACTATAACAGACATTGATATAATTTCATTTAGAACTGGTATAACATGGTTGCAGCTATAAATTCCAAATTTTCTTGTGCAAATGTGTAACATTCATATATAGAGCATATAGCCATATACCCTATTTAAAACCTCATTGTGCATTGACCTGGTATAGTTAGTTGGTAAAACAGTTGCTTAGAATACCAAGTTAGTTGCTATACATTGTTGATGTATTTCTACAAGATTTTTAGTATAGAACTCTGCATGGTATTTACAAGCATCACCTTCAGGCACCAGTTGCACATAATATAGCTAATAAGTTCTTTACATAAAATAAATGAAATTTTTCTCTGGTTTTTAACAACTAACTTACAACAAAACAGGTTTCCTGTTTGTAGAAACTCTTTGATTCGAAAGTGTGCGGCTTCGTCAGCGAACTTCCCGAGTTGAACCTCTTCAGCTCTGGGGTGTAAAGGCTGGACATAATGAAACAACAAAGGCATAATATTTATTCTTTAAACAACATTTACACAGTGCAACTATCTGTTGACCAGCTGCTACCAAATTCACTCCTTATGTACATCTATTTAATGTTTAACTTGCAACTATTTCAAAAGCAGATGCAACTGTCATTAAATGTTCTATATGACTATATATTTCTTAACTCCCTCAATTGACAGATGGTGGTTATGGATGCCAGGCAGTAAACTATACCATGCAGATGATCCAGCAAATGATTAAGGAGTATGTGAAAATGAACGATACTGAATCTAAGAGAGGTGGCGCCACTTACTCGACAGTTGGTGATGAAGCACCAGCTTTCTTCTTCATGGATCGTTTCATGGCACTACTACAGACTTCCTCTACACAAAACAACAAATGCTTCCACAATACAATTTAATGTTAATATCTGCCAAGTCAAAGATTTATTTTTTAAACGCAGCCCTTACTCATGAACCACAGAGTTAGTTGCTGCATGATCAATCGATTCATTGTACGAACCAGAGCACTGTTTTATGAATTAAGAATTTACTTTAATAACGAAGACCTTACTGCATGCATCCGGACTTAACTTTTTGAACTGAGAAATTCTGTTATGAACCAATGAATTATATTATGACCCAAAGAGCCACTTTATGAACAAAGGCTTTACCTTAAGAATCAATGATTAGCTGTCTGAATTGTGGATTTACTTCATGAACCAAAGAAGCAAACGTTTACTTTACATGGCAAGGAATTATTTAGCATATGGAAGATTTAATGCACAAACTCATGATTTACATTACGTACCATGTGACTCCGTGCGCAGCAGGAGCCTGGCAGCTGGGCTGGAGTTGCGCCTGTGTCTGTCTTCAGTGGGGTTTATAATGACCGGTTCTCTAGTGACAACCATGTCACGGGCCACAGCATCGGCCGACCTTGATCTGCGATGCTTCTTACCCTACAAGGGTAAAATCAAATAGGCTAAAATCCAAAACAGGTTACAAATCAAAATAGGTTCAACCCAAAATGTCTTCAAACACACAAACTAGGTTACAACAAAAAACAAATAGGTTAAAATGAAAACAGGTTAAAAACCAAAATATATTTAAAAACAACTAGAATAGTTTTAAACCCTAAACGAGTTTGGTTTAACGATAATGTGCAAAGCCCGCAAGAAAAGCATTTGAAGTATGTACTGTGGCACGTCGGCTCTTTTTGCCAGGAGGTGTCAGATCTTCATCATAATCCAGCACAGGGGCAGATGGACGCTTGTAACGGCCTGGCCCTCGAGGAGTGTCAAAATCTTCCTCCGTTTTGTCATAGCTGATGTCAGATGGCGACAAAATCGACCCAGACTCCTCGATTGGATCCAGATTCCTGCAAGTGCAAAAATTTTCAGAAATGAACCCTCGTTAACACAACCTCTCTTTAATGAAACATTATGTATGTATGTAGGACAGTATGTATACATGTATGTTTTATGACACTCAATATAGCACCTCACATATGCATACCTGGCTATCTCACTCAAAAATGTGCTTTAAAATTGTGTAACAATGCATGCTACACCTGTAGAGTCAAATGTAACCACACGAATGTGAGGAGAAGACAGTTCTAACACAGGAAAATGTATGATGGGATTGAGATGTAGTGCAGAACCAATTGTTACAATGCAGCTTTGTTGTAATTGCAGTTGCAACATCTATTCTCATTCAATTTGCTTCACACCCAAATTGTGCTCCAAATGATTTATTCAGATTCAGTTGAATAGTTTCTTGAATCAAAATACTTAATGTTTACAAACAAAAACTTCATCATATAAAATTTACACTTTGCATATTCCATTGGTGATCAAAACTCTCCTTTCAAAATGCTATCCTTGGTCAACTAAATTTTGAAATCAATATCAGACTGTTCAAGAAAATATCCACAACAAAATGCACAACTTCATGTCAACTCCATTGGAAATAAATGGTGAATTGTGTCAAACTGTCCTTTCACTTTGTGACTGTCACACATCCACATGTGTTCCACATTGTGTGTTGCTTGAATCTAACGATCAGATTTCAACCTGCATTGAACGCCCTCTCCAAAGGATTATGGTTTTTTATTGCAATTTCAACTGAAGTAACCAATGGTCATTGCCTTGGGCATTATAATAATGGTGCTATAGAAATCATTATATGAAAACAGTAAAAAAAATTACTGTCCGGTATAACCTTATTTAGAGTGCGCCCTGATCATAGCGTCCACCTAGTGCAAATCTTACCAATGACAGGACACATGATTCACCGCCCAAAATGTGTTTCAGTTAAGAAACTGAAGATTTCATTACCGTCGAGGAGATGGTTCATGAAGAGTACTCTGGAAGTCAACGCTGAGGAACGCAAGTTTCTCACGATCTTTCTCGTTCAGAACTGTGGCATTTGATTTATCATTTAGGAGTTCACGAACGAGCAAAATCTGTCTCTCCTAGATAGCAAGAAAAATACAAGTGGGTAAGTTCAATTCAATTTGCCATTTACTGGAATACCAGAAAAACAAAATATACCAAATCAGAACATTTGCAAACAGTTTGAAAGTCAATGTCAGTGTTTAACAGGTCACCTAAAAAGGGACAAGTTTTGCTGCACACTGTGTTACTCTATTACCACAAACACAGTTCACAAGGCCTTTGTAAGAGATAAAGTATTTATTTTTGCAAATTATGACATAATTGTGATGGACAATCAGTTAAAAACAGTTAATGTTGCCATCACAAAAGTGCTTTGAAAAGGTAGATTGAACAGATTGAATACATAAAGTAAATGTAAAAGGTCCTGTGTCCCATAATGGGACTTGGCGGAGGCACTCATTTACTTTTTAGGCCTTGGGCTAGCAAAGGATGAAGTCCAAGGTCCTAGAAATGGGTACAGCACATCCCAGGACTTGCCATTTACTTTCCAGCTTATGCCAGTACCAAATTATACTGCATAGTGACAGACAATTTCACATGGAGTCGAACCCACAATAGCATAATCATCGAGCAAATATGTCAGTTAGATTTTATGTATTATATTCATGCACAACAAGTCTATGATGACAGTTGTTAAATGATAAAGGTAACATGTTTCTATGAAAATCGAGCATGACCACACATATTGGACACAGTGGATATTCATAGCCATATTTCCTGAGGTCCGTAATGAGTGCAATGCAAGTTGGGCAGTTAAACAAGGTGTCCTATTGCTGGATAGGTTGCCATATTTGCACTTTCACGCATGCATGTATCAAGATACTAACACAATCCCTTTAAGAATCTCACAAAAGCACTGTATGAACACTTGAACAGCTATCTACCGTAACTTATCTGGACAGATGCAACTAAAGGTAGGCTGAATATGTACGCCATCAAATTGATAAATTCAACCCAAATAAACCCTGACACGAAATAAATACATACAGAAATTCCAAATAACTCAGATACCCTGAACTAACCAAGAAAACCTCAGATAAAGCGAAAAAACATATAAAGCCCCAAAACTTGGAAAAACCCGTTAACATCCAGTGATCAGCAATTCAATCAACACATACCAAGGAATCCCGATCATGCTCTGCTTTTTGGCGCTTTGTGATTTCATGATCAATTTGACTTCTGTAAAACAGCAATAAATAACTAAGACAGTTAGTTAGAACACAGGCCAAAACCAAACAGTAATTAAAATGCAACAAGTTCATAGCTGAACATTTAAATAAGTTACTACCAGTCATTAAAGTGCAACTAGGTTGAAGAATAGGAAACAGTATATACACGATAAATTACCATATTTTCCGGACTATAAATTGCGGTTTTTACATTAGAGCCAACGGTAGCAACTTACATAAAGGAGCTGAACTGATTACTCTGTTTAATATCAAAATGACTCTCTATCCATCAGCATATTATCTTTGGACCTCTTCAGCTACATGAGGTATAAAACCTAATACTTATCATTGTTAAATCATAACAAACAACAAAGGTTGTAACCTCATTAAGATACAATCTTGTTAGAAGGCAGTCTATCATATGGTTCACAGAGGAAACACTGTACAAAAGTTCCAGTGAATATCTAACTGCAGTACTAAGTGACAACTGATTAAACACAACTCAGATTCACCTTTCTTTGTGACTGTATATGCATCAAATTTTTCAACATAATAATAATATACTTAAAATCATCAATTGCAATGTAAGATAACTTTACCTTGCATGCTTCAATTTCGTCTGCAGAGACAGTGTCTCTTGTTCCAGTTCTTTGTTCCTGTGCTCAAGCGTTGCTTGCGCTCTTTCCAGCTCGACAAATCGCTTACGCCACGCTTCTTGGTTCACAACAAAAGTCCAGAATTCTGAAAGTCATAGAAATGGCAAAAGTTAATCAAATAGCACTGGTCAGAGGTGGATTAGCCAGTATGCAAAATATGCAGTTGCATGGGGCCTAGTGAAGAGGCCCTGATTGGAATCAAAATTATTCTGCAGTTACAAAACACTGACATAGTATTCATTACGTCAGTTAGTTGTTCAATGTAAGTTTTCATCTTTAAACAAGAATTAGTACCATGACTATCTTGCAAAACAGAAACAAAACTAAAACCATTAACCAGTTGTTTTTACCAACTTTGTCATATGGCAATAACAACTTCCAGTTGTATAAACAAAAATTAATGTCATATGAATCATACCTCACTGAAGAAGCTTGGTCAAACTTCGAAAAGAGTACAGAATATGGCAAGTAAGCAAGTTTAGACTTGAATCACACTAAAGAACTGCCAGAAGGTACAGAATTGTGAATTGCAAAATTTTTAACAAGCTACCTAAAATGCCTGAGAGCCTTACATTGCTCTGGTGTGAGGTACAACAAAAGTCAAGGTGTCTGTTGACTGAACGCAATATTTATTGCACTTAATCAAAAGTTAAGGCACTTCCTACCTACACAAAAACTAGATAGTTTACCAGTTTCGATGCCTGCCGTGAGGATTGCTCGATTCCTAACGATGTCGTCATACTGTGCCACCAGAGACAGCTTGTGCAGCTTTTCTGCCATCTTATTACCGTTTGAAAACTGTTGCCTGACAAAAGAGTCAAAATGTCTTATATTTGTTTCAATATGGCCAACTGTTCAATTTAACTGCATGCATATCAACTCCAATATTACTGAGAATTGTTTTTGTAAGGTCCAAGTACTTAAAAAGCTCTAAAACTGGCCATACATACCTAAAAATAGATATATCAAATGGGTCTAGTTGGTTTTATCTAAAATGGCTGAAAAGTCAAAATAAACACCAAAACATTGACTATTTTTGCTTTAAAATGGCAACTTAACTAAGTACAGTCCTCTTCGAGATATATATACACAAGTCATTCAAGGATCAATTTATCCACCTAGACTTCCATTTTTCTTTTAGGTAAAGGCAAGCAACGTAAATGCACACAGACATATGAATATTTAAGAAATTTGTTTTGCCATGCAAACTCCTGCTGATAGGTTGGCAACAAATCATCACTTGTGCCAAACAGTTGTCTCAATTTTGCATTTGTCCTCCATGTTTTTACGTGTACCTCAACGTAATTTTCAGATTAACAAAGTTGAGGTGAGGCACAATAGCAGAACATAAGTAATTGTCACCTTGCAAGTTCTCCAGATTGGAAATGAAGCACTCCATCCATTGAAAAATAATATGAGTTCACAGAATAGTTTGAAGTTACTGTATATGTTGTCATAGGAATAACTTACTGATTAATTACTTACATCAGTCCTTCCAGTCACTAGATGCACTGTAATTACTCAGGACTGCAGTCTGGGGATGTCAAATAGTTCACATGTTTGTTAACAAGAAGGGGCTATTTCTTTAGGATGAGCTAAATTTCAATTTTATATAAACTACAGTCAACTCAGTCTTGAATAACATCAAAAACTTAGTCTATTTAGACACAATGTTAACAAGCCTTTCCTCCATATACTTTCAAGCACCCAGCAAATGAGAAGTATCGGAATGCAAATGAATTCACGTTAAAAGAATCAATCATTCTTGTACATTAAAAATAGCAAAAGCTTAAAGTGTGGTGCTTCTGAGGCGGAAGATTCCGCCATGCAACGCACACAGAATTAAATTTTTACTTCTGCGGCAGAAGATTCAGCCTTCATACACATAATAAAATGCAAAGAATATTCTAATGGCGACACTAGCCCTAACCCTTACCGACCTTCACAACGCCTACCCAGACCCTAACCAACCATCACGTTGCCAAGTGCTATCAAAGGTTTGAATAATTCATCCATTTTAAGCATGTTTTGAACAATGATCATATGCGGTCTTGAATGCGCATGCGCGGTCGAACATTTGTGTAGGCATGAAGGCTCTCCGCCGCAGAAGTAACATTTTCCTTTTTAGTGTGGCGGAATCGGCTGCCACAGAAGATAAGAAAATCCGCAAAGCCAAACTGTTGGGACAAAACGTAACGAAAAAACCTTCGTTATAAATGCCAACTCGATTTAACCCTTCGACACCCATTCTTTTGGCCACTTATACGGAATGGAAATACCGAATCATTTGAACGCGGGCGGGGTCTACTAAGTGTGTCACGGGACCGTTGAATCACACGTCTATTTATCCTCCGCAACTCTTCATAATTACAGTATCAGACAATATACCTGAACTTTTATTTGAAATGCGAGAGTTTAGAGTATAAATGGCAGATAAGTTAAACTTTAAAATCAAATGCGTTAAATGTTTTTTCAATTCTCCGCCAATTATACGACTTTAAAATCGACCAATGGTGGTCGCCGTCTTTCAAGCCAAAACCCATAGACTAATAATTTAAGAGTCATCATGCAACGGCAATACTTTATTCAGCGCTAATGATTTACAGTGTTTCTGGTAGTTAAACCAAAGTCTACGACTCTAACATCTTTGGTTAAACTATAATTTTAGTTTTCTGGCGACCTTCAGATAGCCGTGAGGAAGTTTGCCGTCGGTTTCTCCACAATAGACCACATTTATAGCATAAGTGCTATATTTAGTTAGTAAATTATGAGAAATGCCTTTACTACATTGCCAAGCTATAAAAACTGAAATATTACCACCGGAAGATGCACATCCCAGTGTCGGAAATGATTCAAAATGAGGCCGCGACTGTTCGTAGGCTACACATCGCGCGCTGCGAAGGTGACCATGACCGTGATAATGATATGGCATGCGAGCAATGATATCCGGGCCTCCGAGAGGTTGGAAGAGACCTGTTGGATGCCCTCGACGCCACACATAGACAAGAACGGTGGAAGCTAACCTCAGCCCACTGCACACGGCCTGAAGAAGAACCAGAGACTATTAAACCGCTGGCTACATGTCGTGTCGTGGAAACACTCCGGAGAGGAGCACTCCACATTATGATGATGGTGTTGATGATGATGATGATGATGATGATGATGATGATGATGATGATGATGATGATGATGATGATGATGATGATGATGATGATGATGATGATGATGATGATGATGATGATGATGATGATGATGATGATGATGATGATGATGATGATGATGATGATGATGATGATGATGATTAAGTTACGTAGACCGGCGATTATATCTCGTCCAAATGTTTTTCGAACCGAGAATTAAATCCGCAATCGCATATAGGCCTAGGCCTATGTTTAGGCCTACTGCTTCATTCTAACTCTTTCGGGGCCATAGCCTATAATGTTTAAAATTTGAATTGTACGTAGGTGTATTATTTTTTAAAAAGTCCTATATACTTTCCCCGATCGATGATAAAAATGCCTTTTTTGTAATAGGGTAAAATGTAAATCGAGTGAATGTTTGAAAGTGTATTAGGTCCTATATGCACATCGGATGTCACTCTAAATCTGATAATAATTTTGAACCATTTTATGATATTGTTCAAGGCATTCAGTTGCAAGCGTCGGTAAGGCACCTGACACTTCAATTGCTTGTAACATGGCTACACTGGTGACATATTACTCTTTTAAACTCTTAATCCTGCCACACTAGTACAGTGGCGTAACGAATGGGGGGCAGAGGGGGGCAACCGTCCCCGGGCGCAGCATCAGAGGGGCGCAAAATTAGCTTTCAGTGGTACACAGTATTGTATTGTATTGTATTGTATTTGAACACTTGTTAAGGCAAAGCACTCTTACGTCAAGGCGCTCCCGACTACTGCGCGGACGCTGAATCGGAGTTCAGCGAAGAGCATGAGCAATTATTGCAGTGAAAGGACTTGCCCAGGGTCCCTACAGTACTATGATAGCCTAAGAACGATTAAAAGTCAACAAGAAAATTAAAAGGGGCGCAGTCATCAACCCTTGCCCCTGGGCGCTGAAACCCTTCGTTGCGCCACTGGTTACGGATACGGGTCGGGTAGGTACGAAGTCTATTGGGTATGATCTAGGGGGCGCCGTAACCAAACGGCGCAGGACAAAACGGCGCAGACATAACGGCGCAGTACAAAGATTAGGCCTATGATACCCGCGCAGTAGCCTACAATGATTATGATAACCTTCCAACAGACCGTCGATTGTAATGACCCGTCGGTGTACACACTTCTGGAGCACTTTCGTCAGGAGCAAGCTCACTACGAACTGAAGATTACGAGATATCGTTCCGGATTCCGGCAGCGAGGGGCATCGAAGTCACCAGGGCTTTTTTTAAGGAATTTGTAGAACTGCACAACCTCTTCTCTCTTTTTCAAAATCCCATGGTAAATTTTTCCCAATTGGATGACGATGACCTTTTTTTTAGCAATTTGTCACTGCACAAAAATGCTTTTACAGTTGCACAAATTGATTTAGAACTGCACATCTAGTGTAGAACTGCACGCTAAAAAAGCCCTGGAAGTCACAATACATTCGCTTAAATCGACGCTTGCAGGCTTTGACTCCAACATTTGGAACAGTGCCGCTGGGCGATTACTCTAATTGCGTGGTATCGCTCACAACGTTAACATTTAGACTGGCTTTTTATGCCATCGTATGAACTAGGCCTATAAGACTTGTTGAAGTTACTTAGTTACTTCTTTATATAGTATATATTTTAGTAGGCCTATATTTTATTACCATTTAAATCAAAATATATGTGTATGATTAATGACTATTTAAGTCAGATGATTGTTAGTTTGATTATTAGATTATTTCATTACTTTTGTTTTGTTTGGTTATGAATGTAAATAGGATGACTTGTTAATTTAGAAAATGGAAAATTATGTAAATACTTGTATAAAAAATTTTTGAAAAAAGAGCCAAAAGGCCAAAAAAGAGCCAGAAGGCCAAAAAAAAAACAAAAACAAAAAAACAAGAAGAGCCAGAGAAGGCCAAAATGACTTAAAATCATTAAAGTCCTAAATTTCAAAAAAGAGGCAGAGAATTAAAAAAAAGAGAGCCAGAGAAGGCCAAAATGACTGAAAAATCAAAAAAAACCAAGAGAATTATAATAAAAGAGCCAATGGGCCAAACATAAATTACATACAAAAGAAAATGTAAAGACGTCAACGATCATTGTTATCATAAGACGTCGTTAAACCCAGGAAAAGAAGAAGAAGAAATTGTAACTGAGCTGTAATATGCCAAAAAAATCTTTGTCGGCGGCAACGGACAATGTTGTCATAAGCTGCCGTTAAACTGAGGATCCAATCCAAATTGCAAATATATTGCTTGTTAATAAATGGTGTGTAGGCCTATCTAAGCCTACTGAAAAACACTCTGAAACTTAGCTTGAATATCTGATAGAAATTTTGAATTTATTATCACAAATGATTGTTGTATCACCATACATTACTACTAAATAATGCAAAGAATTTTAAACTTTTAAACTGGATAACCTTTCAGGACACATGTCCTAATGTAATGTAGACCTAATAAGACACTTATATAGCGCCACTCAAGACTTTATCAAACCACAATTTAATATCATAATTGGCTGCATTGGGGTCATGTGTAGCCTATTTCCTTGTTAACGACTAGCTGTGTGGTAACAAAGACCATTAGCGTCGCCCTCCTCCTTTATCCAGGCTTGGGACTGGCACTGTCAGAAAGCGAACAGTGGCGGAGTTTCATTGGGGTCATCTTCATGGACTTGTGCAATATGCAACAGCAACAACTCCGTTACTGGTGTTTTCAGACGGTGCCAGTCCCAAGTGTGGTAAAAGAGGAGGGCGACTATGGTCATCTGAATTAGGACTCAGTTATATATACGGAATGCTTTCTACAGCCAAAGGAGCTCGTTAAACACTTGAAGAGGTGCTGGTCAGCTTCAATTAACTTAATAACCTATTTTCTCAAATCACTTCATTGGCTAAACGTCCCTCAGCCCATCCATTAAAAAATTGTATCTCTTAGGCTACCTACAACGCCCTTCAAAGCTCCCAACCCTCTTACATTTGCAATCTATTCACCATCCAACCGCCCATGTCTACTCGCTCGTCATCATATCTTTATCTAACTCGGCCGCCAGTCTCATCCTCTCTGAAATTCTGCAACCGCTCCTTAGTCTATGCTGCACCAGCTCTTTGGAACGGACTCACAAAATACCTCCACCAGTTTGCTCATCCTCATAGCCTAATTATCTCGCCTGTTATTTAACCGATCTCCTCCGCTTGCACTCTCCTCTACTGCTTTACACTCACGCCTGAAACAGAACTCTTCAAGCTATTCATATCCTGATTCTACTTCTACTATTGCGCCATCCCACGACCACCGCCTTAAAATTTGAAAGATTTCCACTGTGGCAACATGCTGTCTCCTCGGCTTGACCTCCCGGGATTCTGACCTGGCAGTGGCACCGAAATGGACAAAGCAGCTTGGCTATTGCGGACTTGATTTGATACAGCGCCGGTGATTAAGGTCAGCTGGTCTCCCTGGCGTGGCTTTTGTGTGGCGTTGAGCAAACGTTGGAAGATTTACGTGATAGGCCTACGTAGTTTTACGTATACATTTAAACACAATGCGTTACATTTAACTAGCATGGCTTCCGTTGTGTTTCTATAGCAACATGCAAACAAACGTTTTACAATTAGGCATGCTATTGTTGTCTTCTGTTAGTTTCTACAGGGAAGTGTTACCTTTTCAATAATAATCGTAAAGTGTATTCGTAATCGTAAACTCCGAACTTCTAAAGCGCCACTAGAAAGCCAAACGCAGGGCACCAGCTCATTCACGAGCGCGGCGTCGAGTCAGAGGGGTTGTCCAAAAGGGTAGTCCGAAAGAGGTCCGAGTCCGGTTGCCAGAGGGGCAGAGTAACTGTTATGATGATTGTGTGTCGTTTAGGTCCAAAATTTGAAGGTGGTGGATCAGATGAGTCAGGGTAGGAATTCTTGAAGAGGTGAGACTTCAGTTTTGAGTGGAATGCGCGAGGGGTGATAGACAGAGGAGGCTGAAGAAGAGGTGGGTGGGTGGATGGGTGGGTGGCAATGATGGTGGAGTGTGGAGTAATCATGTATGCTAGCCGTCATCTAAGAAGTGGACAGATCAATTTCGTCTCCACTCATCAGTGACCAGTCCCATTATCAAGCACAAGCCCATCGTTATAGCGTATTGTAAAGGAGCTTTAACGGCGCTATATAAATACTAGATGTCTTGATGTTTGATGTTTCGTGTGTTTCGTTCGTTGTATGAATAAAACTAATCAGACGGTATTTTGTTGTCTGACTACATATCGCTCTAAAAGACTGCAATCTTTCTTCGCTTTCAGCCCATCATCACAAACAAGCAGACAAATGATACTGATGTTGAAGAGGGAGAGCAGGAGGAAGAGGACAAGAGAATAGTGAGGAGGAGAGGAAGGAGAGAGAGGACAAGAGAATAATGAGGAGGAGAGGAAGGAGAAGAGGACAAGAGAATAATGAGGAGGAAGAGGAAGGAGAAGAGGAAAATAGAATAACGAGGAGGAGGAGGAAAAGGAGCATAATAATGATGAGGAGGAGCAGGTAGAGGAAAATAAACATACTGAGGAGGAGGAGGAGGAGGAGGAGATAATGGAAGGTGGAGGAGGAGAGCATAATAATGATAATGATAATAATGATGATGAACAGGAGGAGGAGGAAGAGGAAGAAGAAGAGAAATATGGGATAACGGAAGGTAACACTTCCCTGTAGAGGAGGAAACGGAACACGATGATGATGATAATGATGATGATAATGATGATGATGACGACGACGACGCTTATGATGATAATTCAAGGTCATTACTTCGCAGTTACGTAGGCATAAGCCTAACATGGCCTACATAGCAAACTCCGATGACGTTGCCGATACATTTTTATAGCGCCGCCTGACTAGGACTAAGAGTCTCCTTTCTTTGCATGTTCAGAAGATGAGGAGGAGGAGGAGGATGAGAACTTGGAATGAGCTGCTGAGACAGAGGACTGGGATGGGGATGCGGGAGTCTTTCGCGCTGCGAATGAGAGCGCCGACATCCAACAGTCGGAATGTAGGAAGGCCTCCATCGTCCGGTAGCCATGGCGATCGGAGGCTGAGCGTCGCATCCTTCCGTTGACGATGCTCCTCTGGCTCAGCAACCGTCGACCTTCGTCCGTGTACAGATGGAACTTGAAGTCGACGCCAGAGGTCGCCAGTGCCTTGCTCAGCTGAGCGCTGTGCTGGACGTGAACCTTATCTAATGCATCGATGCATTACAACAGACAGAAGATATTTAATATGCTACGGACATGCAATAATTACTTAGTTGCGTTTGTGCAGGTATGTGTGTAATGTGTATGTACAGACAGAAAACTCATCATCATCATCGTCGTCGTCATACTCATCATCATCATCATCGTCATCGTCATCATCAGCATCATCATCATAACAAAAATCATCATCATGTCGCTGTTGTCGTTGTCCATTCAGTTGATAACTAACCGTCGGCGGAGCCGTGGATGAGGAGCAGAGATTTGTTGCGGAAGTTGTCTGACTTGGACGAAGCGTTGGCCAACTAAGCATCAAAATAAAAGACAGAGACAGATTCAATCTACACTCGATTCATAACAATGGCTGGGAGGAAGATTCAAAATCAAAGAAATTTAATTAAAGACTAAGCATCTGATGACGACTACGGAGAAGATGGTGCTGATGATGATGATGACGATGATTATGATGACGACGACGACGACGAGGATGATGATGATGATGGTGATGATGATGATGATGATGATGATGATGACGATGACGATGACGATGATGATGAAGAGGAGCAGCAGGAGGCGGATGAAGGCAAGCAGAAAAGGAACAAAGAGAGACAAATAGAAAGACAGAAAGACAAACAGACAGACAGAGAGAAAGACAGATAGTGAGGCACACAGACAGACTAACATCGTATCCACGGTAGTTGTCCCTGCTTCCTGATGATCCCATCAGTCTTTCTGCATATGCCACATCTGTAACAAAAGCAACGACGGATCGTAGATATTTAAACTATGCGGAAAGAAGGCGAAACACAAACACACGCATGCGCATTACAAATCTAAACATATACATGTATACGTATACATACATACATACCAGTGTGATTTTCCTTACAGATTTATTTTAGTTGCAGTTACAGTTATAGTTAATGACTTTTCATTTTAACTATCATTGCAGTTTTAGTTAGTATTACTTTCGAGTTATAGTTATAGTTACTGGATTTTTATTTTAGTTACTACTAAGTTACACAAGTCCTAAGGGGTCGTCTATCAAGTATGCTAAAAGATTTTAGGCAGTTTTCTCCAATCATTTCCTCCAATTGTTACTCCAATCGTTTCTCCAATCGTTTTCTCCAATCGTTTCTCCAATCATTTCTCCAATCGTTTCTCCAATCATTTCTCCAATCGTTTCTCCAATCACTTCCTCCAATCGTTTTATCCAACCATTTCTACATACATACATACATACATACATACATACATACATACATACATACATACATACATACATACATACATACATACATACATACATACATACATACATACATACATACATACATACATACATACATACATACATACATACATACATACATACATACATACATTCATACGTATACATACACACATGCACAAATTGCACACATTCATACATACATACATGCATACGCATAGCCTATAATATTATGTAACAGAATATCTGTTTATGCGAAGGGAGAGCTGACCATAGTATTTCCAGTCTGTGATGGGAGAGACGGCTATTCCACAGGTGAACAAAGTGTCGTCCTTGTCACCCAGGATGTGCGTGACCACGAAACCTCCATAACCCTACAATGAACGTAAGGTAAGATTTAGCCGGGAATTTTATTATCCAGACTTATATTGCGCCTCCTGTTCCAGACAGTTATGTTATAAGCCGTTGAAAGACTCTTGAAACTGAATAAATGAGTTAATTAATTAATTAATTAATTAACTAACGTGCGAACGAACGAACGAATGAATGAATTAACCCTCGGGCTACCAAGGGGGGGTGGTTGCCACCCCTCCCCTAGGTTTTTTTCATCTCAAACTTTTCCGTATGGAATAAAATTTGACCTTTTAGGTAGCTGTAGGGGTTCATTTACACACGTTTTGAGGTAAAATGTGAGATGATATCTCATACCGTTCAAGAGTTATACCCAATATACCCGAGGCACCAGGGGGATGGATACCCCCCTAGATTTTCGACTATATCTTATCCGTCATTTAATATTAAGAGACACAAATTTTACCATTCTATAGAGGGAATGTGGGGCTACATTTCTATGGTCACTGAGTTGACCTGAGACAACCGGAAGTGCTCAAAATAAATAATAATACGCGTAATATGCGTGAAAAATGGCTGAATGGAAGGACTCCCCTTAGTTTTTTGTCTGTAGTGTATTCATTTGTCTTCCTGGAAGAGAAACAAAGATACCATTCTTTAGAGGGAATGAAGGGCTTCATTTGCATACCTACATCTTTGTCTTTTGAATACCGGAAGTGATCAAAATAAATAATAATACGTGTAATCTGTGTGAAAATGGCTGAATACAGCATTACAACGTAAACCGATATATATGTATGGATATATATGTATGGATGTACATTTATACTATATAAACATGTGTAGGGATGATTTTGTGTATCTTTTATACATAGATTAGTTTCAAAACACACATAATCTTATATTTGTTTATCCAAAAAGTACAAAATGTACGCAATAATATACAATATTGCTAATTAATGGGTTCCTTTGTTAAAAGTGATGTAATTTCGAGGTGCATTCACATAATGTACAACTAAATATACCATTCTGTGCAGAAATGAATGCTGAATCCAATGCTATATTACAAGTTATGATATGAAAAACCAAACACGAAATCCAGAATGGTGGTAACCACCCCCCTTGGTAGTCCGTGTTACAAAAAAGCTTGGTAGCCCTAGGGTTAATGAATTAATGAATGAATGAATGAATGAGAGTGAACGGTTGAACAAACGAACGAACTGTGAGATTCTGGTCTCACCTCACCCCAGACAGCCAGACGATCTTTTCGGATGAAAGGATACTTCGACAACACGTGACTACAACGGAGGTACAACTTCCGGTTTAAATGCGCCATCTAGCGAGAAACTCATGAAAACTTATGCAAGATAAACACAGGTCTCTGCATTTATGATATACAGTATGTCTAATTGTTTGTTGAACGTAAAAATATGCATACACGTTTGAAGTTGTAGGTAATGAACTAACTAATTAGTTATTTCAGAAAGTAAGCATTTAAACAAGAAAGAACGAAATATAAACGGAGCTGTTTAATGAAGCAATAAGGGAGAAAGGAACGAAATCGAGAAGGAAGACATGACTATCGGAAGTATCAAGGAAAGAAAGGAAAGCAAGAAAGCAGAGTTAAATTAACTCTGCTTTCTTGCTAAATACTCTCCTTTCTGCAGAAGTAAGGTAGGAAGGAAGGAAGGAAGGAAGAAAGCAAGAATGGAAGAAGGAAGGATGGAAGGAAGGTTGTTTAGAAAGAAGAGTAGTCAGCAGAGTTAAGGAAGTCAGGCAGGAAGGAAGGAACGATAGAAGAAAGAAAAGAAGGACGGAAAGAAATAAATGGAATGGAGGAAGGAAGGATGGATGGAAGGATAGAAAGGCATGAAGGAAGAAAGGCGCGAAGGAAAGAAAGCAAGATGGACGTATGTTAACAGATAAATGGATGAATGAATTAGTGGATGAATACAACATAGATGGAACGAAGAACAAAAGGAACCCAATGAGCGAAAGCGGAGTGGCATTCGTGCACCTGGCGCCCTTGATCTGATCCTGGACTTCGACGGTTCCAAGTCTCCTGTAGACCTCGTGTAGGAACCTCTCCCCTCTGCCTCCGGACCCTCGCCCGTCAAACGATGCCACTACGATGCCGTGGCTGCTCGCCAGGTACGTTGACCAATCAAGTCGGAACTCATCCGTGACCAGCTGTGTACCTGGAGCGGCATGGCTGAACAGCAAAAATGCAACATAAGTCATGTAACTTTAAAAAGTTTACATACGAGACATAGTTGTGAGGTGGTAAAACATAGTAGAGGCCTACCCTTCTTAGAACTGGCTTACAGCAATGCTCTGGTTTTATAATAAAATTTCTGAAATTTATTTTAATATATAGCCTATTACGATTCGATTATTTTAGTGAAACCATAATTGAAATAATTAATACGAACCTGCCTAATTTCTTAGTTACTGACATTTTGTAATTGTTTCGTGTCTCTACAGTGATCGCAAACGTAAGCTCGAAAATGTATAAAGCGCTATTCATAAGTTATGGTATGACACCAGCTTAATACCAGAGCGCTACATCAACTCAGAGGGCGCGCCGTTGTCGAAAGATAGCAAACGCAGTAGTAGTAGTTCTAGCTAGCCTTTTTTGGGGAGCTAAATTTTTTAGCAGTTTAAGGGCGTCACTGTGTTTCATGATTACAAAGATCATTAGCGTCGCCCTCCTCCTTTATTCAGGCTTGGGACTGGCACTGCCAGAAAAAATGAAGAACAGAACTAGAAAACAGTAAAACCCGTTTGTATAAATATAATATATCGCAAAAGAGCTATACCAATGACTCTAACAAATTAATGTGGCTGCCATAAGGGGCTGTAAGATGGGTCGAGTTCAGGCCGAGAGAAAAAAATGGGAAGGCGGTGGGGTGGATGTATTAGGGTAAGGGTGACGTTTCTGCATGACTATTGCTTCTTTGTGAGACTCACGCGTAGACCAAGAGAGGATGAGTAGTGACATTGTCCTTCTTGAGGTTCGGTGGAAACTGCAGCTGACCCCAAACGTCTGAAACACAAGGATCAACGAATCAGACTAAGTTATTTATTCGAATCAGTTGTAATTTATCACAACCATAACAATGTATGTTAGTTAACAAAGATTAATTAGAATTATGTTGCCAGGAATATGAGAATAGCATTTAAAATGCTTTACTTCTTGCAATTAAGCGAAGTCCATAAACAAAGAGCTCATGAGCAGTTCTGTAGATCCTACATTGAGCATCAAAATCATGAGGTAGCGCTATATAAGTGGTAGATTAGATTGCACTTTAGTGGTATTGCGGGATACGGTAGCCGATTGGTTAGGGCGCTCGCCTTGTAACGCGGAGAGTACGGGTTCGAGCCTTCTCTGAGACATTACAGTGTGTGGACCTTGAGCAACTCTTTCACTCACAATTGCTCAGCGCTCGATTGCGCCATCGATTGGTACTTGGCTATTAGATGGAAGTTTGCAATAACAACAACAACAACAACAACAACGACAACAGCAACAACAATAATAGTAGCAGCAGCAGCAGCAGCAGTAGTAGTAGCAGTAGTAGTAGTAGTATTAGTAGTAGAGTAGTATACAGGCCCGTGCAGAGCTGGTTATGGGCCCGGGCCAGATGGAAAATGTAGGCCCCATTAATTTCGGCCCCATTAATTTCAAACTGCTCGTTAAGTATTTGGTAATCATTTAGTGCTAATTACATATGATTTTGTTACAATACATGTACTTCACATTAGCATATATGAATATGAAGTTATTACAATTTATCAGTAACAGAGAACAATAAAAGAACTACAACGATTTATATTCTGTATTCGTTTTGTCAGAATAACACATCTCAAAACGGTCATCAAAAACTCATCACTTCTTCGCATTCAGAAATGCTTTACGTGCTTTTCTTTGGGCGAATTCATTAATAACATCTGAGAAATCTAGCAACTTTGCCTTGTCACTGTTAATGTTCAAAGTTGCTAAGCCATTCAAACGTTCTTCCATCATTGTGGACCGAAAGTAAGACTTAATTCGTTTTAGGACACTGAAGCTCCTCTCATTGGAAGCCACTGTTGCTGGCAATGAAAGAAAAATGCGCAATGCGATGAGGACATTTGGGAAAACATTGTCCAATCTCAAGTTCAATATTTCACTATAAATGTTCTTTGGTAACGCAGCATCGACTTTGATTGACACATGCCGAGCTTCTTCCAGTATATCATTCCATTTATCTCTCAGTTTCAGGATATCTGCCCGTAGTTTATCAATGTTGTCCCTTTCCACATCTAATGTTGCACCACGCGATTCTACTACCAAGTTCACCTCATGAATCATTGTGAGAACTTTAATCCAAATGGCTGACATCAGCACACATTCAAAGGTATCCAAGTACTTTTGAATACCCCGAAGTTCAGATTTGCACTCTGCTGTCAAATTAGTAACTCGACTCAGCTCTGCCACTGCATTTCTAACACTATCCAAATGCCGGGCAATTGCTCTTACACAATCAATTCTCGCTGACCACCTTGTCTTTGACATTCTATGTAGAGAGACTGGAAGGTGTTCTTTCAGTATTTCCCACCGCTGGGGGCTTGAACTGAAGACATTGAACATTTTCTGTATGTTCCCAAAGAATGTTATAGCTTCACTACAGGCTTCAGCACAATCCGTACCGACGAGATTCAGAGTATGATTAGCACAACTGGAGAAAATGCAAGTCTTGTTCTTTTCCTTTAAGATAGCCTGCACACCACTGTACTTGCCAGCCATATTAGAACCATTATCATATGCCTGACCCACACAGTCTTCAAAGTTCAGATTGAGAGCTACTAAGAAGTCTAAGATTGTCTCCGTCCTTGCTTCAAACGCGTGAAACCAGAAATTAATTTTAAAAGGAGTTTAGATCAAAACGGAATCTACACACTGACTGAAACATTATTTTATCTAGCGCATGACTCATCTTCGTGACAGCTCTAATTTATTCAACTATGATTTATCTATATTTCGTATTTGCATTAATATTTTACTAAAGGATCCCTTTCCCCGTTGACTTTGTACCAGGGAGAGTAGGCCCCCTCAAAATCGTAGTTTGGCCAGCTGGCCCCTATGGCTCTATTCTGGCCTGGACGTATTAACTACTGTATCTATAAGAGTTATGTAGATGGGTGTAAGCGTACTCTATCAACTTGGCTTGTACTCTATCGGTTTGGCTTGTACTCTATCGGTTTGGCTTGTACTCTATCGGTTTGGCTTGTACTCTATCAGTTTGGCTTGTACTCTATCGGTTTGGCTTGTACTCTATCGGTTTGGCTTGTACTCTATCGGTTTGGCTTGTACTCTATCGGTTTGGCTTGTACTCTATCGGTTTGGCTTGTACTCTATCGGTTTGGCTTGTACTCTATCGGTTTGGCTTGTACTCTATCGGTTTGGCTTGTACTCTATCGGTTTGGCTTGTACTCTATCGGTTTGGCTTGTACTCTATCGGTTTGGCTTGTACTATCGGTTTGGCTTGTACTCTATCGGTTTGGCTTGTACTCTATCGGTTTGGCTTGTACTCTATCGGTTTGGCTTGTACTCTATCAGTTTGGCTTGTACTCTATCGGTTTGGCTTGTACTCTATCGGTTTGGCTTGTACTCTATCGGTTTGGCTTGTACTCTATCGGTTTGGCTTGTACTCTATCGGTTTGGCTTGTACTCTATCGGTTTGGCTTGTACTCTATCGGTTTGGCTTGTACTCTATCGGTTTGGCTTGTACTCTATCGGTTTGGCTTGTACTCTATCGGTTTGGCTTGTACTCTATCGGTTTGGCTTGTACTCTATCGGTTTGGCTTGTACTCTATCGGTTTGGCTTGTACTCTATCGGTTTGGCTTGTACTCTATCGGTTTGGCTTGTACTCTATCGGTTTGGCTTGTACTCTATCGGTTTGGCTTGTACTCTATCGGTTTGGCTTGTACTCTATCGGTTTGGCTTGTACTCTATCGGTTTGGCTTGTACTCTATCGGTTTGGCTTGTACTCTATCGGTTTGGCTTGTACTCTATCAGTTTGGCTTGTACTCTATCGGTTTGGCTTGTACTCTATCGGTTTGGCTTGTACTCTATCAGTTTGGCTTGTACTCTATCGGTTTGGCTTGTACTCTATCGGTTTGGCTTGTACTCTATCGGTTTGGCTTGTACTCTATCGTTTTGGCTTGTACTCTATCGGTTTGGCTTGTACTCTATCGGTTTGGCTTGTACTCTATCGGTTTGGCTTGTACTCTATCGGTTTGGCTTGTACTCTATCGGTTTGGCTTGTACTCTATCGGTTTGGCTTGTACTCTATCGGTTTGGCTTGTACTCTATCGGTTTGGCTTGTACTCTATCGGTTTGGCTTGTACTCTATCGGTTTGGCTTGTACTCTATCGGTTTGGCTTGTACTCTATCGGTTTGGCTTGTACTCTATCGGTTTGGCTTGTACTCTATCGGTTTGGCTTGTACTCTATCGGTTTGGCTTGTACTCTATCGGTTTGGCTTGTACTCTATCGGTTTGGCTTGTACTCTATCGGTTTGGCTTGTACTCTATCGGTTTGGCTTGTACTCTATCGGTTTGGCTTGTACTCTATCGGTTTGGCTTGTACTCTATCGGTTTGGCTTGTACTCTATCGGTTTGGCTTGTACTCTATCGGTTTGGCTTGTACTCTATCGGTTTGGCTTGTACTCTATCGGTTTGGCTTGTACTCTATCGGTTTGGCTTGTACTCTATCGGTTTGGCTTGTACTCTATCGGTTTGGCTTGTACTCTATCGGTTTGGCTTGTACTCTATCGGTTTGGCTTGTACTCTATTTGGCTTGTTATCGGTTTGTACTCTATCGGTTTGGCTTGTACTCTATCAGTTTGGCTTGTACTCTATCGGTTTGGCTTGTACTCTATCGGTTTGGCTTGTACTCTATCGGTTTGGCTTGTACTCTATCGGTTTGGCTTGTACTCTATCGGTTTGGCTTGTACTCTATCGGTTTGGCTTGTACTCTATCGGTTTGGCTTGTACTCTATCGGTTTGGCTTGTACTCTATCGGTTTGGCTTGTACTCTATCGGTTTGGCTTGTACTCTATCGGTTTGGCTTGTACTCTATCGGTTTGGCTTGTACTCTATCAGTTTGGCTTGTACTCTATCGGTTTGGCTTGTACTCTATCGGTTTGGCTTGTACTCTATCGGTTTGGCTTGTACTCTATCGGTTTGGCTTGTACTCTATCGGTTTTGGCTTGTACTCTATCGGTTTGGCTTGTACTTTGGCTTGTACTCTATCGGTTTGGCTTGTACTCTATCGGTTTGGCTTGTACTCTATCGGTTTGGCTTGTACTCTATCGGTTTGGCTTGTACTCTATCGGTTTGGCTTGTACTCTATCGGTTTGGCTTGTACTCTATCGGTTTGGCTTGTACTCTATCGGTTTGGCTTGTACTCTATCGGTTTGGCTTGTACTCTATCGGTTTGGCTTGTACTCTATCGGTTTGGCTTGTACTCTATCGGTTTTGCTTGTACTCTATCGGTTTGGCTCTATCTATCGGTTTGGCTTGTACTCTATCGGTTTGGCTTGTACTCTATCGGTTTGGCTTGTACTCTATCGGTTTGGCTTGTACTCTATCGGTTTGGCTTGTACTCTATCGGTTTGGCTTGTACTCTATCGGTTTGGCTTGTACTCTATCGGTTTGGCTTGTACTCTATCGGTTTGGCTTGTACTCTATCGGTTTGGCTTGTACTCTATCGGTTTGGCTTGTACTCTATCGGTTTGGCTTGTACTCTATCGGTTTGGCTTGTACTCTATCGGTTTGGCTGTACTCTATCGGTTTGGCTTGTACTCTATCGGTTTGGCTTGTACTCTATCGGTTTGGCTTGTACTCTATCGGTTTGGCTTGTACTCTATCGGTTTGGCTTGTACTCTATCGGTTTGGCTTGTACTCTATCGGTTTGGCTTGTACTCTATCGGTTTGGCTTGTACTCTATCGGTTTGGCTTGTACTCTATCGGTTTGGCTTGTACTCTATCGGTTTGGCTTGTACTCTATCGGTTTGGCTTGTACTCTATCGGTTTGGCTTGTACTCTATCGGTTTGGCTTGTACTCTATCGGTTTGGCTTGTACTCTATCGGTTTGGCTTGTACTCTATCGGTTTGGCTTGTACTCTATCGGTTTGGCTTGTACTCTATCGGTTTGGCTTGTACTCTATCGGTTTGGCTTGTACTCTATCGGTTTGGCTTGTACTCTATCGGTTTGGCTTGTACTCTATCGGTTTGGCTTGTACTCTATCGGTTTGGCTTGTACTCTATCGGTTTGGCTTGTACTCTATCGGTTTGGCTGGTACTCTATCGGTTTGGCTTGTACTCTATCGGTTTGGCTTGTACTCTATCGGTTTGGCTTGTACTCTATCGGTTTGGCTTGTACTCTATCGGTTTGGCTTGTACTCTATCGGTTTGGCTTGTACTCTATCGGTTTGGCTTGTACTCTATCGGTTTGGCTTGTACTCTATCGGTTTGGCTTGTACTACTCTATCGGTTTGGGTTTTGTACTCTATCGGTTTGGCTTGTACTCTATCGGTTTGGCTTGTACTCTATCGGTTTGGCTTGTACTCTATCGGTTTGGCTTGTACTCTATCGGTTTGGCTTGTACTCTATCGGTTTGGCTTGTACTCTATCGGTTTGGCTTGTACTCTATCGGTTTGGCTTGTACTCTATCGGTTTGGCTTGTACTCTATCGGTTTGGCTTGTACTCTATCGGTTTGGCTTGTACTCTATCGGTTTGGCTTGTACTCTATCGGTTTGGCTTGTACTCTATCGGTTTGGCTTGTACTCTATCGGTTTGGCTTGTACTCTATCGGTTTGGCTTGTACTCTCTATCGGTTTGGCTTGTACTCTATCGGTTTGGCTTGTACTCTATCGGTTTGGCTTGTACTCTATCGGTTTGGCTTGTACTCTATCGGTTTGGCTTGTACTCTATCGGTTTGGCTTGTACTCTATCGGTTTGGCTTGTACTCTATCGGTTTGGCTTGTACTCTATCGGTTTGGCTTGTACTCTATCGGTTTTGGCTTGTACTCTATCGGTTTGGCTTGTACTCTATCGGTTTGGCTTGTACTCTATCGGTTTGGCTTGTACTCTATCGGTTTGGCTTGTACTCTATCGGTTTGGCTTGTACTCTATCGGTTTGGCTTGTACTCTATCGGTTTGGCTTGTACTCTATCGGTTTGGCTTGTACTCTATCGGTTTGGCTTGTACTCTATCGGTTTGGCTTGTACTCTATCGGTTTGGCTTGTACTCTATCGGTTTGGCTTGTACTCTATCGGTTTGGCTTGTACTCTATCGGTTTGGCTTGTACTCTATCGGTTTGGCTTGTACTCTATCGGTTTGGCTTGTACTCTATCGGTTTGGCTTGTACTCTATCGGTTTGGCTTGTACTCTATCGGTTTGGCTTGTACTCTATCGGTTTGGCTTGTACTCTATCGGTTTGGCTTGTACTCTATCGGTTTGGCTTGTACTCTATCGGTTTGGCTTGTACTCTATCGGTTTGGCTTGTACTCTATCAGTTTGGCTTGTACTCTATCGGTTTGGCTTGTACTCTATCGGTTTGGCTTGTACTCTATCGGTTTGGCTTGTACTCTATCGGTTTGGCTTGTACTCTATCGGTTTGGCTTGTACTCTATCGGTACTCTGTACTCTATCGGTTTGGCTTGTACTCTATCGGTTTGGCTTGTACTCTATCGGTTTGGCTTGTACTCTATCGGTTTGGCTTGTACTCTATCGGTTTGGCTTTGTACTCTATCGGTTTGGCTTGTACTCTATCGGTTTGGCTTGTACTCTATCGGTTTGGCTTTGTACTCTATCGGTTTGGCTTGTACTCTATCGGTTTGGCTTGTACTCTATCGGTTTGGCTTGTACTCTATCGGTTTGGCTTGTACTCTATCGGTTTGGCTTGTACTCTATCGGTTTGGCTTGTTGTACTCTATCGGTTTGGCTTGTACTCTATCGGTTTGGCTTGTACTCTATCGGTTTGGCTTGTACTCTATCGGTTTGGCTTGTACTCTATCGGTTTGGCTTGTACTCTATCGGTTTGGCTTGTACTCTATCGGTTTGGCTTTGTACTCTATCGGTTTGGCTTGTACTCTATCGGTTTGGCTTGTACTCTATCGGTTTGGCTTGTACTCTATCGGTTTGGCTTGTGCTCTATCGGTTTGCCTTGTACTCTATCGGTTTGGCTTGTACTCTATCGGTTTGGCTTGTACTCTATCGGTTTGGCTTGTACTCTATCGGTGTGGCTTGTACTCTATCGGTTTGGCTTGTACTCTATCGGTTTGGCTTGTACTCTATCGGTTTGGCTTGTACTCTATCGGTTTGGCTTGTACTCTATCGGTTTGGCTTGTACTCTATCGGTTTGGCTTGTACTCTATCGGTTTGGCTTGTACTCTATCGGTTTGGCTTGTACTCTATCGGTTTGGCTTGTACTCTATCAGGTTGGCTTGTACTCTATCGGCCTGTACTCTATCGGTTTGGCTTGTACTCTATCGGTTTGGCTTGTACTCTATCGGTTTGGCTTGTACTCTATCGGTTTGGCTTGTACTCTATCGGTTTGGCTTGTACTCTATCGGTTTGGCTTGTACTCTATCGGTTTGCCTTGTACTCTATCGGTTTGTCTTTGTACTCTATCGGTTTGGCTTGTACTCTATCGGTTTGGCTTGTACTCTATCGGTTTGGCTTGTACTCTATCGGTTTTGCTTGGTTTGGCTCTCTATCGGTTTGCCTTGTACTCTATCGGTTTGGCTTGTACTCTATCGGTTAGCTTGTACTCTATCGGTTTGGCTGGTACTCTATCGGTTTGGCTTGATTTTGTTCAATTTATTACATTCTTATATGTAGGCAAGCCTCGGTAAGCCCTGGGCAATGCAGCCTCAGTTGAATAATTATACTACTTTCAATACTGTTGCAACCTTCCCCCAGGGTCGTTGCAACCAACCCCGGCCTGGGGTTGGTTGCAACACTTTGAAGCCCTCTGTTCAGTTAGCTATTGTGGTTACATCTTTGGTCACTGAGATCGTCACTATAGCTTGTTTTGGTGCTGAGATATAAAGGATAAATATATGAGCTAAAATGATTGTAGGTAGGTTGTTCCAAAAATAAAAAAATGGCACACGAAAATTCGAAAATTGTTGCAACCAACCCCGGTCTCCCCTACTTACTGTAGCCTGAGTCGGTGTCAAACTGGAAGAATTCTTTGATCGGGAGTGCCTTTGTCTTCAGTCGGTTCCTCAGTGCGCTATTGTCTTCAAGGATCAGGACTACGCAAAACAAAGTTCATGAACATAAAAGTCATGCAACATACAGCGTAAGCAGTTATGTATGAATTGAAATATGACGAATGTAGATCATGCAGAAAAGGGCAGAGATGGACAGACACTTGGCCGATCGTGTAAAAATTTACCTAAGCGGTACATATCAACTAGGCCCTATTAAACTTAAGATCCTTGTACTTATCTACCGATCCTTCTCTGGCTTAGCTCCTAAATGCATCTGTGATCTCATCCGTCTACCGACCTCAGTCACATCACTTCGACCCCTGCGCTTACTTGACCGACTTAAACTCTTTGTCCCGCGGGCAAGGTCTGCCATGATAGAACTGAGAAGGGGGACCCTCGGGAGGAGGCGCATTTCTAGGGGGAAGTCCGTTCCATGTGGTTGGACCGATCACGGAGATCTGAAGATTTCTACACAGACTAAATAAACTTTAGTTAAGACACACCCGGTCAGATTGTTTTCAGCTCAAAACAGACAATGAAGATAATAATTTTTCGAAATAGTGACGCTACCGACAAATTTATCAAGTTAAACCACCGAAATTACTCAACAGCGTTCACCGACGACTACTAGAATAAAACGTTTTCACCAGAGGCTAGTCAGGAAAAATTTCGGAGGGTTTTTTAGTTTTGGGGGGGTTCCATTGAAAATGGTTGTATTTTTGTACATTTTTAGTGTTTAGTAACAGTAATGCATTTATTTCGAGGGGTTGAACCCGTAAAATCACCCTAAATACGCCCATATACAGGGGCGCAACCACGGTCCAGAAGTTGGGGGGACCTACTAGAATGTGTTTTGGGGGAGTGTGGAATTGCGAGCGCCGAAGGCGCGAAGCTGCGATTGCCGAAGGCAAGAAGCCCCTAACGACTAGGGGGTATGGGGGCGCGTCGTAAGCTCCCCCATCGGGGTCTGGGGCGGAGCCCCAGAAGCCAACGAAATTTTGAGCATATGATGCGAAATGGAGTACATTTTGGGCTTTAATTTACCTCAAATTTTTCACCGATGATTTCGATATAAAAGTATACCTAAACCATCTAGATCTATGAAAAATGTGACTTTATTACATGAATAAACTGGACGTGACAAGGGTTTAAGAGAATTGAACGGAAAAGAGTAGAATAAGCTCTAGACCAGTGTTTGACAAAACTAGGGAAATCGGCAAGGGAGGGAGCCTGAACGGGTCAATTTCTCAGAATACCGTTAAGGCGCTTGCGTTTCCCTACAGTGGCAAATCCCCACCAAACAGAGGGGCCATAAAGTAGCCGTGCGAGGGTAGTACAGCCCTAACAACGTCAAAGAGACGTTGACCCTGGTGACCCTGGGCGACCAAAACACGTAGCCGAACATGGATTTTCGGGCTTTGCAGCATATTTTGTCCATGACATGTGTGCCCCAAAGCCAATCCCATCACAGATGGTGACACCCAAAATAACCGTCTCCTGGACCCGCTCGATGCAAGGTATGAGAGGAGGGAGGGCAATAGGTTTGGACCTCGGTCGTTTGACAACAACTTCTCTGGTCTTAGTATGGTTTAATTTAAGATTCCTAATAGATGCCCACTTATAGATATGGTCAAGTTCAGAAAGAGTGCTGTCAATGCAGGAAGCATGGACCAGCAAGTATATGTAGCTATCGTCGGCATATTTAGTGAGATGGTTTTCACTGTATTTAGGTTTAAGGCTAGAAATGGCTATGACAAAATCAGTAGGTCCAAGACCAGAGCCTTGTACTATATTGGCATTAACGGTACAGAGGGGAGAGATCGCGAAAGGCAAGAAGCTCCTAACGACTATAGGGGGTATGGAGAGCGTCGCAAGTTCCCCCATCGTTTCGGGGCGGAGCCCCAGAAGCCAACGTAATTTTGAGCATTTGATACCAAATGGAGTGCATTTTGGGCTCTTTGTTTACCTCTCACAATTTTCAAAAGTTGGGGGGACGGTCCCAAGCTGTTCGAAAGTTGGGGGGGACGCGTCCCACGGGTCCCATAGGGTGGTTGCGCCTATGCCCATATAGTTGTGACAAAGAGCCTAGAACAACATGTGAGTCTGCCGTTCGGCGTATTGTATATCATTCACCCACCAGTGCTTTGGTTACCCAATTCCTTAAGGGTGTAGACCGGAACCTCTGGACCCAGACAACCCTCGACATAGTACTCAGCACTTGGACTTAGTTGTGCTGATAGGTATCGGCAGGTGTCGCCGTAGGAGCACGTGAGGCATTCTGGGATGGCGTTGTATCGACCATTTCCGCTCTGAATGAAACTCCTGGTTTGCAGGATCATAAATAGACAAGCATTCAAGTCTCACAAATTCAGCCAAAAAATATATTAGATTACAAAAATGATCAAAGCAGACTTGTTGAAGCCATACGATGTTATTAAAGTCATATAGACTCCGGTCAGAGTTTTGAAGACGCAAAATTCTGAAGACACAAATGCTTAAGTAAAGAGTTGAAGCTGTAAAATGCTCAGCATATAATTTATATAATTATAAGAAATACTCGTAATCGTAATTGTAAGCTCCAAACTTCTAAAGCGCCACTCGAAAGCCAAGCGCAGGGCACCAGCTTATCCATGAGCGCTGCGTAGAGTCAGAGGGGTTGTCCAAAGAGTAGGCCTAGTCAGAAGGAGGTCCGAGTCCGGTTGCCAGAGGGTCAGAGTAACAAAGTGTAGCGACACTAAAGTACAATCCATTAGCACGCAGACGTGCTTACATTTCATAACTGCTAGAGATAGACTAGGTGAAGAATGCTAGAAAGTTGAGCATAATTATATGAAAGGTTTAACCCTAGGGCTACCAAGTTTTTTTGACATCGGCTACTCAAGGGGGCTTGAGACGACCCCCTGGATTTCGTGTTTGGTTTCACATATCATAACTTGTAAAACAGAATTGGATTCAGCATTCATTTCTGCACAGAATGGTATATTTAGTTGTACATTATGTGAATGCACCTCGAAATTACATCACTTTTGCCAATGGAACCCCTTAATTAGCGATATTTTATATTATTGCGTACATTTGGTACTTTTTGGATAAACAAATATAAAATTATGTGTGTTTTGAAACTGATCTATGTATCCAAGATACACATACATCCCTACATATGTTTATATACGTATAAATATACATCCATACATATATATCCATACATATATATCGATTTACGTTGTGATGCTGTATTCAGCCGTTTTCACACAGATTACGCGTATTATTATTTATTTTGATCACTCCCGGTTTTCAAAAGACAAACATTTAAGTATGCAAATGAAGCCCTACATTCCTCTAAAGAATGGTATATTTGTTTCTCTTCCAGGAATATAAATGAATACGCTACCGACAAAAACTAAGGGGGGAGTCCTTCCATTCAGCCATTTTTCACGCATATTACGCGTATTATTATTTATTTTGATCACTTCCGGTTTTCAAAAGACGAAGATGTAGGTATGCAAATGAAGCCCTACATCCCCTCTAAAGAATGGTATATTTGTTTCTCTTCCAGGAAGAAAACTGAGTACGCCATAGACGAAAAACTAAGGGGTCGTATCAACCCCCCTGGTACCTCGGGTATATCGGGTGTAACTTTTGAATGGCGTGAGATATCACAATGATGTTTACCTCAAAATGTGTGCAAATTATCCTACTACAGTTACCTAAATTATCAAAATTATATTCCACATGGAACAAGTTTTTTAATCAAAAAACCTAGGGGGGGGTCGTAATAACCCCCCTTGGTAGCCCGAGGGTTAAGTCATTGATACCGATAAAGGTGACGTTGTTTCGGATCTTCCTTTGTTGCGATGTAATACCTGAAACAAAAATAAAACAATTTCTTATTACATGGTAGCCTAACAGTAAAACTTCCTGCTGAAACTACTGGACAGCAGTTTAAAGAACAATGTCACTAAGCATAGCTCTACATTTCGACTTTTTGAAAAAGTGACAATATGACGAAAGTTACTGCTATGGGCTATACTGCTGCAAAATTTAATAAATTGTGCAAAAATTGTCGTGATGAGCATACATTTTACATTAATTACTGCAAAGAATGGCTATCACTGTCCAGTTGAAATTACAGGCTATATGAAGCCTTAAATAGATAAAGAAATATGTACTTATGTAGGCCTAAATCTGTATCAAACTACAATTTAATTTTGTAATTGGCTGCATTGCTGTATAACGAATAATCAATAACAAGCACAATTTCTTCTGTAGTGGCGTCATCACAATTCACAGATAAGAAATCTTGTCTTCAATCAAATCGTACTCAAGGATCATAATCCGTTGAAAAATCACAAATCACGATAAATTGTTACAATGATCGGTCCTCCAAGGCGATGGTGTTCCTCTTGTAGCAGCGCTACACAAAACGTATCTTCAGAAGATAATACTATGATGCGCTTCGGCGTGAAACTCCGATTCAGTGTCCGCGCTGTAATCGGGAGCGCCTAGACCTGGGAGTCACTTTGGTCACCCAATCTGACCCCACTTGACCCTAAAGTGACTTGAAGTCGACTTGAAGTCGACAACTTGGAGTCAAAACGACTTGACCCGACTTGGCAGAAAAACAACCAACTTCCGACTTAAAGTCGACTTCTGACATGGTAATTACGATTACGTACGGCTAATAATAGGCCTACAAAAATGTCATGGCAAGCATTAATTTCTTATTCTAATGGGTAATGAGATCTCAACTCCTGATGAATAAAATTGCTTATTAGGCCTATTTTAAGCTGTTTGTGTTTGTTCTTGAACAATTTTGTAATGCTTTAATGGGTTAACAGAAGAATCTGCAGTCCGCGGACTGGTTGCACTGAATGGCGTGTTATAATGACACAGTTTAATACTGTTGTCATAATTATTTGGCCACTAACATCATTCAAATAGCAATGCAAGCGTATCATCCCACAGTACTACCACTCACCGACAATAAAGTCGATCATTGTCTAATACAACAGTTTTTCCGTCTGCAAACGACTAATGCAGTGCACCAAAGTAGCGCAAAACGATCGATTGATTAGTATGCGATCCAGATTTCTTTGGGTCGAATTCACTGACGACTAAAAGTTCATTGATTTGCGCGCGTTCAGCTCTTGAAAAGGCAGACGTGCTAACATTTTTATTAACATTTCGATTCACCAGTTTTATTAAACGTACGTGTGACGCTTTAACATAATAATTTGTAATAACTCATGATATGGACAAATTGACACCGATAAAAATAAGTAGGCCTAAGTTAAGTAGGGTAGCTGTTTATTTCAACCGACGCAACCGGCGTCGATAGGCTAATACAAAATAATATCGCAGTACCGTTCTGCGTTTTTTAATATTTCTTCTTACTCTTTCAAATTAGATGACAATCAACTTTTATCTTCAACACTTCTATTCAGTGTGCATCGTCAACATAAATCAACTATATTTCTTAACACTTCACTCTCAAAATACAGCTCTAACAGTCTAACTGTATTAAGACAAGTGCATTACTCAAATCTACTGCAATCAGCAATTTCTAATCTTTCCCGCGCTATTAGCACGTGCTCAGTACGAGCTATATTCAATCAATGTTTACATAAGACAAGCGGCGCTGACCGCCCGCTCAGCTAGATCATGTTTATACATCTAGCCTATATACAGGTGTATTGTCATGACACAACCCTAACACACAATAGGTCTTAAAAAGGTTTGTTCACACTAAAAACAGTATACAACTGCTTAAACGCCATCGTGGCCTCACGATCATTAGTGTGGTGAGATCAAATTCGATTTATTTGTGTCTCAAGTCGGTTTAAGTCGACTTGTGTAGAAAACAACTTGAGGTGACTTTTCTGTACAAATTCGACTTGGGGTCAGTTGCGCTAAGCAGAAACGACTCGACTCGACTTGGGATGCCTGCAAGTCGACTGGGGTCGACTTATTGGGGTCGACTCCCAGGTCTAGGAGCGCCTCTGAGTAGAAATCTTGAAGAGGCGCTATAGCAAGTCCTCATACATACATACATACATACAAATATCTAGCAATGAAGCAGATAATAAGAAAGTTTGAATGATGGCACATACACCGCTTGTGAACGTGAATCGTAGCCGACGATTTCAGTAACATCCCAAGCACCGTGTGTAACAAAGATCTTTGTATCGGCTACGTCGACCTACAGAACCGTAAACGTATCGTAATCGTAATCTCGAAATATCTAAAGCGCTATTTCAAAGCTAAACTCAGGGCGCCAGCTTATTCAGGAGCGCTGTGTTGCGTCAGAGAGGTTGTCCAATAAAATCTGTATCTTCAGAAGATAATTCTATGACTTTTCATTTGCACAATACATGTGAACATTTAATATAATTTTGTGAACATTCAATACATGCGAACATTTAATACCGGTGAACAATCAATACGTAGTGTTTGAAATGTCTTCAAATTATTCAATTATTCAACTGGACTTCCGTCTATCTCGGTTTGAACTTGCGCTGCATAAATTCTATAAGCAGAACCGCGACTCCTGGGAGTGGAACGGGCTCCCCTTGCCGTCACGTTTGCTCCCCAGGCACCACTCCGATACGTTCTATTCTAACCTCAAATTCAGCTAATCAGTCTGTCCTTTTGAGTCGCACTAGGGTCGGGAGCACTTCTGAGTAGTAGTCTTGAAGGGGCGCTATTAAAATCTCTGCAATTAATGAATAAATAATCTTTAACAATCTAGATAACGACGACGACGACGCCGATAATGATGATGATGGTGACGATTAATAAGATCGTGCAGATGGTGACGACAACGAAAATGTTAATCGATGTAGTAGTGATTGACGTACCTTAGACGTGACGAGAGCGACGTGCCGCCAGAAACCGGTGTTTGCTTCAAGACGCGGTAGAATCGTCAAATACTTTTCTCCTTTCTCAATGAACGTCAACGAATCCTGGTACGGAAGAAAATACGTTACTGATCAGAACTGGAATAACTATGTTACTTACGGGTGCGTTACATTATGCTAAACTGGGAAGAGAGGCAAAATTTACCTCTTTTTCTTACACAAGATATTCTTGCATTGAACCTAAAAAATAATGATGACGATGTTCGGCATTTATCGTCCACGACTGAGCCACTAAATGCCCCAATGCCAAGTCTGTTGCTGGTCGGAGATCTTTCCAATCGGCTGCACATTGTATCCCTGTCGTCCCTCAGGCTAGGTCGTCCACTACCCAGCACAGACGTTTTGTCATTGCTCGCCCTGTCAAAGGCTGTCACCTGGAATAGTCTCCCTTTTAGAATCAGAATTCAGCTAATCAGTCTGTCACCTTCCTGGTTCCGCAATTGCCTGATGTCTGTTTTACTTCATCGTTGGTCCTCCCTGCTTGGTCGAGAGCGCTGCTGATGAGTCTTTTCTTGAAGTTGCTCTTTACAAGTTTTAACTTACGTTATTCTATGTTATGTAATGTTATGCTATGTTAAATAATCAAAGTTTATAGTCATATCTATATATATCTTAAAGATGTTGACTCACAATTATCACCCAGCCTTTGGCGTTCAGCTTCTCTTCAACGTGATTCTGAAACCGATGAAACACATCTATTAGGTCGCTTGCAAAACAAACGATTCTACTATGTTATAGATAGAATCGTATATGCCTACCAGAACAACCCATATCAAATTATGACACACGAGACCATACACGAGCGGATCAAGTCATATATCGGATCAAGTCATATATCGGATCAAGTCATATATCGGATCAAGTCATATATCGGATCAAGTCATATATCGGATCAAGTCATATATCGGATCAAGTCATATATCGGATCAGATCAAGCAGAATCAGGTCAGGTCAAGCAGAATCAGATCAGGCCAAGCAGAATCAGGTCAGGTCAAGCAGAATCAGGTCAGGTCAAGCAGAATCAGATCAGGTAAAGCAGAATCAGGTCAGGTCAAGCAGAATCAGGTCAGGTCAAGCAGAATCAGATCGGATCAAGCCATGTCAGATAAAATCAATACGATATTAGATCAATACAAATTCTATCAGATGGCAATGGTTATTGCAAATTTAGATAGCACACTTCAAGAGAGAGAAGCGCGTACAAGATAAATTCAGATATGATCAAATCACGTCAATACAGAGGCAAGAGCCGACAATTAAATCAAATCCACACCAGCCCAGCATTGTTAAGTTTAGACTAATGTAGAAGAGACTAAAATATTATCTAAAGAACATTATAGAATGGAATAGATTATTACGCATTTATTAAGCGCCACTATCCAATGACCAAGCATCAATCGATGGCGCTGAGCAACGGTGATTGAAGGACATTTTCAAGGTCCCTACACAGTAACCGTCTCAGGGCAGGGGGTCGAACCCGCACACTCTTCATTGCATGGCAAGCGCTCTAACTAATCGGTTACCGTGATCCGCAATTATTAGATTAATCGGATATTTGATTAGAATATTAAATGGAATATAAAAAGAGTTTTCTTAGAAGGAATGAACTTGGGAGGCGGACGTACGTACCATTCTCCAACCTGACCAGTGATAAATGACTTCAATCGCCAACACTTTATATCCGCCAGTGGAACTAATTTAATTTTCACAGGAACCACAAGAATACACACTCTGGCGAATGATTAATGTATCGCAATATAGACGCTTAGACGCTCAAGATTAATGTCTGGCGAAATCAACTACTAGAGTGCTAGAACGCAGAGAGATACAGTGGGCCTATAAAATTATGGGGCGATAAAACACGCGGACTGTGGTTTATAGCCAGACATAAAGTTCACGTAATTATGGGGTGATTGGTTTCAAGAAAAGCAGCGAGGATCGTAGGAGAGCCAGAGAAAGGAAAGGCTAAGAGGATTTTAGACTTTATTATTTTTCTACCCTTAATATGGGGTTGTTCGTTCAATGAAGTCAAGATAGGAGGGAGAGAATTGTAGAGAATTGTACAGTATCCTAGTGATAAACCCCTTCATAGTAAGGGGGTCAGTAAGCGGAACAGTACGGTTGTGCGAACGAGGTCTAAGGGAGTTTCCGGTTTCACGGATAGGAGGCAGTAATCCGTGTAGGACATGTTTAGGATCCGACAACATCGCCGAATAGAGAGCTTCTTCTGCTTTAGCGCACAACTCTTCAATGGTACAAGTATTGTATTTGCATTGTATTTTAAGATTTATATAGCGCCTCTCACAGTGCACACCAATCAGAGGCGCTCCCAGTGCGAAAGTCCTCGAGAATAAATACAAGTTTTGAGGTAGCGAAAAGATGTAGCAGGACCACCAGATAGTATGGTGGTGCGAACAAAGGGGGAAGTTGATTCCATAGCGAAGGGCCAATGCGGGCAAAGGCATAGGAACAGGGCTATGGCCGTTCTCACACGAGGAACAAAAAGGTCAAGAGTCGACGATCCGAAGAGCGTAGCGGGCGAAGGGAAGCAGCCGAGGTAGGCCGACGTATTGAGTCACAGTCCCTGGCGTGTAAGTTCTATAAGCCGAGTGGGGCTGTTCATTTGAGAAGGAGAAGGAGAAGGAGAAGGAGAAGGAGAGGAGAAGGAGAAGGAGAAGGAGAGGAGGGAGAAGGAGAAGGAAAAGGAGAAGGAGAAGGAGAAGGAGAAGGAGAAGGAGAAGGAGAAGGAGAAGGAGAAGGAGAAGGAGAAGGAGAAGGAGAAGAAAGAAGACGGAGAATGGTTAAGACCTGCCTGGTGGCAGTCCGTTGAGACGACACTGCAGAGGGTCAGAACTGTTCGGTTCTGTGCTCGATTGGACCAGGCGACCATCACGTGACTGTCGTCCCTCCAGCGAACCAACGTTATGTAGTGATCTCTGTCAAAATAAAGCCAACAATTATTGTTCAGCTGATAACTAATTTATCTATAGTCGTGTATTAGACGGGGTGCTCGATACTGTAGTGGTAGCGTCCTGGACCGTCAATCGAGAGGTCGGGGGTTCAATCCCCCAGGACAGAAATTTGGTTCGAGATTTTTTTAGCAACCTCGGGCTATTATGAATGCACTGACCATGCACTGTCGGTGGGAAGATTAGACGGCGAGGGAGCAGACTGACCATACGCCCTCATATGCCGAGTCTAAAGAAACGAAGTCGCTAATGGTTCATAGCTATGGATGCTTCAGGGCGAGCTTAGGGGACTGCCCTTCTTCTTCCTGTTCTTAGTATGCTCTGCCCGTCACTTTAATGTCGCTCGCAGATAACAAAGTACATCATGTTTACATTTTGCTTAACAACTGTTAAATTAGGCGTTAATAATTATGTTGACGACACTGATACGACGCCAAACAACAGTCACGTCGCTTGAACTTTCTTGAAACCAAATAGCGCTGTGATGACGCAAAGAAGAATACAGCACATGGTCAAAAAGTGGTGGTGACTGTCTCAACTCTCCACCACTTTTAAAGGCGGTGGTGACCGGGCAACACCGTTACGATATAGAGTCACGCCTCTTCAGAACGCTGGAGAAGCGGGAGAAATAACCCGACTGGAGGTGTAGGAAGACTGAGACGAAAGGCTTACTGATTGGCGAGGGTCTGAGGTGGATCCAGTTGGAGATTAGCAGTCTTAGGCAGCGTCGTATCAATGACGAAGAGACTCACGATGGGAAGGATGTCGTTACGTTCGTCCCCAGCCTAAAATAAATACATGTTTTTAACTTTCATTCATTCATTCATTCATAAATTTATATAGCGCCCCTTCCAGAGACTACTCAGAGGCGCTCCCGACTCCAGCACGGCCAAAAAGTACAATTTTGAGTTTAGTAAAGAAAGGTAAGAGTCCCAGGGAGCAGGCTTATCTCCTGGGGGAGCCCGTTCCAGACCACTGGGCCCACCACGGAAAAGGGTCGATTCTGCATAGTTGCAGTTCGTGCAAATGGGACTAAGAGCACCCCTTCTCTGCAGAGCGGAGGGGCGGCGACCTTGAATACCCGAGGGGCAGCAAAGTATTGTATTGTATCTGGGCATTTATGAAGCGACTCTAGCAGTAGTTACTTTTCAGAGGCGCTTTCATTGGGAACACTCCGAGGAAACGGGCAAAATTTCAAGAAACGGACCGACGTGGATAAACCACCATCCAAAATCTCAGCACGAATTTGTGGGGCGAAGGTTACTCCACGGAGAAGGACCCACAGTTGCAAAGGCGCGGCGTTGAGCAACAGCTGTCCTGGCCCGGAGGAGGGAGAGAGACAGACAGACAGACAGACAGACAGACAGACAGACAGAGATAGAGACAGAGACACAGACAGACAGACAGAGACAGAGAGGTTCACGGAGGAGATCACAAAGGTACTTTGGAGCCTTGCCATGTATAATGAGCTCTACAATACACTACAATGCCCTGCACATTGCACATCACTACACCTAAGTATACATTATGCCACAATCACTTTCACTCTACGCATCGCTACAAATGACGCCTATTGCCTATCCTGGTGTTGTTTCTCTTTGATACATGACAGAGAGAGTTATCATTAGAGTGGTTCATTTACATGTTACTGGGTCGAATCAACGGGGAAAGGAGTCCGTAACGACCTCACCTTTGGATAGGGCGTTTCAACGATGTCGACCTGGATCCCATTGTTGTTGTTGCTGCTGCTGCTGCTGCTGCTGCTGCTGCTGCTGCTGCTGCTGCTGCTGCTGCTGTCTGCTCCCTCCTGCATTGGTCCATAGATCGGGTATTTGTACGATGGCACTCCAGTGTCGTTAAACGATAAATAGGCGATAAATCGTCCATCCGGAGACCACCAGAGGGCCACGTTTGAATGAAGTATCTCCTCTATATTATGTGCAAATACATTTACTCTTTTATATATGAATATATTATATATATATATGCATATGTGTGTGTGACACTGTGTGTATAGTGCTATATATATATATATATATACATATAAAGTGTACAAAAATGAATGGTCGCGTTGGTTTTACATGCAAATCGTGTAAATATGCTTTGATTGTATTATGGTAGCGTGCTCTGCTCATCGGCTCGTTTCTGTCTGTCTGCCTGTCTGCCTCTCTGTCTGCTTGCCTGTCTGTCTGTCTAAATTCAATCAGTTAATAAATTTGTTGACCTATTTAAACGTGCATGCGTGCATGTATGTATGTATATATGTGTATATGTATGTATCATGTAACTATATATATGTATGTATGTAACTGCATGTATGCATATATGCATGTTTGTGTGTATGTATGATTGTATGTATTATATACATGTAACTATGTATGTAACTACATGCATGAATGTATGCATATATGTATGCATGTTTGTGTGTATGTATGTATGTATGTATGTATGTATGTATGTATGTATGTATGCATGTATGTATGTATGTATGTATGTATGTATGCATGCATATATGTATGTATGTATGTATGTATGTATGTATGTATGTTTGTGTGTATGCATGTATGTACACCGTGTCTCAAAATAAACTGTGCTAAATTGTTTCTGTCACAACTTCGTCAACTTTGCACCAATTTTAATAATTTTTGGTAGGTGGATGGCAAAATGGCTGAAATTTCATGCTATACATAAATTTTCCACCTCACCTGACTCATATCACCGCACTACCTTGTTAAACACAGATGTACCAATTTTGTATATAACGCTTACATTTTATTACATGCAACAAACTATCTGACGACTTAATTAGCACGCAGTAAAGTAAAATATGGTTTACTACTTAGCAGAGTTTTTAATTGTTATGACAGATCTGCTTAAAAGTGTTAGAATTGGTGCTCGAAATGTTCCCCGCTTACACGGACACAAGCGATTAGACGGCGACGCCACTGGCTGATAGCAGCATCAACGATCGACTGGTCAAAGCGCGCCGAATTCACCGGATCTTAACCCAGTCGACTATAGCATATGGAGTGTGCTGCAGGAGAAGGTTTACCGCCCCAGAATACCCAACGTCGACGAACTCAAAACGCGTTTGATCGACGAGTAGGCGCGCTTTGACCAGTCGATCGTTGATGCCGCTATCAGCCAGTGGCGTCGCCGTCTAAGCGTTTGTGTCCGTGTAAGCGGGGCACATTTCGAGCACCAATTCTAACACTTTTAAGCAGATCTGTCATAACAATTAAAAACTCTGCTAAGTAAACCATATTTTACTTTACTGCGTGCTAATTAAGTCGTCAGATAGTTTGTTGCATGTAGGGCTAATAAAATGTAAGCGTTATATACAAAGTTGGTACATCTGTGTTTAACAAGGTAGTGCGGTGATATGAGTCAGGTGAGGTGGAAAATTTATATATAGCATGAAATTTCAGCCAATTTGCCATCTACCTACCAAAAATTATTAAAATTGGTGGAAATTTGACGAAGTTCTGACAGAAACAATTTAGCACAGTTTATTTTGAGACACGGTGTATGTATATATATATGCATGTATGTACGTGTGTATTTTAGTGAGTCGTCTGACCTTCATACAGCCAGTCGGGAATTCCGTTGTAGATGGATCCTTCGAGACCTTTCGTAGTCAACTGGACTGGAGCGGACGCTGGATTTGTCTGATAATATATGTTGTTCTTGTAAACAAAAACCTACGAATAATCATTGATTAAACGTAAACAAAGACTTCGTTATCTGCCGATCATTGTTTTCACATTAACGTCAGGCCACAATTAAAAGTAGTGTCGAGAAAACAGAAGACACTAAAAAGCCAGAACGATATTAAACATTATTTCCTCGATTGTTGGTTGCGCCATCAACCTGGAATGGGCGTCCACTTCAGCTGCGCTTGATGCCTCGCAGCAATATGCCTGCTTTCTGCCGCCTTCTCAAGTCTTCTCTATTTAGCCGTGGCTGGGCTGGGAGCGCCTCTGAGTAGGTTCTTTGAAGAGGCGCTACGTAAATTATCGGAATGAATGAATGAATGAATTATTGGCTGGTGATAGGGTACATTCACTGTGGTTAAAATCTGCCCTTAAAAGTACCTGGCCAATACCCACTCTTTAAACTGGCCAAAACCTACCCTGCATTATCTAGTCAATACATACCCTTTAATGTATCTGGCCTATACCGACTCTTAAAACTATCTGGTCAAAATTTAGCCTGAAATAGTATCTGACCAATACTTACGATTAAAACTATCTGGCTGAGACCTATACCAATAAAAGTATCTGGTGGCCAATACATACCATTAAAAGTATATATTGCCAAAACCTACATTTAAAAGTATCTGACCAATGTCTACCATTAAAAGTATCTGACCAATACCTACCATTAAAAGTATATGGCCAATACCTCCCTTAAAAGTAGGCCAATCTACAGTCAACGCATGCCCTTAAAAATTGCCGGACAATACCTACTCTTAAATGTATCTAGCCAATACCTACCCCTAAATAACATAAAAATAGCTTCGAAGATAAGGAAAAAATTACGCGGCAACCAATTCTGCCTTGTACGTTGTTCTACTTGATCGTAACGTATCAATGCGATTCAATGCAATTATGCAACGTTATTAATGAGCCAGGATGAGAATTGCCGGGGGTTGGAGGTTCAACTCCCCCTATAGTCTTTCTTAGGATCCCATAGTCAACTCCACATTTCACACCAAAACTGCACTTAAATCAACGTCTAACCTCCCACCCCAGTTTTTACAATTTCATACTGAAATGAGCAAAGTAACCTACGAGGGCATGTCCTGTGGGAGCCCAACCGGCGTACTGTAGTTCGACATTGTGCCAGAGGTCGTTGTCATGTGAACACGGAAACGGGGTCGGGTCACTGAAAACATTTATCAGACTTATAATTAATAGTACGTCTAATTAGTTATGTTTAACCATTATTTCGACTGAAAAGCACGTTTTTCTCTGGATTCGTTTCGCTCTATATTTAGTGGGGCGCGATGGTGTAGGGGTATGTTCGGTGCCTTGCAGCCGGAGAGTTGCGGGTTCGAATCCACCTCAAGCCACCGCGTAGGGACCCTGGGCAAATCCTTCACTCGCAATTGCTCATGCGCTTCGGCGTGAAACTCCGATTCAGTGGCCTCTAAGTAGAAATCTTGAAGAGGCGCTATAACAAGTGCTCATACATACATACATGCATAGGGTGTTTTCGCGTCTTGTCGACACCGGTTTTCAGCTCTGCAGCGAAATTCGAGTGATACATCAAACATTAATGCAGTATCGTTTAAGATGCTCTCTGATTAAATTGAGCCAATTATTAACAGTACTTATAACAGCGGACTATAATAATAATGAGTCTCTCAGATTAAGATTAACTGAACTACTAATATACTGTTTTATGAATCTATTCAAGTCTTATACAGCAGCTACCGCAAGACTTGGAAGAGCACTGAACCATCATCATCATCGTCGTCGTCGTCGTCATCATCATTATCATCATCACCACCATCATCATCATCATCATAATCATCGTCATCATCATAATAATCATCGTCGTCATCGTCATCATCATCATCATCATAATAATCAACATCGTCATCATTATCACCATCATCGTTGTCATCATCATCATTATCATGATCGTCGCATCATCATCATAATCATCATCACTATCATCATCTTATCGTCGTCATCTCGTCTTAGTCGTCATAATCATCATCGTCGTTGTAATCGTCCTCAAATGATGACCTATTATATATATTATAATATTGTGTTATATATCGACTATTACACATCCATTATTATACCAATAATAATCTATATTATAAGTCTTAGTCTGTTTACGTTTTCCTTCCGTTTGTTTGTTTGTTTGTTTGTAAATTTGTTTGTCCGCATCTAAAGGCTCCGAAACGGAACGCTTTAACGATTTACAAAATTTTACACAACATTATTACGCCACGGCATGATCAACGCGACTATTTTCAACTCGCAATTTTATTTAAACGCCGATATATGGACATTTTAAATTATTTCCAACTGTTTCAACGAGGCTATCTTATAATAGTATGGCCATTTGTCCACGTCACGCGGCTAAATATGCATGACGTCAACGCTCTGATTACGTCACCGCTCTGATTACGTCAACGCTCTGATTCGCAACCAATAATACGCCTATTATAAGGTTGAGATAATAATAATAATAATAATAATAATAATAATAATAATAATAATAATAATAATAATATAATTATTAATAATAATAATAAAGTAAATGAAACCGCTTCGATTGTAGCAACTGCTGCGGTAGCCTACCTATTACCCTCCTATCCGTGCCAGAGAAAATGGAAGGCAACCTCGCGGTTGCCTTCCAGGGCACCATGTCGAAGTTGCCCGGCGCTGAGGAGCGACCACCTCAACAACACTAAGCCTTACCGTGTTTTAACAATGACAACAACAACAATAATAATAATAATAATAATAATAATAATAATAATAATAATAATAATAATAATAATAATAATAATAATAATAATAATAATAATAATAATATTTATTCTTTAATTAAGCGCCTGACAAACTCACTGCGCTGTACATTTAATAATAAGATAACCCGTGTAGAACGGGGAACAAATAATATTGAGTAATTAAGGTAGAGATAACCCGTGCAGTACACGGGAAAAGCAACTATGTTCACCTCTAAATATCGTTTCCATTCAGATATATGGACATTTTTAAATATTTGAAGCCCATCAGCAAATATAGTAAGTAAGTAGCCTTTATTTTCAGCTGTTAAAAATTACGCCTGGGCAAAACCCGGGCGAACGCCGGGTAAAAAAATGCTAGTTTCTATTATAAATTGATCTCGTATATATTAGAAATAGCTCTGCCTATTATAATTATATCGTAAACGCTTGCCTCTGTGAAGGCGATTCGAGAGTATTTTCGTTTCGTTGGTGGATTTCGTATTTGGCGCTATAAGAATGGCTGTACATCTACACAGAAAGAAAAAACTCCGTTCAGACATAAATAACTCTAATCAAATCAAATCTGACCTAATCTAATCTCATATAATCAAATCTCATTACAATCTTATCAAATCTAATTAAGTTGAACTGAATTCAATCCAGATCAGTCCTATCCTATTTTATCCACTCCTATTTTATTCTATCCAATCCTATTCTATTCTATCTAATAATATTCTATTATATCATATCCTATCCTATTCTATTCCATCCTATCCTGTTCAATCCTATTAAATCCAATCCTATTCTATTCTATTCAATCCTATTCTGTTCTATTCTATCCAATCCAATCATATTTTATTCTATCCTATTCTATCCTATCCTAGCTTATTCTGTTCCACCCTATACTATCCTGTTCTACTCTATTCTATTCAAACCTATTCTATTCTATTCTATTCTATCCCATCCTATCCTAACCTATCTTGGCCATGTTCCTAAAAGTGCATGTTGCAATTAAAATATTCGGTACTGGAGGTATTCACCGTTTTGACTTGAGTGGCGACGAGAACGTAGAAACCGTCGCTCGAATCGAACCATTTGTCAAATGGAACATCCATCTGTACGAAGCAGTCATCACAAAAGGATCGCGTTAACTATGTTCATATAATTGCTAACTAATTATGCATTTCTGGATAATACACATTGTCCATTCTAGCAAATTATATTATTGCAGATAACTAAACGTGAGTTAAAATCTCAGCGTTTAAAGCTTATATACACGGTGATAAGTTGGCTTCTAAATGCTAAACCGTTACTAAGCTTAAAACTGCATTTTTTCTGGATTGTTGCGGTTAACGTTTAATTGGAGCAATTTAAAATATTATTATTACTTGTAGCAGCAGCAGTGGAAGTACCAGTAGTAGCAGCAGCAGTAGGAATGGCAGTAGCAGTAGTAGTAGCAGTAGTAGCAGTAGTAGTGGCAGCCACAATGCGATAGATGGACCTATAAAGTCAATTCGCTGTGCAGTGAATCTTCCATCAAAAGCGAATCTTTCCTGACATCAGAATCTTTAGATGATGACGGTTTCGAAATAAATAAGACCAGAGGGAGCTTTTACTTACTCGATCATCGATATATGATTTCCATCCATCGTCTCTTCTGAAGTTTTCCAGTTTCCACTTGCTCTGTCTTTTAACCCTCTTCCTCTCATCCCAAAGCCTCTACGCAAACATTTTCATCATCCTCTTCTTCTTCCTCTTCCTCCTCATCCCTCTCCCTAACTCTTTTCCTCCTCCTCCTCCTCTTCCTCTTCCTCCTCATCCTACTCCTATCCCTGGTTCTTCGTCCATAAGAACTTCAAGTTTTATACGCATTCTTTATCGTATTGTTATTAGGCCTACTACTCAGTTCCATCAGATACTAAAGACTACTTTATTCTGCTTGGCTTGGATCGTGAGCGCCTCCGAGTATAGGGATCTTGAAGGTGCGCTATATACGTTTTGATTGATTGATTGATTGATTGATTGATTGATTGATTGATTGATTGATTGATTGATTGATTGATTGATTGATTGATTGATTGATTGATTGATTGATTGATTGATTGATTGATTGATTGATTGATTGATTGATTGATTGATTGATTGATTGATTGATTGATTGATTGATTGATTGATTATTAAATAATATTCGGTTAGAAGTATAAACAAACAATGTATGAACGTATTATACAAAAATTCAAAGCAGGCAGGCTTAGACAGACAAACATAGACAGACGAATAGAGATAGATTGGGCCGTCCTTCTGTCAATACAAGTTCTTCTGTCTGTCGTCCCCACGGATACAGACAGACAGACAAACAGACACAGACAGACACAAACAGACAGACAGAAAGATAGACAGACATAGACATACAGATAGACAGATAGACTGCCAAACAGATAGACACAGACAGACATATAGACAGACACAGGCAGACAGACAACTGAACATACTATAGTGAAGTTCTGTAGAATAACGGTTGTCCTGTTCTCGTCTGCGTTGACTTCCACGAGATCTCCATTGTGCGTCCGATACCTGAAGACGTTTCTATCTACAACGACAGATTCCATCTTCCTACCTCGACTTTCAGATGATGACAGTTTCAAAAATAAATCAGACCAGAGGGAGCTTTTACTTTCATTCTTTCGTTTTGTTCTCGTCTGCGTTGACTTCCACGAGATCTCCATTGTGCGTCCGATACCTGAAGACGTTCCTATCTACAACGACAGATCTTCCATCTTTCTACCTCGACTTATACGCAAACTAAACTTCATTAATTCATTAATTAATTCATTAATTCATTCATTCTTTCGTTCGTTCGTTCGTTCGTTCAGAGGATTTATATAGCGCACATCCAAGATACCTACTGAGATACGCTCCCAGTCCAAATCCCGCGAACCTTAATAATGCTTTCGTAACCCTGTACGGTGGGAAGCGGTGGTGTAGCGGTATGTTCTGTGCCTTGTAACCGGAGGTTCGAATCTACCTCAAGCCACTGCGTAGCGACCATGGACAAGTTGCTCACCCACAATAATTGTCTGTGAGGAAGGCAACGGGAAACCACTTCACTCAGCTCATCCCAAGTGGCGTAAAAGCCAATAGACCTACCTTCGGACAGAGAACTCAACATCATCAATCTTGCCTCAACTTATTATACCATGCCTTACCTTAAGACACCGTTTCCAGATCGACCATCACGTCCCATTTTATCGGAACTAGTTCGTTTATTCAATCATTCATTCAGTGCAATTAAATAGCGCTTTTCCAGATAAACTACTCCGTGGCGCTTCCATCCCATCCATGGCTGAAAAGAACTTCCTCGGGTTGTGACTGGTTCTAATTAATCTTCCGTGTCTAACGGATTCTTGCGGTGCCCTTCGAATGGAATCATGGCCCTTGGAGTGCGACCTGCTAGTGTATAATTGCGACCTACGAGTGCGTCCTAGCCCTTAGAGCGACCTGCGAGCGTGTCATCATCGACTTCTGAGCTTGTAATTCACATTAACACGCGAATATGTCGTTCTCCAGTTCATTGGATGACAGAATCAAAGGTGGTGTAGGGTGCTTACTACCCAGCCGCTATATCGATATCTTGGAGGGTCGGGCGGAACTGTTGAACTTGAAAGTAAGGTTGTTTAGCAATATGTCATCTGCATTGGCACCAATTGAGAAATTGGCGCCGCCCGGGTGGCGTCCAACTGAGAAGTATATGGTGTCGTTGCAAGGGAGTTTCTATGGCAATTCAGATCGCCCATGAGAGCAACACCTTGCCAGGATCATAAAAGGTGCAGTATAAATCCATTAACACGGACGTCGGACACACGCACACATACGTATACACAAACATATACACATACAGCAAGCTGCTATCATCAAAGTATTCGTATGTATGTACATGTATGTATGTATCTATGTATAAAAATTGTATATATTTATGTATGTGTGTATGTATGTATGTATGTATGTATGTATGTATGTATGCATGTATGTATCTATATATCTATGTATCTATGTATGTATCTATGTATATATGTATTCATGTATTCGTGCCAGCAACTAAGATCGAACTGGGTATAATTGAAAATTTATATAGCGCCACTTCACCAGAGAGACTCATCTGAGGCGCTGGCTGTATGGGAGGGTGACCGGATCTTCCGGGTCGCTGGCAGTCGACTGTGGCACTCACTTCCGGTGCGTTATGTGTTCGGAAGACCAAACGTGTTTACATTGAAAAACAATTGAAATTCTGTTTACTCCTAGTATTTGCACTGACGTCTAAAGCACCTGTTATTCGTAGTTAGCTAGTACCAATGCTATTTAATCGTCGCAATTCAAATTACAGCACTTCATCAATCACTCAATCCATCCATCCATCCATCCATCCATCCATCCATCCATCCATCCATCCATCCATCCATCCATCCATCCATCCATCCATCCATCCATCCATCCATCCATCATCCATCCATCCATCCATCCATCCATCCATCCATCCATCCATCCATCCATCCATCCATCCATCCATCCATCCATCCATCCATCCATCCATCCATCCATCCATCCATCCATCCATCCATCCATCCATCCATCCATCCATCCATCCATCCATCCATCCATCCATCCATCCATCCATCCATCCATCCATCCATCCATCCATCCATCCATCCATCCATCCATCTATCCATCAATCCATCCACCCACCCATCCATCCACTCAACCATCCATCCGTCCATCCACCCAAACTCATACCCATACCCACCCACCTAAAGCCATTAAAGTCACCCACTCAATCAACACCAATACCCACCAACATACGCACCCAGAATACTCTACCTGTAAAGGTAAGAGTGATTAACTGACCTGTGCTCCAGCGCACGTGACAGTGACGCGGCTGATATTGGTCGCTGAAGAGGTCGTCTAACGTGAACCTTTCCAATATCGATTCAGGAATTTTCTCTATTTTCACCAGATCCATACAAATAATAATAATAATAATAATAATAATAATAATAATAATAATAATAATAATAATAATAATAATAATAATAATAATAATAATAATAATAATAATAATAATAATAATAATAATAATAATAATAATAATAATAATAATAATAATAATAATAATAATGATAATGATAATAATAATAATAATAATCTTCGTTTATTACAATTCGTCTGACAAACGCACTGCGCTGTACATTTATACATGTTATGCAATTGAAGCAATTCATAAGAACACAAATGACAGAAGACATCAATCTTAACTACTAACAGAACAGACAGCCTGCAATACACGGCGCTAATAGCAGCCTACAAAGCACGTCCGCTCTACGGGACTCGAACTCGGTACCTCTCGCTCTCCATGCCAGTGTGTTATCCAATGCGCTATCGGGACCCCAAAATGACAAAGAATCAAAGCCTCACATCTAATCCAAGAACTTCTATAGCGCCACTATCACAATAATGCTCAAGACATCAATCGATGGTTGTACTCGTAATCGCAAACTCCAAACTTCTAAAGCGCCACTCGAAAGCCAAGCACAGGGAACCGACGTGGTTCGATCCCGTAGGTGACTATCTGTGCTATAGGAGGCGAGCGCTCTATCTAATCGCCGACCATGCCATATAGGTATATACATGTAGGTATCTTTAAGTATGTAATATGTATATTTAAGAGTTTATTTATTTATAGGTATATCTAAAGATATTGATTATGTATGACTCATGTATGTATATATATATATGTGCGTGTGTGTGTGTGCGTGCGTGCGTGTATGCGTGTGTGTGCGTGTTTGTGTGTGCGTGTGCGTGTGCGTGTGCGTGGGCGTGTGTGTGTGTGTTTGTGTGTGTTTGCGCGCGTGTGTGTGTGCTATATATATGCTATGGTTTCCGGCCAGTTCTTCCGTGGTCTTCCTCTCTTCCTCCAGAATTCCAGGGCAGCACTTATTTGACTTTTCTATTCTCGTCCGTATACGGAAAACATACCCCATCCATTTCAATCTCTGTCTCTCTCTGTCTCTGTCTCTGTCTGTCTGTCTGTCTCCCTCTCTGCATCTCTCTGTATCTCTCTCTCTCTGCATCTGTCTGTCTGTCTCTATCTCTGCCTCTGTCTCTGTCTCTCGCTCTCTGTCTCTGTCTCTCTTCTGTCTGTCTGGCTGTCTCTGTCTCTGTCTTTGTCTCTCGCTATCTCTCTCTGTCTCTCTCTTTATATATGTATATATGTCTGTCTGTCTCTCTCACTCAATCTCTCTGTCTGTCTGTCTGTCTGTCTGTCTCTCTCTCTCTCATATTATGTTTTTGAATCATTAATGTCAGTGTGCGTGCATGTATACGTGTGTGTGTGCGTTCGTGTGTGTGTGTGTGTGATGAATGGACGATATTAAGTCCATGCATTGTGAAGTTATTATATAGGAAATTACGGCGAGCGGCCGGAGATGTGCCACCAGGGAGAGCTTCGTCAAAAAGCCGTAGTTAGAACAAAAGCAAAAAGCTGTTTATGCGCTGGAGAAGCAGAATGAGTGTTTTATGCATTTGCACCATAGATGGGTTGCTTTTGGGGTAAACGAGAGAGAGAGGCTCATTTAATGCCTACCACAGGCTGCAGACAGACGTAATGTAGGAACTGACGAATGTGTCTCACGCGGCATGCAATTGCTCCATCTAAGACCTATAGTAGCAGGTTTATTATGTACGGGAACCTATGCATATATGTCTGTCAGGCATTCTATCTGTCTACCTGTATGTATGCATGTATGTATGTATGCATGCATGCATACATGCATGTGTGAGATTATATAAAGTCCGATATAGTCTATTCTATCCTATGTGTATGTATGTATGGATGTATGCATTTGTTCCAGTGTGTATGTACGTACGTAAATACACACTGTATATGTACATGTACTGTATATGTACATGTATGTATATATGCATACACGTGTGTGTGTGTGTGTGTGTGTGTGTGTATGTATACAGTTATAGCATAACTGTATGCATTTGTGAATGTATACGAATGCATGTTTAAATAGACAGTGTAGGTATGCATGTGTGCATGTTTCAAATTATAGGTCTACTTCCAAATAGAATCAGTTCAGAATAAATACTAAATCGGTTAACATATCTTGCATGGTTGTTTTCATACCTGGTGTAACGAATATAATAGTGAGTATGATTAATCCGCAGATGGCTCCAATGACGAGTAGCGCAATAAAAACGCCTCTCCAGTTCTTGCTGTTAAAACTCGATTCGACAAACTCCTGTAAATAAGTAAGCAGAAGCCTTACAAATTAAAACGTCGATTCTATATAGTCGTATACTATCCTACTCTATCCCATTTTACCATTTCCTATCCTATTCGATCCGATTCTATCCTATGCTTTCTTATCCTGTTCTATCCTATCCTATCTTACCCTATTCCTTCCAATTCTATTCTATCATATTCTTTCTCATTCTGAACCATCCTTTTCTATGATATCTATTCTATCTTATCGTATTCTATCCTACTCTTTTCTATCCTATCATAGTTTATCATATCCTTTTCCCCTATTCTATCCTAGTCTATTTCATTCTATTTTATGTTATTCTATTTCTATCCTATACAATTCCATTCTATTGTGCACAGCTGTACCTTACCATTCTATCCTATTTCATTCTTCTATTCTATTCTACACTCTTCTATTTTCTCCATATTCTATTCTACCTGGTTCTATACCATTCTATTCCACTAAATCTGATCCTATTCTATTTTATCATATTCTATTATGCCTTTGTCCTCTATGCTGTTTTATTCCGCTAAATCTGATTCTATTCTATATTCTATTGTACTATTTCTTGTCCTAGGCTACTCTATTCCACTAAATCTTATCCTATTCCATTGTATTCTTTACCATTCTATTCTATTCTATTCTTCTATTCTATTCTACACTCTTCTATTTTCTCCATATTCTATTCTACCTGGTTCTATACCATTCTATTCCACTAAATCTGATCCTATTCTATTTTATCATATTCTATTATGCCTTTGTCCTCTATGCTGTTTTATTCCGCTAAATCTGATTCTATTCTATATTCTATTGTACTATTTCTTGTCCTAGGCTACTCTATTCCACTAAATCTTATCCTATTCCATTGTATTCTTTACCATTCTATTCTATTCTATTCTATTCCGCTCTACTGCGCCATGGTATGGGATTTAATTCAACTTGTGCCGTCCTTGTAACAGCCACTCTCTGGCATTTATCCATTTATCGCAGGCCTTTGAAAAGATTAATGGTGGACAAGAGATGACATTAAATGCGCAATTCAGCTCTGCAGAACATGTAAACCTGTTGAGTGGCAAATGTACCATTTGGTTGGCTCTCAGTGGAGCCCGCTGTGTGATGCTCTTCAGTTGCTGAGACTGGGAAAGAAGCATCCTGCTGTGTGTACCTTGGTGCCAGATCAAAGTCTACGACTGAGTGGAGAGAAGAGTGCTTAAATGGTAGCCTCTCTTACGTGACTGGTAAGCACTCGCTGTTGGCGTACGACAGCAAACGAGGGGCCCCACGGTGATAACCGGCAATCGTCGGATATCCTCCGAAGCCTTATCTATGCCGAAATTCCTTATGTGAGAGAGAAGGTGAGAGAGTGAGAGAAGGTGAGAGAGTAATAGAAGGTGAGAGAGTGAGATAGTGAGATAATGAGAGAGTGAGAGAATGTGAGAGAAGGTGAGAGAAGGTGAGAGAGTGAGAGAAGGTGAGAGAAGCTGAGAGAGTGAGAGAAGGTGATAGAAGGTGAGAGAGTGAGAGACAGAGAGAGACAGAGAGAGAGAGACATAGAGAAAGAGAGAGAGAGAAAGACAGACAGACACACCCGAGGGAGAGAGAGACAGGCGCAGAGAAAGACAGAGACAAAGACAGAGACAGATAGATGAAGTCATCCTGGGTGCAGATGCCGCTCTCTTCGGCAATCTTCTTGACCCGTCGACTTCTGTGGAAAAGGATTGACTGAGGATTTCGTGAGATGTAGGCATATAGGCAGACGGATTAGTTGTTGTAAAACGCACGATGGGATTATGGCGTCATATAAGTGTCGCTCTTAACAGCCAACGTCTGGACGGGAGATGTAAACTTGTGGTGTATCCCTAAGAAAACGTTAACTTTAATCATAAGAGATCAAAGGCTTCCGACGTCCCAGATCCATGTGGACAAAAAGTCAGAATTTTTCAGGAGTGTGTTCGTTCGCAAACGCTTTTACGCGGCAAGTCAGTGGGGGTAATCCACCGGGGGCTCAGTTAAACATGAGTCTCGTTCAAAAGAACATGAGAGGTGAGGGGTATTAAGACAACCAGCGCCTGCATATGACGGAGAGGCAGACAAGAAAGAATTACTCTAGAGACAGACAGAGACAGAGAGATAGTCATACAAGAGAGAAACGGATGGTGAGAGAGAGAGAGAGAGAGAGAGAGAGAGAGAGAGAGAGAGAGAGAGAGAAAGAGAGAGAGAGAGAGAGAGAGAGACAGAGACAGACAGAGACAGAGAGAGACAGAGAGAGACACACACACAGAGAGACAGAGAGACAGAGAGAGACAGACAGACAGTCAGACACAGACACAGACACAGACAGAGAGAGTCAGAGATAGAGACAGACAGAGAAAGAAACAGAAACAGAGACAGAGACAGACAGGCAGAGACTGACAGAGAGACATACAGAGCAAGACAAAGACAGTACCAGAGGCAGAAACAGACACAGACACTGCGAGTACTAGTTCAAGTCTTCTCCACTGAGACGGTCACTGCGTAGGGACCTCCATCAAGTACTTCACTCACAATTGCTCAGCCCCATCGATGCAATGTCTTCTGTGCACTTCAGAACGTTCAAAGGAGGACAATGTCCAACTCAATTGTACAGTATTGCATTGTATAGCCTAACTGATGAACTTAATATCCTCAAAAACATTTAACAGCGTTTATCCGAGCGCTAAATAAATTTCCAATAATATATCCTATTGACAGTTTCATGGGCTATACGGTTTCAAAGTGTTGCATATCAATGAGGCTGTGCAAATAAGCGGATCGATGGGACCCCGTGTCCTGCCCTCGCCTCAGGTGGATAGATCGATCGATCGATCGATTTCTACGGAACACAGAGAGGCCTCTGGTGTCACCTGTGTACCTGGCGACTCAGGTGAAAGGACCTGCAGGTGAACATTGCCACCAAGTTCTAATCCTCGCTCAAGCTATAGTCTGTGCGTGCGTGCGTGCGTGCGTGCGTGCGTGCGTGCGTGCGTGCGTGCGTGCGTGCGTGTGTGTGTGTATGTGTGTGTGTGTGTGTGTGTGTGTGTGTGTGTGTGTGTGTGTGTGTGTGTGTGTTCGCTCGGTTGATCGATCGATATGGGCAGAATGCGTTGATCAGAGCCAATGAAGAAATCAAGAGCGACATGCTTCACATGCTTCGATGTCAAAAGGTTTATAAATAACGAACACAAACTGTCTAGTTCCGCTGGATTAGTCAACGGTCACGAACTGTGGTTCGCTCATCATGTAAGGATAATGCCCACATATTGTGTATGTATGTGTATGTATGTGTATGTATGTGTATGTATGTGTAAATTGTGTATGTATGTGTGTATGCATGCATGCATGTATGTATACATATGTACGTAAGTACCTAAGTGCTTACGTATGCACGCACGCACGTACGAAAGTACATACGTATGTATGTATGTATGTATGTATGTATGCATGTATGTACGTGTAGCATGTATGTATGTATGTATGTATGTATGTATGCTTATGTATGTATGTAATGTATATATGTATGTATGTATGTATATACATGTATATATGTATGTATGCATGTATGTATGTATGTATGTATGTATGTATGTATGTATGTATGTATGTAATATGTATGTATGTATGTATGTATGTATGTATGTATGTATGTATATATATGTACATGTATGTATGTATGTATGTATGTATGTATGCTATGTATGTATGTATGTATGTATAACTGTATGTATGTATGTATGTATGTATGTATGTATGTATGTATGTATGTATGTATGTATGTATGTATGTATGTATGTATGTATGTATGTATGTATATGTATGTATGTATGTATGTATGTATGTATGTATGTATGTATGTATGTAGCCATGTATGTATGTATGTATGTATGCTGTATGTATGTATGTATGCATGTATGTATGTATGTTATGTATACATGTATGTATGTATGTATGTATGTATGTATGTATGTATGTATGTATGTATGTATGTATGTATGTATGTATGTATGTATGTATGTATGTATGTATGTATGTATGTATGTATGTATGTATGTATGTATGTATGTATGTATGTATGTATGTATGTATGTATGTATGTATGGCATGTATGTACATGTATGTATGTATGTAAATGTATGTATGTATGTATGTATGTATACGTATGTATGTATGTATGTATGTACTTGTATGTATGTATGTATGTATGTATGTATGTATGTACATGTATGTATGTATGTACATGTATGTATGTGTATGTATGTATGTATGTATGTACATGTATGTATGTATGTATGTATGTATGTATGTATATGTATGTATGTACATGTATATATGTATGTATGTATGTATGTGTATGTATGTAATGTATGTATGTATGTCTTATGTATGTATGTATGTATGTATGTATGTAATATGTATGTATGTATAATGTATGTATGTATGTATGTATGTATGTATGTATGTATGTAATGTATGTATGTATGTATGTATGTATGTATGTATGTATGTATGTATGTATGTATGTATGTATGTATGTATGTATGTATGCCTATGTATGTATGTATGCTAGTATGTATGTATGTATGCTTATGTATGTATGTATGTATGTATGTATGTATGTATGTATGTATGTATGTATGTATGTATGTATGTATGTATGTATGTATGTATGTAATATACATGTATGTATGTATGTATGTATGTATGTATGTATGTGTATGTATTATGTATGTATGTATGTAATGTATGTATGTATATATGTATGTATGTATGCATGTATGTATGTATGTATGTATGTATGTATGTATGTATGTATGTATGTATGCATGTATGTATGTATGTATGTATGTATGTATGTATGTATGTATGTATGTATGTATGTATGTATGTATGTATGTATGTATGTATGTATGTATGTATGTATGTTTATGTATGTATGTATGTATGTATGTATGTATGTATGTATGTATGTATGTATGTATGTATGTATGTATGTATGCATTACGTGTGCATGCATGTTCGCTATTCGAAATCGTGTATCAATTTAAAATTGAATCAATTAATCAATCCTTGAATCATTCGGTTTTTCGACGATTTCATTGAATCAATCAATCAACCCGTGACATAAATGAATGAGCGAATGATCCATAAATTATTTACTCAAGCAATCAGTAAAAATTAATGACTGAATAAACGAACGACTGAACAAATGAACGAATGAACGAGCGAATGATTGAGTCAGTCAGTAATTCAGTCGGTCAATAAATTTGCCAAGCTTTATCAGATTCACTACGCTTTTAATAGTAGTTAGCCTACGGTTTCCAGTTTTTAAAGGTTTTTCAAAGGTTTTTAAAGGCATCTTATGGCTGCCTGGGTCATTGAAGTTTATCTGACCTTATTTAGTATTGTTGTCACAACAGATATCCAACGATTGGATCCACAGTTTAACGGCAGTTTATGACAATATAGGTCGTTGCCCCCGACAAAGATTATTTTGGCATGTTACAGCTCGTATATTAATATGTACACTTTTATAAATCGGATTGAGTGCTGGATGATTTCAGTACGACGTGGGTCCATTCATGCAGAGGCATCGAAACCTCGAAGTGACAAGAACTCTCGGCTCAACGAACTTACTGGTAGCATGCACACCGATATGAAACATTAGCGATTTTATTTAGAACAAGGTTTAACGTCGTCATATGACATCAAAGGCCGTTGACGACAATTTAAAACATATACAGTGCAGTTAAATGAATTCATCGCGTCCAAAAGACACCATTTAAGACTGTCCAAACATAGCCTTAACATGTCATATTGTTCATTGTTTAACGACATAAAAAAAAACATTAGCGATTAAACAAGTTGCTAAATATGTAGTGGAAAGTGTTTTAAAGGTGTCTAAACACGTTATTTACATTTTCCATTGTTTAGCGACATCTTGTGTCTGCCGAGGTAGTTCACGTTCATCTAGCCTTACCACACACAAACTTTAGTCCCATTATCGCAAATTGACCTGGATATTGGATGGGTCCACAGTTTAACGACAGCTTATGACAACATAGGTCGTTGCCCCCGGCAAAGATTATTTTTGGCATATTACAGCTCAATTATATCCAACGATTGCTTAGTTACTGTTTAACGACCACTGTGTGATTACAAAGACCATTAACGTCGCCCTCCTCCTTTTTCCAGGCTTGGGACTGGCACTGTCAGAAAGCGAACAGTGGCGGAGTTTATATCCAACGATTGATGGATCCACAGTTTAACGGCAGCTTATGACAACATATTAATAGTCATTTATCCAACGATTAAATGCAGATGCCGAATATGTAGTGTTAGTTGAAACCGTTTTACAGGTGTCTAAACACGATATTTACATTCTTTAGTGTTTAGCGACATCTTGTGTCTGCAGAGGCAGTTCACGTTAATTTAATCTTACCTGACACAAACCCAAACAGCAAAGCTAATTCGTTATCTGGCGATTAAATGCGGTTTGCTGAATATGTAGTGTTAGCTGAACGCGTTTTAAAGGTGTCTAAGGACGCTATTTAATATTTACATAATCTTTCCATTATTTATAATCATAAGTATGTTATATACTTCGAAATAAATATCTCGAACAGACAATAATTATATTTCTAACAGCGTATTCCACTTTTCTCTCCGCACAGTTCTTAAGTAGTAAGTGTGATATGTCACGCATCTTACAGGCAATTAGCATCATGATCAATTGCTTCAAACACATGGCCTTCAGAACATAAGTCCGTTGGGCTATTACCTATAGTTTTCAACCAGGTATTAGTTAAGATATGTTCCATTCTAAGTCTGGTAATTTGAACTTCTCGTTTCCTTAGGCTTAGATTATCTAAAAATGTTATTACTGCAGATAATAAAGGTTGGATAGATTTTTAGAATCTTCCTTCCTTTTTCAAGGTTATAAAATCACAACTGGAAATAATTTACACTTTCGCCAAAGCGGATTCTTTCGAGTTCATTTGCCGGCTGAACTGACTATTCATGTCAAGTTCAGCTTCGAGTTTTTCCAGCCGCATGATTAGAGGTCATTATTTTATGATCTGATTCCATTTTAAAGATTTCCCAGCCGAGAAGATGCAACGGTCGAGTCAGTTACAGAAGTTACAACTATTTGTCTTTCTAATCATGTCTGCTTGTTTGCCTGAATGTTTCTTTGTCTACCCGTATGCCTGCATGTCCACTTCTCTAATTGTTTGTACGTTTGCTTACATGTTTGTTTTCATGTCTGTCTGTCCATCTGTCTATAGATCCTTGCCTGTTTAAATATCTGGCTACCTGTTTCTCTCTCTCTGTAGCTTTTCAAATTTGTCTGTATCAGTAACTTCCATCCGTGCTTGTCTCGTTTGCTGGATCCTCTATCTACACCCATGTCACTGTTTATATCTGTATCCCTTCGTGTTAGTCAGTCTGTCATTCATTCATTTATTCATTCATTCATTCATTCATTCATTCATTCAGTCAGTCAGTCAGTCAGTCAACCATCAAATCATTCATTCATTCAGTAAGTCAGTAAGTCAGTCAGTCAGCCATTCAGTCATTCATTCATTCATTCATTCAGTCAGTCAGCCATTCGTTCAGTCATTCAGTCTGTCAGTCAGTCAGCCATTCAGTCATTCATTCATTCATTCAGTCAGTCAGTCAGCCATTCATTCAGTCATTCAGTCAGTCCAGTCAGTCAGTCAGTCAGTCAGTCAGCCATTCATTCATTCATTCATTCATTCATTCATTCAGTCAGTCAGTCAGTCAGCCATTCATTCAGTCATTCATTCCAGTCAGTCAGTCAGTCAGTCAGCCATTCATTCAGTCATTCATTCAGTCATTCAGTCATTCATTCATTCAGTCAGTCAGCCATTCATTCATTCATTCATTCAGTCAATCAGTCAGTCAGCCAGTCAGCCATTCATTCATTCATTTTTATTTATTCATTTATTCATTTATTCATTTATTCGTTCATTCAATCAGTCAGCCTGTCGATCTGTCTGTCGATCTGTCTGTTTGTCTGTCTCCCTTGTCAGCAATCGGCTCCTAAGTTGCAATCCCTGTTTAACACGACCAGGGCGTGGCTTCCTGATCGATGACTATGGACGCCGTCATTCGAATTTTTAAGACTATTTTTGAGTCCGGTTTTGATTCTGCGCGTGACATTTCCATGATAAATAGCCACACAACATTTTCCAGGACATATTTGCAATTGACGATTAAGTTCATACTTATTTCCCAATGAAAAGTCCATGAAAGTAATGGTACATATAAGTCATGGTAGAGCGATACAGATAGACAGACAGACAGACAGAGGCAGACAGACAATAGTACATTATTTCAATATTTATCAAGGCATAAACGAATTATATAGCTAAATAAAAGGCGCTTCATATTATTATTATTATTATTATTATTATTATTATTATTATTATTATTATTATTAAATAAATTTGTAACGCGTGCAAGGTCACACCGAAATGTGAATCTGAGGCGCGGATAGTCAGCCGCGCCTCAGATTCACATTTAATATAAACATAGACATAGACATTTCACTCACATGGTTAGCTACATACGAGGCTCTAACGTATTAGACCGTCTTCCAGGCAGTGTGAATCTCGTTAACGATAACAATAACGAGAATGTTCGTTAACGAAAATAAAATGATTTCGTTAACGATAACTATAACTGAAATAAAACTGTAAGGAGAATCACACTGCTTCCAGGAACAGTTTCCCACTGCAATTACGCACTGCTGCTTTTGACTTCGTGAAACTACATCTGCAAACTGTTTTAAAAGGTATTTGTTATATATTATGTTAGATAGTAATAAGTGCAGCAGTTGTGTGAAGTATCTAAATGCGCTATAGTAATTATCCTGATACAATACAATGATACAATACATATTACATACATAAATTCGTAAGAGATTAGAGGAAAGGGAAAGAGTAGTCCCTTAAGCTGAACATCCATGCTATCTTCAGCTGTCGACAGGAATCCGTTGGTTGGTTCCACGTGTGTGCGTTGGCTCGCCGCTGGTGACTCTTTCAGCTTACTGTGCATTGTTTTGCTAACCTACGTAATATATATTCGTTCGTAATGACATTTAACATCATGGGCTAGGCTGTGGGAATTGTCAAAAGATAACTGGGGGGTTAGACGTTGATTTATGTGCAGTTTGGGTGCCAAATGTAGACTTTACTATAGGAGCCTAAAAAAGACTAGGGGGTTGAACCCCCCCCCAAACTCCCCGGAAATTCTCACCCTGAAGCTAGCGCAGAGCGCGCCTCTGCAGAGTAGATATCTTGACGGGGCGCTATATAAATGTTCAGTTACATTAAGCTATCCCTGAGGCAGCCATGGGTATCAAGCGTTAGCGACTTCATTTTCTCTGCAATCTGCATATAAGGACGGGCGGCTAGTCCTCTCCCTCGCCGTCTCATCTTCCCACCGACAGTGTACGGTCAGTGTACTCATTATAGCTGAGTTGGCTAAGGGGCACAGGTGAGCAGAAATCTCGAAATGAAATTTCTTCTCTGGTGGGGATTTGAACCCCTGGCCTCTCGATTGACACTCCAGCACTCTGACCACTAGGCTTTCGCGCCTCCACATGAAAGGTGAACTTCAGCGACATCTGTAATCAAATGTATTCCACTCGTTAATTTGGTTAATTACTGCTTATCGACACTGTGTAATAATAAGCTTTATTAGCGGCACCCTCCTACTTTATCCAGAATTGGGACTGGCGCAATCAGATTGGCGGAGTTTCGTTCTTGTCGACGTATATTCTGAAGGCAGACATCTTCCGAGGAAAGAAAAAATCCTCTGCTACTTTTCCCTCAGGCGCCGCATTTCTCGTGGATTAGCGCTGGACAGGAAGTGTTCCGTGTGACCAGCGTCCAAGGTCCGGGGCCGACAAAGCGCAGACAACGTCTTCCGTCCTAGACGACGTTGATCCGGGATCGACGGCGAATACGCGGCGCAGCTGGATGGTTAGACAAGTGACTTCCCTAATGGCCCCATTAATGGCCCCATTAATTACCCCATTTCTTCTGCCGTTCAGCCCACTCCTCGGTCTCAGCCTCCTGGCCGTAAACTCGCTTTAGTAACTCCGCTGCCCCACGAGCCTCCCTCTCTCTGCCTCTGTCTGTCTGTCTCTCTATCTGTATCGCTCTAACTATCTGCCTGTCTCTCTGTTTGTATATTTGTCTCTCTTTGTCTCTGTATGTCTCTCTGCCTGTCTCTCTGTCTGTATCTTTGTCTCTCTTTGTCACTCTGTGTCTCTCTGTCTGTCTCTCTGCCTGGCTCTCTGTCTCTCTTTGTCTCTCTGTCTCTCTGTCTGTCTCTCTGCCTGTTTCTCTGTCTGTATCTTTGTCTCTCTTTGTCTCACTGTGTCTCTCTGTCCTGTCTCTATCTCGACAACCACTCAGACACGACTCAGCGCTCGTGAATAAACTGGTGCCCAGCGCTTAGCTTTCGAGTATAGTGCCATGAAAATTTGTTTTTCACCACTACAGTTACGGACCTCGGTTTAATTCTGTAATGTAATGCGCTTTGTATTTATAATTTTTTGTCTCAGCACACTTATTACAGAGCCTTCTTATATAACGTATATAACTTATATTCATTATATAACTGTTCGCTTTCTGACAGTGCCAGTCTCAAGCCTGGATTATGGAGGAGGGCGACGCTAATGGTCTTTGTTACCACACAGCTAGTTTTTTTGAGCGCTTCTGAGAGACTCTTAAGTGGCGCTTTATAAATGTCTTGTTACGTTACGTTATAACTCAGAAAAACACTGCATGCCTGAATAACGGTTCTGAATAAATGCTCTCTAAGATTGGCAGAAACTGTTGGCTGCACCGAGTAAAATGCAATGGTAGACCTACGTAATGTAAGAATGTTCCAAGAGGACGATCTACTACATGGCATGTGCTGAAATGTGCAGAACTATGCAGTAATGTGATGTAAAATGTGCTGTAATTGTAATTGTAATTTATAGCTTTTATTACGCCTGTATCTAATGCAGTGCATATTTTAACCGATTCGGACTACTGGGTCAAAGTCTGCTACACTACTGTCAATGTTATTGGAAACTAACATTGAAAGTAAAGTATTACCTGGGAAAAATCACCAAATTTTCTCGGACAAATCCTATAGCTACTGGGGCAAATCTTAAAACTACTAGGACATTTGTACCAGTAGTTATAGAGTTAAATATGGTCCAATTCCTAAGGAATCAGCCATTTAGTGCACCAAAGCCATGCCGTAATCGGATCAATATCTAGATGCTCAGTTCTCTAAGACAAAGATAAGCAGCTGAACACGTACTTCCATCTGCACGTATTTCAGGTGATTCCCGCATTCGTTACCTGCTCTCACTCGAATGCAGTTTCGACCTCCATATATAAATAGACTTCGGACTAGCACGTGTGTGGACATACCACCAGCTGATGCACTCAAACATTTCTACCTGTAGGGCGATTGCCTCAGGTGAACTATGAAGGCCTGCAACGTGGAATAGTCGGAATCGTGCGGCTCCAGGTATTAGTAATTGGCATTAAATCGATGACGGTGGTCCGCTTCGCTCAAGAACGTTACCTTGGTAACGGCCCAACACAGAATGTTACTTAGCTACGTCTGGTAATCGCCTGGAGGGATCGGATCGAAGCGAACTCCCTTGATCTTCTCGATCTTCGATCAATATAATGTATCAATGTCACCAATCGACTTCCTCCTTCTCTACGCTCTACAATCCTCTCTAGTAGAATCTCAGCCTCTTTCTCTCACCTTAAAACCTTCTTTTTTCTCTCTGAGTACCTCGCACTGGGAGCGCTTCTGAAAGGCTTATGCTATGTGAAGCGCTTTATATAAATGATCAAATACAATGCAATACAATACAATCGATAGGTAACTTCAACGCGTCTTCATCGTTTCAGTACAAAGCAAATTGATGACCCGTGGTGCCAGCTAAAAACAGACCCTTACAGATTTTTCTTTAGACTCCTATTTCATTTCTCCACATCAGAAGTTACGACGAAAAGCTTGAAGCTTCGCAGTAACAGACAGTATGTTTGAATCGTTGCCCTGCATTCATTCAATCATTTCATAAATTTATATAGCGCCCCTTCAAGAAGCCTACTCAGAGGCGCTCCCAGTCCAACCTCGGTGATACAAATAAGTTTTAAGGAGCCTGTAGAACGTAGGTGAATTATCCCTATAGGTAACAGGCGTATCTTCAACGGTAAGACATTCAAGATAGAAGGACCTACAACTGAGAAAGCACGACGCTGTACACGATTGCGCAAAGACATAGAGTAAATAAGTAAGTTAGTTCATCGGATAGAGTAGAATCGGTAGACACACCACATGCACGGTGGTCTATATGGGCTGGCATATATATACTCCATCACTTACAGCTAAAATCAGCTAGGTGAGAAATTGTACTTGACTGCACAATTTATCAGTTAGGGATAGCGCATATTATGATTGAGGGATATTATTGTCACTTAAAACTTATGGTTTCGGTCACAGCACACTTCTACGGCGCTTGCGGCACACAAGTAGGCCTATGCCGCGGCACAACAGGTTGGGAAGCACTGCTTGAATAAGTCATCAAGGCATATTTACTCAGTGTGATTTTCCTTACAGATTTTATTTTAGTTATAGTTATAGTTATAGTTAATGATTTTTTATTTTAGTTATAGTTATAGTTATAGTTAGTATTATTTTTAGTTATAGTTATAGTTATAGTTAATGGATTTTTATTTTAGTTAATTTTAGTTACTACTTAGTTACAATAATTAAGTCTATAAGCAAAATTGTGCGTATTAATACGCTGTTTCACAATTTACTCAGAGCTATGAAAACCTTTGAAGCATGGGTACAGTCAGCTTCATGAATACACGAGTTTCCAAAGTAACTGACAAATTTCACAATAAAATTTCGCATTTTTCGTTCTCATTTATGTCGAATCGTCCATATTGCACTTCCTATTTTTATTTTTTGTATTAACGAAAATAAAGATGAATTTTCGTTAGTGTTAATTTCGTTATAGTTATAGTTATAGTTAATGATATTTTTTAGTTATAGTTATAGTTATCGTTAACGAAGTCATTTTATTTTCGTTAACGAACATTTTCGTTATCGTTATCGTTAACGAAAATCACACTGTATTTACTTAATGGTAAGCCTAACACTACCACTGAAGAGTTGCGTGCCAAGGCAAACGAAGCTCTCTTCTCCGCGATATTGTCGGATCCTGGGCATGTCCTTCACGGATTATTCCCTCCTATTCGTGATACTGGATATTCCCTTAGACTTCGATACCACAACCGTAATATTCCGCACTCTGACCCACTTACTAGGAAGGGATTCACTATAGGATGCTGTACAGTTATTAGGGCTGCGGATTTTAACGATTAATTAATTGATTAATCGTTACAAATTCTATAAATATTATTACTTCGATGGTTTATCGTTGTAATTATATAACAGTTGTCCCAATGCGCGTTTAGCAAATGGTCTATTAAAGACTATACTTACTTACTTACTTACTTACTTACTTACTTACTTCATTACTTACTTACTTGCTTGTTTGCTTGCTTGCTTGCTTGCTTTGCTTGCTTGTTTGCTTTGCTTGCTTGCTTGCTTGCTTGCTTGCTTGCTTGCTTGCTTGCTTGCTTGCTTGCTTGCTTGCTTACATAACTTTTGTCCCATCTTTCAATCCTTAAGCCACGAACGAAACGACTTAGGCAATGAGCTGTATCTTTGTCAAAACGCAGTATGATACGAATCAATGGTTCCCTTCAGGTGGAACAACAAAGTACAATAGTGAAGCCAGGTAGAAATGTAGAAATTAGGTAAGTCATAAAAACAGAAATAGTGAGCATTGTTCATTGTAATTATACAAGACAAAACAAGAGCAGACAGACAGACATAACCACTTAGACAGAAAGACAGACAGAGAAACATACAAAAACACAGTCGAGTCACAGAGACATAGGAGAGAGACAGACAGACAAAGTGGTTCAGAGAGAGAGAGAGACAGAGAGAGACAGACAGACAGACGGACAGACAGACAGAGACAGACAGACAGACAGAGAGACAGAGACGAGAGAGAGAGAGAGAGAGAGAGAGAGAGAGAGAGAGAGAGAGAGAGAGACAGTGAGAAACAGAAAGAGAGAGAGACGCAGAGAGAGACAGACAGAGACAGAGAGAGACAGAGTAACATACATGTCTGTCTCTCTCCCTATGTCTCAGTGACATTGGAATCAAGATCCATATCGTGCGTTCAGAGCATTCGTTATGCTGGGCTAAAATACGAGGCAGCCAAATGGAACGAATAGGAAACGTTGAGGCATAACGAACAATGTAATTAATTAATATAATAATTAACTTCAACGTCATTAATATCAATTTATATAATTAATTGCGTCGTTTGCCTAATTTGGACACAGTTGATGTAAAAAGTTGGAAATCATTTATCTAACCTTTCATCTTTTTATGTCTCTCTGTCTCTCTGTTACTCTGTCTCTCTCTGTCTATCTCTGCGTCTCTCTGTGTGTTTCTCACTGTCTCTCTCTGTCTCTCTCTGTACTTTTGTCTCTGTCTCTCCGTCCGTCTGTCTACTTATCTCTACTACATCTACCTGAACATTTACTATAGCCTCTTCTAGGTACCTTACAGAAGTATATCCTGCCCCATGTGGGGATATGCTTCCATGTGTATTGTGTAGGTCTATACAGTTCTTCTATAAAAAAAATACTGTGGAATAACTACGTGCCTACCTGTGCATATCTGTCTTTGTGTCTCCGTGTGTCTCTCTGTCTGTCTGTCGATATGTCTGCCTGTTCGCGTGCAATCAATCGCGCATGTTATTTTTCGGTCTGTTTGACTTTAAAGTCAACACCCACTTTGGCGCGGACTGTTGCGTAATTTTTTACCGCTGGCAAAAATTCCAAAAGAATTTCAGTTCTATAATATCAACCGCAAGAAAACGATAAAACAAATCGTATAATTTACGACAACAATATGAATGCAATAACAGCGTAGGTGAGTTTATACGAGCAATCAAAACACATCCATCTTTTACCAAAGAAACTGATTTTGTGTATGCAGTTCTTCGTGTGTTTCCCTATCTGTCTGTCGATATGTCTGCAATCGATCGTGCATGTTATTTGTTGGCCTGTTTGACTTTGGAGTCAACACCCACTTTGGCGCGGACTGTCGCGGGATTTTCCTTACCTCCGGCAAAGATTCAATACGGATTCAGTTCTACACGAACCGCAAGAATACGACAAACAAATCGTATAATTTACGACAAGAATCAGAATGCAATAGCAGCGTAGGTGAGTTTATAGGAGCAATCAAAACACGACCATCACTTTATTCACTTAGAAACAGATTTTGTGAGGTTGTGCACACGTTATATAGTAGACCTAGTTTCCGCTAACGAAATAATCAGGCCTACTTTAACTTTTTGTTACCAAAACCCAAATATCTTTCGTTATAGTCGTTCCATTCGTATAAATAACAGAAAGATAATTATATCGTAGGCCAATAGTAGGAATATTTAAATAATAATAATATACACGTTGTATAGATCTAAATATCTAAACGTAATGTAATTCACACACAAAGCAGCTGGACCATGGAGACCAACTTCTTCACCGGCTTTGTATTAACATATATATATAGATCTGCGGACCCATGTGACGATATACATACATGTATATATATACATATATATGTCATATAGGCCTATATATATATACCACCACACACACCTACACACACCTGCACATATCTAGTGTTTCTCGTAAAATATATTGTGCAAAGGAATGACCATGCGCAATATGCACCCAAGTGATGGCAAGGCTGTTCCGCGGACTGGTTTAGCGACTGGCTCTTTGACTGCTAGGCTGTGTTTCCTTTCTGCTGGCCGTGCAGCTGAGACCCAATTGCCTCTGAGCACGCATGTGCAGGTGGTGTCGGAAGCCACGAGGTGCATGGCGAACGGTCGGCGTTGATTTCGGAAGAAATAAACTGCACGAACATCAGAGAGAAGGAAATAGATGCAGGAAGCAGTCGCAGAGAGAGAGAGAGAGAGAGATGAGAGAGAGAGAAGAGAGAGAGAGAAAGAGAGAGAAAGGAATTGGAAGAAGAGAGAGAGAGAGAAAGAAGAGAGACAGATAGCAGAGAGACAGAGAGACAGAGAGAAACAGGAGAGACAGAGAAAAGACAAGAAAGAGACAAGAAGAGAGAGAGAGAAGAGATAGGAGAGAGATGGAAGGAGAGAGAAAGAAGACAAAGAAGAAGACAGAGAAAGAGAAGGAAAGAGAGGGAAAGAGAGAGAAGAATAGAGAGATGAGAGACAGAGGAGAGAGGAGAGAAAGAGAGAAGGGAGGTTAAGGTTCTGGTATTGGCAGAAATTACTTGTCATATTCATAGTAGTAGGTACTTACTGATTTACGTTTTTATAGGAGTGGTACTTTGGTTTTTATTATGTGTAGGCAAGTTATATTCTAATTTTGCAAGTACAGATCCTACAGCGAATGGACACTATATTTAGAATAGTATATCAGAACCTGAAGAAATCTGAGGAAAAGAATTATCAAGTCTATGATATGGAGTGTGGTGTTATACGGATCAGAGGCATGGACTCTAAGGAAGGAAGACATCAGAAGATTGGAGGCCTTCGAGATGTGGATATGGCGAAGAATGGAGTCAGCTGGATGGATCGGAGGACAAATGAAGACATGCATACTACAAATGGTGGACGAAAAAAGATCCATGATAGGGATAATAAGAAGCCGATAAAGAAAATGGTTGGGTCACATCATCAGGGGAGACTCCCTTCTAAGAATTATAATTGAGGGAAGAATAGAGGGGGAGAAGACACGAGGAAGACCGAGAATGATGTTGTTGGACTGGATAATGGAGGAGGACTACAGCAAACTGAAGGAAAGAGCCAGATAACGTGATGAATGGCGAAATTGGACGTACAAACCTGCCTAACAAGGCAGAGAACCAAAAGAAGATATCAGAACATATCACACTGTATGGGAACAGTTCACTTTATGTGTAATACTGTGTATGTATCTGGTTCGTGAGTCTTAATACTACAGTCGTACACTGATCGTCGAGAGAGGGTGACAACTCGTGGGTGCAAGGAGCTATCACACGTGGCGATAGTTCACATTACTGTTGAAAGACAGATGTATCTAGTACAATGTGGACCGATTTCTAAGACGGAAGTGATCCACTTAGGCCAGAAGATGTATATCGACAGATAATGCGCGCCCTGACGTAAAGTGCAAATTGAATTATTCTGGATTTCCGCTTGGACTGCTAACGTTTGGCGCAACAGGTCGTCCTCCGCATGAAAAAGAGTCCCAGAGTTTTATTGCAACGGAAACATCAGAACGCATACATTCAGGCATACGCACACGAACACACGACCCGACGACAAATGCACAGACACGGACTGAGTGGTCAGTGTGTAGAGATATTTATTTTTTATTACACTTACCAGCGTTTGTCTGTTCCGCGTCGTGCTTGCCTGTCTGTATGGCTCTATTTGTATCTGTCTTTCTGTTTGTCACTCTGCCTGTCTATCTGTATACCTGTCAGTCTTTCAGTCTGTCTGTCTGTCCTTTCTGTCTATCTTTTGTCTGTCTGTCTATTTGCCTATTCCTGTTTGCATAATATGTAATTTTATTTGTTTGTTCGTGTATCTGTTGTTCTGTCTGTCTGTCTATCTGTCTGTCAGTCTTTCTCTGTCTGTCTTTCTGTCTATCTTTTTGTCTGTCTCTATTTGCCTATCCCTATTTGTAATTGTAATTTTATTTGTTTGTTCGTGTGTCTGTAGCCTACTCTGTTGTTCTGTTTATTTGTCTATTTTTGTCCGCGTTTCCGTGTATGTATGCCTGCCTGTCTCTCTGTGCGTCTGTCTGTCTGTGTAGATTCTCCTATCGAAATGGAAATGTTTTCCGATTAAATAGTTTACGACGTCTCATCTGGAATTCTTCGGCGTCTCTCTGGATGCAGTTCTTCTTCGTAATTTCGCACAAACAAAGTAATATAAAAGCGCAATAAAGTCGGAACCCTGTTGCTTCAGGCAGACCTCACTATCTTACCTACTCACCGTAGCTTCAATTCTGTTTTCTCCAACTTACGCATTCATTCATCCATTCATTAATTCATTCATTTAGAGGACTTATATAGCGCCCCTCCAAGATAACCTAATCACAGTCCCGGAGTCACAGCTATAATCTACGAACTCGAGTCCACGGTTACAAACTGCCTCCAAAGGACGATAGGAATTTTATTGATGAAGGAGCGCCGCTTGTGGCTGCTGGACGAGTAGTGCTGAACTCTGCTAGTTTTTATGTCATCAGTGTTCCAGGAGGTGCGTCTGACCATCGGATGGTGGCCTGGTCCTTCCACGCCGCCCCACCCGAGACGCCAGTCTACAGAACACAGCGTCGCAGATCCTGGAGGCACTTCGACGTAGATCGGTTCAGGGCCGATCTCAAAGCCTCTTGCCTCTGTGACGGCTCCGCTGGCCCCTCGTCGGGCGATGGCGCCGATGCGATGGCTATGCGCTTCGACGAAGTGGTTACGGCCTTGCTCGACGTCCAAGCGCCGATGGCTGAAATCACCTGTCGGGTTCGACGCTCGTCCGACAAGTGGTACGACTCGGATTGTCGCTCTGCGAAGCGTCGCACCAGGCGGCTTGAGCGTCAATTCAAGAGGTCGCGCACGGGTGCCGATCGTGACAGTTGGATGGGATCGCTGAAATCCATGCATCGCCAGGTTAGATCCAAGCGGGATCGATTCTGGAAGTCAAAAGTCGATGCACGGCGTGACCCGGCGTCGCTGTGGCGCGCGATAAATGATGGACTGGGCAGGGGTGAGGACGCAGCACCTAGTGCTGTACCCGGGCTTTCTGCTGAGGCTTTCGCCGACTACTTCGACCAAAGAGTCTCCGACATCAGGTCGGCTACTGATGGCGCGCCTCCACCGGTGATTCGTGACATCTCGACGTCGGATCGGTTTTCCGGTTTCGTACCTGTTACGACCGACGTTGTCTGCCGGTTGGTTAAGGACGCTGCCGATAAGTACTCTATGAAAGACCCGATGCCTACGTGGCTGCTTAAGACCAGCATCGACCTACTCGCCCCGTACATCGCCTCACTGTTCAATTTATCGCTGTCCTCCGGCACCGTCCCGACGAGTTACAAGGACGCGTATGTTACACCTCGCCTTAAGAAGTCTATGCTTCCTCGTGAAGAGCTCTCAAGCTACCGACCGATTTCGAACCTGTCGTTCCTTTCCAAGCTGCTCGAGCGGGTCGTCAGTCTCCAGCTGACCGATCATCTGGCGTCGGCTGGACTTCTTCCCGTTCATCAGTCGGCCTACCGGAAATTCCATTCAACCGAGACCGCGCTTCTCAAGGTGGTCACCGACCTTATCGAGGCGATCGATGCGGGAAACCACGCGCTGCTCGGCCTGCTCGATCTATCGGCGGCGTTCGACACCGTCGACCATGACGTGCTGGTTGAACGCCTGGAGAGGACCTACGGAATCCGTTCGGTGGCACTAGACTGGCTCCGTTCCTACCTGAGCAGTCGCAGACAGACAGTACTCTACGACGGAGTCTTGTCATCTGTTCGCTCCCTCGTCTGCGGTGTCCCTCAAGGCTCTGTGCTCGGACCGCTGCTGTTCCTGCTCTACACGGCCGACGTCGGTGAGCTTGCCGCCAGTCTCGGCTTGTCATCTCATTTCTACGCCGACGACTCGCAGCTCTACACGTGGGGCCGACCGTCAACTGATGAACAGCAGCGGCGAAGGATGGAGTTGGACGTTGAGCGGATCGCGGAGTGGATGCGATCTAACAGACTCCGTCTCAACCCCGAGAAGACGGATTTCTTATGGTGAGCGACCAGCAGACGGTGCCCTCATCTTGATACTGGCGAACTGAGTGTCTGCGGGTCTGCGATCCGACCTGTGACTGTCGTCCGTGATCTCGGCGTCACGCTGGAATCAGACCTGTCCATGAGAAGTCACGTGGCGCGAATCGTTGGCTGCTGCTTTCGTCAGCTGCGCCTCCTGAGAGGCTGCATCAGGTCCTTGCCTTTCGAGGCTGCGAGAGCGGCCGTTGCCGCCTTCGTCACCTCTCAGGTTGACCGCTGCAACAGCCTACTGGTCGGTGCGCCCAAGTGCCTCTTGGATTGCCTGCAGTCCGTTCTCAACGCTGCTGCGAAGCTGCTATGCAACCGGAGGAAATATGATCATGTCACGCCGCTCCTCCGTGATGTTCTGCACTGGCTGCCAGTCTCTCATCGTATCGAGTTCAAAATCTGTTTGTTGGTTTACAAGTCACTTCATGGGGCCGCGCCTGGATATTTGCGCGATTACTGTATCGGGACGCATTCTTCCGCCTCCGGGTTGCGACTCCGATCGCTCGAGAAAAGCGATCTTCGCGTAAAACGGATGAAAACCCGTTTTGGCGATCGCGCCTTCTCGGCGGCCGGCCCCAGATGCTGGAACGGTCTTCCTCCTGCCCTGCGAGCGGCTAACACAGTTGACTCCTTCAAATCTGGACTCAAGACTTATTTGTTCTGTAAGGCCTACCCTGATGTTAGTTGACTGTGAGGCGCCCTTGTAACGGCATGGCTGTGTTACGGCGCCATATAAATTGTCACTGTTATTATTATTATTATTACTATTATTTATTCCCATAATGCTGTATAAGAACATATACTGACAGTATTGTGAAGCCCACAATATTAGGCCACGCTGGCTAAGCGCCTCAGAATATGCCGCATAATGCACTATTGCTTGTTGAAGTTGCGGCTGTGTCAACTTAATTTTTCTTAAAATAAACGAATAATGTGATGATGATGACAGGCGCTCCCAGCCCAACTCCGGCGATAAAGAACACTGTTTTCAAATTCTTGTAAAAGGTGTATACAGAGTCTCCAGCTAGAAGAACACGCAGATTTTAAGGAAGATTATTCCAGATGGTCGGCCCAACCACTGAGAAGGCACGAAGTTGCATTCGGAGTTAGTCCATGGAGTCAGACGCTAAAGTATTACCGACTGACTTGACGATTTATAACGACTGACCTAAGTCACTTAACGTTGAAACCAAAACGTATTTTCAACGCGACGTTTGCCTGTACGAATAGACGCCATTTTAATTGAAAGCGATTGCATAACGTCATGCAACGTTACAGACACCACTCGGGCAGGTAGTGAATAAAGAACTGGTGATCTGACAACGACTGGTTGTTAGACTGTTAGTCTATTGCACTGTGATTCGTACCTTAAAAGCGAGCTTTGCTCCTGTCTTGTTGCTGTATAACCTTCGTTCAAAATATAAACTCGGAGATCGCGATTAAAACAATTAGCAAAGTATTAAGTGAACGAAGTCACTAGCAGTCGATAGCTTAGCGACTGGTTGCCACTTGAGGGCTTATTAATTAGACTGTGAGTCCGTTCAGCGGGCTTGAAACTTCAATCGTAAGTGTACAGATCCAGCGCGTTACCAAACAGACCACTGCAGCGTCGCTTTTATATAACTAGGGGTGGGCAACGATTAAAAATTTTAATCGAAATTAATCGCACGATTAAAATTTGTAATAACGCGATTAATTTTTAACGCATGTCACAATAGATAGCAAGTACAACTACTTTACCGATTCTCAGTAGTTACGTTGAATATACGCTATATAAATGCTTGCAATCAATAAACAAAAAGAAAGCATGCTTTTACTACTTGTTTTTACTTTTTAGTTTTTACTTTAAAGTTTAAACTGAACGGTTTTATCAAGAATTGTTTTAGCGAATTTCTAGAAATAACTGGGTGCAGTGACAATCGTGTAAACTGCGTTAAAAAATTTAATCGCGTTAATTAATTAACGCATTAATGGCGTTAATAACGCGTTAAATTCCCAGCCCTAATTATTATAAGGTTATAGCAGTCTATAGGAAATTGTCCAGGCTATTTTCCTTGATTAAATTTCGGTCTGTTAGAAGCTGTCGGATATATGTCGGCTATTATAATAGTACATTGTGAGATGATAAAAGGGCGCTATACAAATTTCGATCAATTCTACGTTTAATGGACACTGTGGTCACTCGGAGACCAGTGGAAAGGCCAGCGCAGGTGGTCATTAGCCGGACAAAGGGTCAGAGGTCGTTAACGACGGTCATTTCGTCTGTGGCAAATGTGATGGCTGAGAAGCACGCAGGGACGTTCATAGGTTTTGTGGCAGGCTACTGACCAGCTGCTTGGACCGCTACACACACACACACACACACACACACACACAAACACACACACACACAAACACACAGTTATACACAGACACACACGTATATAGATGCATACATTTACACACATATGTACTATGTGTATATACACATAGATGCATATACATGTATATACGTACATACATACACGAATGCATACATAACAGTACATATCATACATAAATGCATGCATACGTACATATTGTAATTGCAATTACAATTTCTATGGCATCGTCCGTAGCAATCCACTTCTAGGATACATAATATTCGTGCATACCATAGGCATTGACCCCTTAAAATGAAAGGTCTATGATACATACAGGTACACTTAAAATTTGTTTCATGAAAGCTATTGACTTAAACCTTGTTTCAATAAAACGACTTGCACATGAATTACTTCTATGGTTAGTTACAAATGGGACACAAGAGTAGTAAACGGAGGCTTCAGAAACATATAGAAATTCCTGTAGACAAGCTGAAGTCTCTGGGACATAAACAGCTGTGAAATATCGGATGGTCGCGCCAAATAAAAATCCAATAATTTTCCAAGAGCCATTTATAACAGACGCTCACAGCTTTCCGATACAGCAATGCAGCTTTATGTATGACGGGTTTTCACACCACACGTTGTATCAGCGTAGAGCACAACAGCGCTCTACGGACATAGAGCATAGCCACATTGTTTATAGCCGTAACAAAATTATGGTAGTGTCCTAATGCCGTTAATCACTTGTTGGGATTGTGACATCGGTAACGGTAAATGTAATTTAGGTGATTGTAACTTGTGTGAATGTAATGTAGGTTATTGTAATTTAAACGATTGTATTTTAGGTAAATTAAATTCAGGTAATTGTAATTTTAGCAATTGTAATTTTAGTAGTTGTAATTTAGGTAATTGTAATTAGGCAATTGTAATTTAATTTCGGTAAATTTAATGAGGCAATTGTAATTTAGGTAATATTTTGATATGGTCATTTCTGTGATTGTACATGTAATTTAGGTGAAGGTGATTGCAACTGAGGTTATAGTACCGGTAATATAAGTAATTTCAATTTCGGTAATTTTAACTGTCATTCAATGCTTGAGAAATGTTACGACCGTTTTGTGCGACCGTGGTTGGTTGTATCTGAACATTCCGTGGCGTCTTTTCTGCATAGCTGTCATCGCAACGCTAAGTGACTCTACGACAATTCACCAGCTCACACACACACGTAGAACCAGCCAAAGAAGTCCCACACGCCGTGCAGTTCGGCCAATTTATGTAGCGTTAAGATGAGGTTGACGTTCTAAGTGTCTACATACGCAGAGAAACAAATGAAGGATAAAAACAAATGATTAGTAGAGGCCGCGGTGTCGATGCGGCGTTAATGCCATCAGGATATCCGACGCAGGTCCAGCAGCAGCTGCAACATTTGCGGAGGCTAAACCCATCTGCAAAGAAGCATCCCCACGCTGCTCATCTGCGCATGCGTAACGAGCATCGCTGAAACTACGCCCTGGACATTGATGTGGGTAGAAGAAGGTGGGCCACATTATAGTGTCTGGAAAGTCGTGTTAATTGAAATATCACTGTCTTCGTGCTCCGTAGAACCAGACACTTGCTGTATTACGCTTTCTCAAATATTATGTTACAATCTCCTCAATTGAAATTAATCAGATTACAATTAACGAAATAAAAATCTTCCGATATTACAAATTCTTAAATTACAATTAGAATCATCGAAATTACAGTTATCAAAATTAAAATTACAATAACTGAAGCTACAAATACCTGTATTACAATTAGGCCTACCTACATTACAATTGCCTATATTACAATTACCCACATTACAATCACAATTATGCTACAATTACCTATATTGCAAATTACTGATGTTGCATATTACTTATATTACAATTACCGACATTGCTATTAACTACATGTATATTACAATTGCCTACATTACAGTTACCGATTATACAATCCCTAAACTACTGTTACCGAAATACATTTACAGTTGCGGTCACCCAAAGACCACAGTTTCCTTCTGAATGTAGACCACATGCGTTCTAACCTACATTAGCAGAAGGTACATTTCTCTGATAGCCCTAGACTCCTAGCCACACCTGTTTCTGTTTATGGCAGACACTGTTGCGCAGTTAGGGGCTGAACTTCCAGCTGTGGTCATCTATGCATTATAGAAGACTCGAGTCAATGAAACTGAGCGGAGGGTGGATCAGCGTAAGTGGAGCATTTCAATTCATGGTTGCCCGTCGACGGATGGAGCGTATCAGAGGGAGGAGGGCTGAGAGAGCGAGGTATACGGACCCAGGGGCAGGCTATGTCAGAAACATGGACTGGAATACGACCCTTCGCAAAGTATATGACGACTGTGTAGACATATGTTGCTCTGTGCGTAAGAGTTGCGTAATTGAAGGCAAGAGGAGGAGGAGCGTGGTAGGGTGGGTGGATGGCTGGGTGGGTGTGGGGTGGGTGGGGTGGGTGTATGGATGGATGGATGGATGGATGGATGGATGGATGGATGGATGGATGGATGGATGGATGGATGGATGGATGGATGGATGGATGGATGGATGGATGGATGGATGGATGGATGGATGGATGGATGGATGGATGGATGGATGGATGGATGGATGGATGGATGGATGGATGGATGGATGGATGGATGGATGGATGGATGGATGGATGGATGGATGGATGGATGGATGGATGGATGGATGGATGGATGGATGGATGGATGGATGGATGGATGGATGGATGGATGGATGGATGGATGGATGGATGGATGGATGGATGGATGGATGGATGGATGGATGGATGGATGGATGGATGGATGGATGGATGGATGGATGGATGGATGGATGGATGGATGATGGATGATGGATGGATGGATGGATGGATGGATGGATGGATGGATAGATGGATGATGGATGGATGGATGGATGAGGAAAGTTTGAAAAACTCAGAAGTGAGAGCGACAGAGACAGAGAAAGACACAGAAAAAGAGAGAAAACTCATTGAGGCGATACAGAAAGAGAGAGATGGTCTGGAGGGGAAAAGCGTTCGAGAGAGACAGATAGATAGCGAGAGAGAGAGAGAGAGAGAGAGAGAGAGAGAGACAGACAGACAGACAGACAGACACAGACAGACAGAGAGGAAAGGACGGAAAGGGAGGGAGGGAGCGACGGAAGGGGAGAGGAAGATCACAGCACCGAGTGAAGCTTAGAGTTGGGTTTTCCGACACAGGGAAGCAGATAAAGCGGTCTTACTTTTACTCATCATACACAGCTCTATGTAACCTTATCACACCTTACCTTCCCCCCCCCACCAAACTCTACACTTAAACGACCTCACTCTCCCACACCATACCCTACATACTCTATTCAACCCAACCCTACGCAACTAACTTTGCAACCTTATTAAGCCCTACCCTAAGCAGGGGCGTCTACACCATGTAAACCTTGGAGCAAATGCTCCATCCAAGAAATAGTGGGGGGAGACCTCATTGAGAAATTTGGGAGAAAGTTTTAATTTTTTAATGTCGTACCATAGGAGGGGGAGCGGAGGGGGAAGTTGCTTCAATGGATTCGGGGGATAGACGCCTCTGACCCCAAGTATACCTTACCCAGGCCTACCATACCCAACCAAACCCTACCAAACCATACCCATCCTACCCTACGTTACTTGACCCTGCAATTCCTGACCTTTCAACCAACCCTCTCCTACCGCAACTAACTTTACCCTAACGTTACCTCACCTTTTACTCTACCCCAGCCATCCATCTACTGTACTCTACTCTGCCAAGCCGTGGCTTATTTTCTTACATTGTCTTCCTTAGTCCTTACGCATGCCTCGTCATTCAATTCCTCGGATTTATTAGCGTTGAATCTTTTATGGCTATTTGAGACAAGGCAGAAACAAGACTTGTGTAGCAAGATACAGACAGTTTAGGCAGCCAGTCGAAAAGCTGGAGACATAATAACAGAGAGAAAGAAAGACAGAGACAGAGAGACAGAGAGAGATAGCGAGAGCCAGACACAGAGAGAGATCCAAATAGCTAGAAAGCCACATACTCTATAATTGTACATTAACTTTTGCATGAGTTCAAACATGTAGCCTACACTGTCGAATAATAGAATTCCAAACCAATTATTACAGTTTTTCTCTTTACCCTTAATTTCATTAATTCGATGCCATTGCACTTCACGAAATCATTATTATTGCATGAGCAGCTCTCGAATTTCCTATATTATATAATTATACGTATACACTTGGTCATATGTATTTACGTATATTTATTCATTCTGGAGATTTATATAGCGCCCCTTCAAGAAATCTACTCAGGAGCGTTCCCCGCCCAGCCACGGCTGTAGAAAAAAAGCTTGAGTGATGCATGTATGCATATATCTGGGCATGCATTCATGCATACATGTATATAATTATGTAGTCAACCATAATGTGTATATTTGGAATATAAGTATATACGGCTACATAAAGGCTAAACGCACATGTCAGCATCCTCTGTGTTACATTCAATATAATAATTATAACGAATACACTCATTGCACAGTTGGATGCTCTTGTTCAGTCTCATGGCGCTACAAAAATTAAAAAGTTCATCCCTCTCATTTCCTCCAGTTACTATTACTCCACAGAAGAAATTATTTATTAACAATTTACTTGCATGTGACACGCTGGGTGAAAGGTTGCGCACTCACTTTATCACAAGTACACACTCACAGTTAATGACTTGCGACAGGAGAAAAACTAAGACAGGTAGACCCACAACGTCACCTGCCTATAGTACCGTGCCCGATAGTCTTTTGGTTATTGTGTTGGACTGTCAATCGAGAGTTCGGGGTTCAAATCCCCAGGGCAGAAATTTGTTTCAATATCAGTTATAGTCGTGTGCTGCTTGACCTACTCAGTTGCAATGAGTGCACTGTCGGTGTGAAAGACTAGGCGGCAAGTAAGGGGAGTGACCCACGCGTCCTTGTATGCTGAGGCTAAGAAAATACTTTGTACTACGTGGGTGCCATTCGGAGCTGGCTTAAAATTAAGATGATTAGATAAGACTAGATTAGACTTAGATAAGAAGAAGAAGAATGAACTGAACAGACTATCTGATTAAGACCAATAGATAACGTACAGTGATATCTGATGAAGATGGCTAGATGACGTACTGTGATATCTAATAAAGATGATCAAATGACTCAGTGTGATATCTTATGAAGATGATTAGCCTAGATGGCTCAGTATGCCTATATCTGTTGAAGATGATTAGATGACTTACTATGATATCTGATGAAGATGATTAGATGACTCAGTATGATAAATGACGAAAATGGTTAGATGACTTGATATGATATCTGATGAAGATGATTAGATGACTTAATAAGATATCTGCTGAAGATGATTAGATGACTTACTATGATATCTGATGAAGATGATTAGATGACTCAGTATGACATATGATAAAGATGATTAGATGACTTACTATGATATCTGCTAAAGATGATTAGATGACTTACTACGATATCTGCTAAAGATGATGATTAGATGACTTACTATGAAATCGGTTGTAGCGTCTTCGTTCGTCTGCTCTCTTCCTACGTCATTTCTTGACCTGACGCCACTCAGCGGCTGACGACTGGAAGTTGCACCGCTGTAATTCATCGTCAAAGAATCTGGCGCTAGATCAGTTCCATGTTTCTGACGCGGTGGACAAAAGGTGATCGTTAGGTAACAAAGAAGAACTGGGCCTCAGATTCTGTTAAACATCTGAGGGTGATGAGGTTTCAGCGAGTGTAGGGGCCTTCGAGGAGATGCTATAAACATCTTTCCGAAAGGTGGGAAGATTGGTTAACCGTGTCACGAGTTCGACGCTCGGTTGTCTTTCTTGTCCGGTTATTTTATGAGCTGCTCCGTTACCCGGTCACTTGTTGTTCGGGTGACCTGTTGCTCAGTCGCTTCGTTGCACATTTGGTTGTCTCGTTGCTTTGTCGGTTGTTGCCTTGCCTGTTCGTTGTTCGTGGATCAGTCTGTTGTCACGTTGTCAGCGGGTAGTTCCGACGTCTTGTTGTCCCCTTGCTCAGTTGGTTGTCTTGTTGCTTGACTGGTTGTCTCGTTGCTCAGTATGTTGTCTTTTGTTGCTAAGTCGGTTGCTGTTTCACCTGTCGAATGCTTAGCTGCTTCAGTCACATTATCAGCGGGTATAGTTGAGATGCCTTGTTGTCCCGTTGCTCAGTTAGTTGCCCTGTTGTTCAATTGGTTGTCCTGTTGTCCACCTGGTTGTCCCGTTGATCAACTGGTCGTATTTCGCGGTCCAGTGATGCGCCGCGGCATTAAATGTCTAAGTCCGACTGTCTTCGACCCGTGATTCCAATTCGATTTGGCGACAGAAATAACTACTGGCGCTCTCTTGATTAACGGATGCGATTCTGCGGTTGCGGCTGCTGACGGAGATGCGGCTGAGGGATGCCGTCGTGGCACTGCGCCCGTGCGTGCGTGCGTCCGGCACTTGGCCTGTCTTCGAGAGCGCATGACGGAAATGACGTGTGGATAGGGGAGGGGGAGGGGCGAATGATGGGTGAGTCACGTGTCACTCTCATCGGAAGAGGCATTCTATTACTGTAAAATTGCTGATACTATTAGTGTTGTGATATATACCATTATGATTGCTAAGTATTACGATTACTGTTAGGATTATAAGTAGGATTACGACTTTCAACTGTTCAATTACGTACGATTACGATTGGGTCTATCATCATCATCATCGTCGTCGTCATCATCATTATCATCAGCAAGACCACCACCACCACCACCACCATCATCATCAACGCGGAGACTTCAGCATTATTTATAAACACAGATTTTGTCTGGAATGGGCCCTATTCGTCGTCATCATCATCATCAGCAGCAGCAGCAGCATAACTAATTATGCATCTATCGCGCCGTTTGTTTAATGCACGTGGCATCAACCGATGGCGCATGAAAACCCAAGCCATCGTCAAGTCAAATTTCAGTTAGAGAGAGAGACTCAGCCTATCGTGGATAGTGTATGCAATTTGTAAACGGTAGGCTAAGTTTTAGGTTGAGAACGAAATGACATAAGCGATTGAGCAGAACAGATAGACACAAGGAGAGAGTTCCAGAAATTAGGTCCAGCAATTGGAGAAGCTCGTTCATCAACAACAATCTTTTACATGTAGGTATGACCAGAGAAAGATAATCAGATGACCTTGTTGAATGATGACACGCTTGGGAATGAGGACTGATTGTAAGCATTGTCGCTGGCCAGAGTTTCCAGTGTTCATATTTGAATGTATCAGTTATCGCTCTAGCCACAGAGTTCTGAACTCTCTGCAGCTTCAGCATGCTTGGCTAATTGATATCAGAAAGAAGCGAGTTACAGTAATCTAGACAACTTGAAACCAATGCATTTGCCAGAGATATCCTTGAGGACATAGGCACATAATCCCTAATTCTGCGTATATCACGAGTGAACATATGACGACTTACAAAATGCTATTTACACGGTCAATGACAGACATGGTAGAACTGAAACAGCGCCTAAGTTACGAGCAGCGTCTGCCTGATCAACAATCCAGTTTCAAAGATTTAAGCCAATCATTTTTTAAGGTGCTGCGTAGACTGGCCAGTAGCAGAAACTCAGCCCTTCATGGGTTAGGAGGAGTTTATTGGCCGCCATCAAAGACTGCGCCTCATGAAAGGCAGCAGAAAACAGTTACACGGACGAGTCACGTGACAGGTTAAAAATGCAGACAACATGAATAATGCAATGCATGCGCTAAAAAAATGCATTCTGTTATTCTTGTGGCCGCCAGGGGCGCTGACGTCGACTTTACTTTCGTTGGTGATAAGACGCGGGAGGTCGCATTATTGGCGATTAAACGAAATCATTCATATTTATAGCTTCTGATCCAGCCGTTTTAAAGGTGTTGAATCTGAACCCTGAAGCGCAATTGTACTTTACATATAACTAGGGTCTAGATGTAAATTTCCGTTTGTCGATTGTAGAATATCGTCTACAATCGTTGGTCGTACATGTAGGCTATATTATATAAAAAGTTATGGAAATTGTTTTTTAAATGTGCATATGAGTTATATTTAAATATTATTGTAATTCCGTTTGAAAGTTCAGACCTATACACCTTTAAAACTGTCTGCTCAGAAACTTTATCTGTGAAGAAATTTGTGATCAAAATCATCATCATCAAACAACACAGTATAATCTCATCTTGCACCATGTAAATGACGTTCAAGAAAAGGTCAATAGAGCGCTCTAATGACTGTGCCAAAAACAATAATTTCTGTCGACGGCAACGGCCTTTGTTGTCATAAGCTGTCTTATAAACTCTGAATCCAATCATCCATCGACAGACTAGGCCTATTTAAACTCTGCCACTGCCTGTACTCTGGCAGTGCCAGTCCCAAGCATGGATAAAGGAGGAGGACGAAGCTAATAATCTTTGTCATCACACAGTGTCATCAAACTAAAACTGCTAGGCTTACTACTAATCGCCAGATATAACTAGCTTCAATTATTAGTGGTTTGAACCATAGGTAAAGCCGACGTCAACGGACTGGCAGCTATAAGCTTAAGATTTTGTCAACACTGGATGCTGCATTTTAGTACTCTAAGTATAGGTAGTACATCGAGCCAGAACCCTACTGACTCTGTAACGTTAAAAATATCATAAATTCAAATCAAAGACAGGTATACGCATAAACTCATAGAAATTTTATTTTTTTTAAATTTTCGCGTAGGCCTACCACTGACTGACACGTAGGCCTACTTTATAATACCGTTTGAAAACCGCTGACCTATTATTCATCCAGCGCTATCCCTGACTTCCTTTTGGTAGGCCCTACCGTTGAATCGCTTTAAATCGAAGTGTTCTACATGTAAGTCCAACTTCCACTCCCGCACACTCTTAAAGCCTACTTCCACCAAGCTCCATTTCTCCACATTCTATTCCCACTTCCTTAAGATACCTCTTTGTCTCACTCCTCAGTCCACACGTGCACGATAATTCTTCTCTCACGCCCACCCAAGTATTGACGTAACACAAGACTTGAAACTTCGTTTTTGTTTATCTTCTGTTTATAAATAACCAGAAGGATGTTTATTTATTTGCATATCACCTTTCAAGACCCTCTCAGAGGCGCCACTCTCCTCTGTATTCCTGCGTATTTCGCCGTCCCCCGTATTTGTATTGTCGCATCTGTCTCATTGTGTGTGTGCTTCTGAATGTCTACAGTAGTTCTCTTTCCTCCTCTTCTCCTCTCCTCCTCTTTCTCCTCCTCCTCCTCTTCTTACTCCTTCTTCTACTTCTCTTCCTCCTTATCCTCTTCTTCCTTCTCATCTGCGTCTTTCTTTTCGTTCTCCTTTTCCCTCCTCAACCTCTTCTTCTTCCTCGACTCCGTCTTCCATCTCGCGCTCTTCCTTCTCCCCATCCGCCTAAAAAACAAGTCTTATAATATTATATCAAAGAAAGGAATCATAATTAAATCGCGGTTTTGTTTGATGTCGAGTCAAAGCTGTTTCATTTTTATAGGTCTACTGCGCGCAGGTCGACTGTCTCTATGACAACCTGTCAGCCCAGTGAACATCAGCCTAGATCTTAATCTAGACACCTGCTTTACGATAATGCGACCGATAGCCACGAGTGGTTGCGCTGTATAGAAATGACATCTTAAGCTATCATTTAATTAAATTGATTATTATTACATCTATTATTATAATCATAATAATAATAATAATTATTATTATTATTATGCATTTATCAAGCGCCATTGTATAATTGCTAAGTATCAGTCGATGACGCTGAGCATTATTATAAGTGAAAGACTTGCTCAAGGTACTACGCAGACACCGTCTCAGAGTACTCTCCATCTTATAACCGGAGTTTAGCGACATCCTATAGGGAAACAACGGCGCTGACGTCGGCAGAAATCATTTTGCGATCGGGAGTTTCGGTTCCTGGTCCACGTTCTGGAACAGCTTTCCTGTACCTTCTCAGAGCCCAAAGCCCTTACTGTTAAAAAAAACATTTAAAATGTACGTAATAGGGTCTACCTATTACGCATCTGTTAGTTTTCCCTGCTCAGCTTTTGACCTTGTCAGCCTACAAGTAGGCCTAACTTAATAGGCCTACTTACGATGGTATATAGCCTAAATTGTCGTAATTACAATTGCATAACACCGGTTTCAATTGTTCAGATGGTGTCTGTGTAAGAATGACGCACTGAGAGTTAATCGGCAATGCATAATTGGCCACCAGTCGAGCAGCTTCCTCTGAAAGCTGTGATTAGGTTCACCGAGTAATGCAACAATTGCACTGAAGAATGTCTGCCCTTGTCCTGTCGAAGCTTAGGAACATTATAGGGCAGAGCATTAGCGAGTTCCTAGAATGCACTTCATAAAAGTCCAGGTACATGTATACATACATACATACATACATACACACATACTTGCATACATACATATATATACATACATGGATGTACATACATTCATTCATTCATACATGTATACCTAAATACATACATACATTACATGCATACACACAAACATACACACATGCATACGTATAAGTAGTTGTGAATATACGGATATGGGAGACAATTCCGAAGCATCACGGATATGGGAGACAATTCCGAAGCACCACGGGATATGGGAGACACCCAGCACGACGGAGCACCACGGATATGGGAGACAATTCCGAAGCACCACGGATATGGGAGCTGCAATTCCGGAGCACAGCCTGCTACTGCGGATATGAGGGCCAGTTCCGAAGCACTGCGGATATGAGGGCCAGTTCCGAAGCACTGCGGATATTGCTTGGGCCAGTGTTGCGCTGGCAGGCTTAGCGATGTAGCATCCCCTAGCGCTGCTATTGTGCTGAGTGTTATCAGTAGCAAGATCACAAGTGGTAATACTAGACACAGTCACATTACTATCATCAAAACCTTAGCGTTAGCATAGCCTATTCATAGCGCAGACAGGCTGAGTTGCCATGGTCAGCTCGCTATACATCCACAAACACACCTGCGGTGAAGCACACACACGCCGCATTGCTGTTCTTACACACACATTGCACACACGCTCTGATTCTCAAACGCCTTTGACAGGTACTGTATCTATCTGATGCAATCACTCTGCATATTTTGGGCATAAAACAGGCCAATTTAATTATAGGCAGTTCGCTAAATATTCCATTAAAATATCTGGGTGTGAGCCACAGCCGCTGCATACATCAAATTTAGACACATCCATTGGCCATACACGCTCTTTGATTATTCCTTAAACACAAATTGAGAGGTTTTTGTAATAGGCCTACATGCAACCAACTTGCATATTCTTTTGGGCCTTTCATTGGGGGGCATATTATTTTGTGATACCGAATTTACACTTAGGGAGGAAGGGAGAGCCCTGCTAGGCAATTTTACGTGGCCACTCCATTTACACTTAGGCCAACTTTAAGTGTGGAGGCCACTTTTGCAACGAATATTTAGTACTGGCATGTTGTTTTGAGCAGTACAAGCATTTTACATGTACTCTTATACCTCAAGCTCATGTATTTAGCCTGAATTATAGAAAGAGGGGTGGAATTATGGTTAACTAGGGTTAAGTAGGGTTCGCATAAAGAAGTGTTTAGTGAGTTAGTTTGCCATTATAGAAAGAGGGGTTCTTGAAGGCGTGGCAACACCTCGCTTACTTTCAAAACTTGGATAAGTTCTCAGTCAATTTGAAAACTGAGCTTTTCTCATTGATTATTGAGCATTAAAATTAGCTTCATAGGTTTACTCTAGCCATGAGAGGTTGATTCTGACTTGCAATTTTGAATGACGGCACACAACTCTTGGTATTTGATTTTGAAAGACGATACAGAGCTCTTGGCATTTCATTTCGTGGTTTCCTCAAAATTTTAAGTTCCCTGAACTTCTTCATTTGCTACTTTAAAATTTCAGACCTGATCGTTTGCAAATTTAAAATCTTCTGAACTTCTTCACTGCAACTTCTAAAATCTTCAGTTCTTCTCTTTTGCAACATTAAAATTTCAGACCTGGTGGTTTTCAAAAATTTTGCCTGATCTTATCTTCTTCATTGCAACTTTAAAATTTCTGAACTTCTCGTTTGCAAATATAAAATTTCTGAACTTCTTCTTTTTAAAATTTCTGATCTTCTCGTTTGCAAATTTAAAATTTCTGAACTTCTTCATTGCAAGTTTAACATTTCTGATCTTCTCGTTTGCATATTTAAAATTTCTGAACTTCCGTCATTGCAAGTTTAACATTTCTTATCTTCTCGATTACCGTAAGTTTAACATTTCTGATCTCTTGAACTTCTAGCTTCGCCACACTGCAACTTCGAAATTTCTGATCTTCAATTTTAAAATTTCAGACCTGGTGGTTTTCGTAAAATTTTAATTTCTGATCTTCTTCATTGCAATCCTTTAAAATCTCTCGGATCTTCTTTCAAAATTTAAATTTCTTAACTTCTTCACAAAGTTTAACATTTCTGATCTTCTCGTTTGCAAATTTGAAATTTCAGTTCTTCTCTGCTCATGAATTTAAAAGTTCTGGAACTTCTGCCACTGCAACTTTAAAATTTCTTGATCTTCGCGTTTGCAGTAATCTAAAGGCCTCTGATCTTCTCTCGATTGCAAATTTAAAATTTCTTAACTCTCTTCATTGCAGTTTGTCATTTTCGATCTTCTGCGTTTGCAAATTTGAAATTTCTGATCTTCTCGTTTGCGAATTTAAAATTTTTGAACTTCTTTCACTGCAAATTTTAAATTTCTGATCTTCGCGTTTGCAACCTTAAAATTTCTGATCTTCTCGTTTGCGAATTTCAAAATTTCTGAACTTTCACTGCAACTTGTGTACTCTCTGATCTTCGCGTTTGCGAATCTAAATTCTCTGGATCTTCGCGTTTGCGAATTTAAAAATTTCTGATCTTCATTTGCGAATTTAAAATGCCTTCTGATCTTCTCGTCAGCAAATTTAAAAGTTCGGAACTTCTTCTTACAACATTAAAATTTCTGATCTTCTCATTTGCGAATTTAAAATTTCTGATCTTCTCAGTCAGCAAATTTAAAAGTTCGGAACTTCTTCATATTGCAACATTAAAATTTGTGATCTTCTTCATTCAGCAACTTTAAAATTTCTGATCTTCGCATTTGCGAATTTCTGATCATCTCATTTGCAACTTTAAAATTTTTCTGATCATCGTTTGCAACTTTAAAATTCTCGGATCTTCTCGTTTGCAACGCCTGATCTTTCAGCAGTAAATTGTACTTAGAACAGGTGGTTTTCCATCCTTTAGATTTTCAGTCCTTGTGGATTGTAAATTTAAAATTTCAGAATTTCAGCTTTGCATCGCTTAGCTTTCCGACTTTTAGATATCTCAGTTTGGTATGAGGGTGTCTTCTTTGAAAAGTTGCTGACAATGAGTTAAAAATGTGATCTTTTAATGGACTCATCAGTTTCAAAGTTAAGAGCGAACGAGAGAAACTCACAAATTCTTAGATCCAGAAACGGAGGCGAACTGGGCAAACTTAAGATTGTAGCTTGTATGGCAGCATAGACGAATTGCTCATCGAATTCACTTGTTTTGTAGCTGAAATAAGCTTTTAAATGAATGAAAGCCTGTACAGGCCTTCTATTAGTTTTGGAAAGCTAAAGAGGAACGGCTATGAGATTGGTAATGTTGTATCTCTTAGGTTGAGCAATGGTATTTTTCGTATTGAACCTCAAACTTGTGCGGTTTAAAGTGTTTCAAAATGAATGTTTTAATCTATTTGCCGGTCGTTGTGTGCTTGCGCACAGAAAAGTGGCCGCGAAGCTGCCACTCTGTTACGGCGGTGGAGGCGGCGGCGGCGGCACGGGCCTCCCCTCATCTTACGCGTATTCATGGGCTGTCATGTCGCTTTTTACAATTTACTTGAATTTCCTCTTTAAGTATGAGTTCTGGCTGTACACTAAGGTTTTCAGTTCTGGGCAAACTTGTACATTTATCCCAAGTTAATGAGATTGTACACGTTCGGCTTGTAACAATTATGGAGCTGTAAGTATTGTTCTTTGCAGATGGCTACCATTGAGCACTGAAAGCATCAGACATTTCATTTAGGTTTGATGTGACTTGTACTTACAGCTTGGAAAGTTGACGCTATAGAACACATACAAAGACCACATCATCATCAAGAGCTATATAAATATTCCGCTAGAATTAGGCGTATATCTATAAGGCCTTTACTATGCCATATTTTAAACTTCTTCTTCTTGTCACACACATACACAGTTTGTTGCACCTGGCCATCAGTCCAATCGCTTCATTTTGGACTTTGTGAATAAGTTACGCCTGAAGAAACACGCCCACAGCGAATTCTACGTGTCTACTCGGACTTTGCAGCTCTCTGCAAGTTCACAGAACATTAGTGTACTCGTTATAACCAGAACGAGAGTCAAACGATCAGCCTAGCCGAAGCCACATATACATAAATATAATATATATATGAACAAATTGCAATGAACGGGCGCGCTAGAGTTGAGCTGTGGCTGTTAGCGACTTCAAGTTGAGATGGCGAGTATTGCAAACCGCCACCTACCAATTTAAAAGGAACATATCGAATTACAAATGAACAACAGAAATGATACAGTCTAGACCATTTCTATTTGCCACAGGGTTGGAGGCTCAGAACTTTAATTCGATTTTGCAATCATCACCCTACACAAATTTTCATTAAATTTGAAGCGATGACTCTAGCAGAAGCTCTGGCATTGTCAACCGTAGAGGCTACGGCAGCTGTAGAAGCAGCAACAGCTGTAGAAGCTGCTGTAGCAGCAGCGGCTGTGCTGCACATGGTGCGTTGGTCCCATCAGCTTTCACCGCAAAGCCGGTAACAATTTTGACTGTGTATGAATTGTTAATTGAAAGCGCTTATGTGAAGGGCATGCCACTCCATTGTGTTGAGAAATTTTAAGAAGTTTCTGCGAACCTGTTTAAGTGTATCGACTTCAGTCGATGCTGCTGATACAAATTTAAGACACCACAATTAAAACCTAAAACACATTGGCCTATATCAAAGATTCCCATCTATCCGTTTTCAAAACTTTGGTTGCTGTGTTTCAGTTTACAGAACTTTGGGTTCTCACCTTTCATGATCCAACATTTTACATTTTTCTTCGTTCAGGATTCCAACTTTTTGTGATTCACAGTTAAAGGTTTCAGGTTGCTGAAAAAATTCCTGAGAGAGCGGGAGAACGATTAGCACTACCCATCATGTGTGTTGAGCTCCATAATTGTTACAAGCCGAACGTGTACAATCTCATTAACTTGGGATAAATGTACAAGTTTGCCCAGAACTGAAAACCTTAGTGTACAGCCAGAACTCATACTTAAAGAGGAAATTCAAGTAAATTGTAAAAAGCGACATGACAGCCCATGAATACGCGTAAGATGAGGGGAGGCCCGTGCCGCCGCCGCCGCCTCCACCGCCGTAACAGAGTGGCAGCTTCGCGGCCACTCTTCTGTGCGCAAGCACACAACGACCGGCAAATAGATTAAAACATTCATTTTGAAACACTTTAAACCGCACAAGTTTGAGGTTTAATACGAAAAATACCATTGCTCAACCTAAGAGATACAACATTACCAATCTCATAGCCGTTCCTCTTTAGCTTTCCAAAACTAATAGAAGGCCTGTACAGGCTTTCATTCATTCGCTTATTTCAGCTAAAAACAAGTGAATTCGATGAGCAATTCGTCTTAAATGTTGCCATACAAGCTACAATCTTAAGTTTGCCCAGTTCGCCTCCGTTTCTGGATCTAAAATTTGTGAGTTTCTCTCGTTCATGTAACTTTGAAACTGATGAGTCCATTAAAAGATCACATTTTTAACTCATTGTCAGCAACTTTTCAAAGAAGACACCCTCATACCAAACTGAGATATCTAAAAGTCGGAAAGCTAAGCGATGCAAAGCTGAAATTCTGAAATTTTAAATTTACAATCCACAAGGACTGAAATGTAAAGGATGGAAAACCACCTGTTCTTAAATTTTAAATTTGCCAAACGAGAAGATCCGAAATTTTAAAGTTGCAAACGAGAAGATCTCAAATTTTAAAGTTGCAAATGAGATGATCAGAAATTTTAAATTCGCAAATGCGAAGATCAGAAATTTTAAAGTTGCAAATGAGAAGATCACAAATTTTAATGTTGCAATGAAGAAGTTCCGAACTTTTAAATTTGCTGACGAGAGAAGATCAGAAATTTTAAATTCGCAAATGAGAAGATCAGAAATTTTAAATTCGCAAACGAAATTTTAAATTCGAAGAAGATCAGAAATTTTAAATTCGCAAACGCGAAGATCAGAAATTTTAAAGTTGCAGTGAAGAAGTTCAGAAATTTTAAATTCGCAAACGAGAAGATCAGAAATTTTAAATTCGCAAACGCGAAGATCAGAAATTTTAAATTTGCAGTGAAGAAGTTCAGAAATTTTAAATTCGCAAACGAGAAGATCAGAAATTTTAAATTCGCAAACGCGAAGATCAGAAATTTTAAAGTTGCAGTGAAGAAGTTCAGAAATTTTAAATTCGCAAACGAGAAGATCAGAAATTTTAAATTCGCAAACGCGAAGATCAGAAATTTTAAAGTTGCAGTGAAGAAGTTCAGAAATTTTAAATTCGCAAACGAGAAGATCAGAAATTTCAAATTTGCAAACGAGAAGATCAGAAATGTTAAACTTGCAATGAAGAAGTTAAGAAATTTTAAATTTGCAATCGAGAAGATCAGAAATTTTAAAGTTGCAATGAAGAAGATCAGAAATTAAAATTTTGAAAACCACCAGGTCTGAAATTTTAAAGTCGCAACCAGAAGATCAGAAATTTTAAAGTTGCAGTGAAGAAGTTCAGAAATTTTAAATTTTGCAAACGAGAAGATCAGAAATGTTAAACTTGCAATGAAGAAGTTCAGAAATTTTAAATTTACAAACGAGAAGATCAGAAATGTTAAACTTGCAATGATGAAGTTCAGAAATTTTAAATTTGCAAACGCGAAGATCAGAAATTTTAAAGTTGCAATGAAGAAGTTCAGAAATTTTAAATTTGCAATCGAGAAGATAAGAAATTTTAAAGTTGCGATGAAGAAGATCCGAACTTTTAAAATTTTGAAAACCACCAGGTCTGAAATTTTAATGTTGCAAAAGAGAAGAACTGAAATTTTAAAATTTGTAAACGAGAAGATCAGAACTTAAAATTTTGAAAACCATCAGGTCTGAAATTTTAAAGTAGCAAATGAGAAGTTCAGAACTTAAAATTTTGAAAACCACGAAATGAAATGCCAAGAGCTCTGTATCGTCTTTCAAAATCAAATACCAAGAGTTGTGTGCCGTCTTTCAAAATTGCAAGTCGAATCAACCTCCTGTTGGCTAGAGTAAACCTATGAAGCTAATTTTAATGCTCAATAATCAATGAGAAAAGCTCAGTTTTCAAATTGACTGAGAACTTATCCAAGTTTTAAGTAAGCGAATGTTTGCCACGCCTTCAAGAACCCCTCTTTCTATAATTCAAACTAACTACAAGGGTTTGTGGCTGTGTGTGAACTCACTAAACACTTCTTTATGCGAACCCTACTTAACCCTAGTTAACCATAATTCCACCCCTCTTTCTATAATTCAGGCTAAATACATGAGCTTGAGGTATAAGAGTAAATGCTTGTACTGCTCAAAACAACATGCCAGTACTAAATATTCGTTGCGAAAGTGGCCTCCACACTTAAAGTTGGCCTAAGTGTAAATGGAGTGGCCACGTAAAATTGCCTAGCAGGGCTCTCCCTTCCTCCCTAAGTGTAAATTCGGTATCACAAAATAATATGCCCCCCAATGAAAGGCCCAAAAGAATATGCAAGTTGGTTGCATGTATTACAAAAACCTCTCAATTTGTGTTTAAGGAATAATCAAAGAGCGTGTATGGCCAATGGATGTGTCTAAATTTGATGTATGCAGCGGCTGTGGCTCACACCCAGATATTTTAATGGAATATTTAGCGAACTGCCTATAATTAAATTGGCCTGTTTTATGTGTTTTGTAGATAGATTAGTATTGTAAAGGTTTTGTGTGTGTGTGTGTGTGTGTTCTTGCTATTGACCACACTCAGCCTTCCCTGCGCTAGGGAGGCTTCTAACGCTAAGCCTCTCAGCTGTAACCACTTGGATCAAAAACTGATAACGTCAGCACAATAGCAGCCGATGACATCATTTCCTGCTTCGGAACTGGCCCTCATATCCGCAGTGCTTCGGAACTGGCCCTCATATCCGCAGTGCTTCGGAACTGGCCCTCATATCCGCAGTGCTCCGGAATTGTCTCCCATATCCGTGGTGCTTCGGAATTGTCTCCCATATCCGTGGTGCTTCGGAATTGTCTCCCATATCCGTGGTGCTTCGGAATTGTCTCCCATATCCGTGGTGCTTCGGAATTGTCTCCCATATCCGTATATTCACAACTACTTACCTACATGCATTGATACGTACGTACGTATGTATGTATGCATGCATGCATATACACATACGTGCATGTCCATACATTCATTCATTCATACATACCTAATTACATACATGCATACATATATACATCCATGGAAGTTTCTAGGCTTCCGGAATTGTTTTGCGTTCCTTCGAAAAGTTACCACCATTGGACCATTCCTTATAACATAGTATTAAACTTATAATATAACGACGAAATGCAAATATTAGGGGAAAAACAACAAAACGGTTAATGGCCCATAACGATTAGCGATGTAACGCCAGACGGAACTTCGCAATAGGCGGATGAATACAAACAGTAGCGTTACACTTCTTTCCACACGAAAAATCCATCCGTCGACCGCACTATTTTAATATTAACAGCAGCCATTACGCGCTCATCGATGCATCCGTCAGTTCCTCATCACGTTTCCCAGCGTCAGCAGTTGTCCACACCCCGAACGGTGATAGGCCTACGCCCATCTTATATTGCAGTCCATATTCAAACAACGCCCGGGTCTCCGCGGTATTTTAGCGGTGTCTACGTATTCCGGGCACGATTCCGATTCGATCCGAAGCCGGTAACTGGACTAAGTTCGGCAGATCCGAGCATGTCACTTGGACGAGAGTATAAACAGAAACGGCATCCGAAAAAGTTGACCCCTCGTACGGTCTGCACTCCATGGCACCTAACTCGACCCGACCGGGAGGACGGTCGGGCGAGCGTGTCTCCTGGGACGGTCCTGATGAATGCGCGGTCAGTCCCGGACGAGCCCCCATGCTGTCCGCACGTCTCTGTCAGGAAGACATTTAAATAATGCAGAATCTATCGATCGTTGTCTTGACGTGACAAAACGAGACGAGTTTCGAAGTCGTTTTATAGCCACCGTTGTATGATGTATACGTTTGGACTGCCCAAACAATCTAATAGTCAGAAAAATCGTGCTATCAGGAAGAATTAAACGGCTAAACCTTTCCTTTTGCAATTGAACTTAATCTACTCTAATGACTTCTATAGCGCCGTTATCATATAAAATCCAATTAAAATTGATGTCCAGGACATCAGTCGATGGTGGCTTCCAGTAAAAATAAAATCGCAATTTAAAATCATAATCTAATTCGAAATTGTACATGTTCCTATCTGAGCGAGCTATCTAATAAAGCAGTGGTAGGCGTCAGATGGAAAGTAAATTTCAAGTCCGGCGGTGAACTATTCCATGACCCCAATCTTTGGCTCATCCATTGTAGGCTGGTGAAAACAGTCCTCGTATCAACAGAAGAAAGAACAGCACTGACAATTCTTCTAACATTGTGTTATTCAACAACGTCAAATTTTTCATCATAAGTCATTTTTAACCCTGGAACTACCACTGGGGTCAAAATGACCCCAGACGATTTTGCGTTCCTCACCACTCCCGCAATTCATGAAGAATTGTTATGATTTTTTTGACTTTGTACATATGACCAATCTTTTTAAGATTCTGTCATTTTTGTACCATTTCATCTCACCAGATGGCGCTCATAACGATTTTATACACTGACTACCACTGGGGTCATTTTGACCCCAAATGATGATGCTAAATAGGAATTAAATTTGCCTAATAGAAATTGTGAAAATATGTAAATAGGAAATGCTGTTTGTGAACAATTAAGCCCCTGGCATCAAGACATCATATGTTTATCATCTGGAAATTTTACATTGGGAGACAAAAAGGTCAGGAAAGAAAGCAAAACCAAGGAGAACGTGTGGTTTTTGACCTTGTACGAGACGTGCAAGGTTTAGGTAGAAACGTTACCTATGACAACTTCTTGCCAGACTTGGTCTGTTGCAAAAGTTATCTCAAGAACGCACAACTCTGTTAGACACCATTCGCTCTCAAATTTTAGCTGGTAACCCCTTCTCCTCCTTAGCTTTTCTCAAAACCTATATCTTCTCTCGTGGCTTTGCACACTTGGAGCGCCTCTGAACGGTACACCCTACTAGAGGCGCTTTATAAATGTTTTAATACAATACAATATACAATACAATAAAGATTTGCAAGAAACTTCTGCCTGAGTCATAATGCCAAGGGTCGCGAAAACTGTACTCCATGTTTGCAGTTTGAGACATTGTTGTCATACCGTTCGAAAACCGATAAAGTGGTATGCGTTGTCCTGCATTATTTCAGGACACAGAGTAGTAGGACAGGGCAAGTTTTAATACAAAACTAATGTGAAAAGAAGCTATCCGTACTTGAATGGAAACAAATTTTTTTTAAATTAACTTTTATTCATGCATCACAACGATAAATGGTATGGGGTCATTTTGACCCCACTGGTAGTCAGTGGATGTAAAAAATATTGGTTGTTCTAGGGTTAATGAAGTAGCCTCATTGAACAAATTAAAATCCAGTGAAATCTGTGGCAGTAGCCTAGTCAGAAAAATTAAAGTCCAGTCAAATCTTCGGCAGACGCAAGAACAAACCTGAAACCTCGAAAAACTTTAAATAAACGAGAAACTTTACATAAAAGAAAAACTTTAGATAAAATGAAAAAATCAACAGATTGTCACTGTTAAGCAGAAAGCTTAACAGAGAGTAACCATGTGGTAAATTTCAATGGTATAGTTGCGGTAAAATTAACAAATTGATACTATAAACTTTTAACTAATCTTTTTTCTCTATTCTGGTAGAGTAACTTAACAGGTGCTTTTCAAATAGTTCAAGAAATGTATCTTTCTCTGGATCCTCACAGTAGTGATTATAACAATGTTGTACAAATCCTTTTTCAATGTCAAATATTTCATCACACATTCCACAACCATAGGGTCTCACAATGAAGCGATCTATGGCAGCATTAAATGTTGAATGACCTCCATAATGTTGCCCTTCATCACGTCCTGACTCCACACTCTGCCTGGATGAAAGGTTTTGCATAATTTCTGTTGTCAGCAAGACTCTTTCATCACAATTATTGTGATTGTCTCCACATATACTGAATCTCTCATGTGAGGTACTTACAAGCCATCCCTGTGCCATGCCTGACTCAATGTTTTGACATAATTCACTCCCACATAATTTTTCTCCAGAGTTGGTTTTCAAATGGTAATTAAGATCAAACCTATGTGTGAAAGTTCTGTCACATAATTCACATTTGTATGACTCTCCCCCAACATGTCTTTTCATATGAATTTTCAGATAAGCTCTTTGTGTAAATACTTTCTGGCATAAATTGCACATGTATGGTTTTTCTCCAGTGTGGGTTTTTGCATGGTATTTCAGATAAGCCTTCGACACAAAGGCTTTCGGACATAAATTGCACTTATATCGTTTATCTCCAGTGTGGGTTCTAATATGGAATCTCAGAGTACTCATTGATGCAAAGTCTTTCTGACATAAAATGCATATGTATAGTTTTTCTCTAGTGTGAGTTCCTATATGGTATTTCAGAGTACTCGTTGATGAAAAGTCTTTCTGACATAAGCGACACATGTATGGTTTTTCTCCAGTGTGGGTCCTAATGTGATAATTCAGAGTAGCCATCTGTGCAAATACTTTGTGACACAAATTGCACATGTGTGGTTTTTCGCCAGTGTGGATTCTAATGTGGGAATTCAGGTGACTCTTCTGTGCAAATTCTTTGTAACATAAACTGCACTTGTATGGTTTTTCTCCAGTGTGGATTCTTACATGGGAATCCATTTGATTCTTCTGTGCAAATGCTTTGTGACATAAATTGCACTTGTATTGCTTTTCTCCAGTGTGGGTTTTCATATGGCATTTCACATTATATGTTAGTGCAAATGCTTTTTGACATAAATTACACTTGTATGGTTTTTCTCCAGTGTGGGTTCTCATGTGGGTTTCTAGATGATTCTTCCGTGCAAATGCCTTGTGACATAAGTTGCACTTGTATGGTTTTTCTCCAGTGTGGGTTGTCACATGGTTTATCAAAGTAATCTTCTGTGCAAATTCTCGGCTACAGAGTTTGCAATTGTATGGTCTTTCTCCAGTGTGAGTTCTTAGGTGGTATTCCATCCGACTTTTCCTTGCAAATGTTCTGTGACAAAAATTGCACTTGTGTGGCTTTTCTCCAGTGTGAGTTCTTAAGTGGATTTTGAGATAATAACTTAGTGCAAATGTTCTGTTACAAAATTCACATTTGAATTGTTTTTCTTTCTTAAGGGTTCTTGGCGGCATGTCCAGTTGTCCACATCTTCAACAGAGTATAAGACAAAAATGAAATTAGTCTTTTCAGGCTTATCTACATGACTGTAGTGTCTGTTAGGAGTTGAAATGGGTTGATATATAATTTTGATTGGATTTTGCTATGAAGCACCATATCCCGATAAGAATACAGGCAATTGCAACGTGTTTCAAACTTCTAGAGAAGTTTAAAAATTAAAAATTAGTAGGCTATACCTGACTGCATTTGGCATATTGAACTACTTAATGGATGGAGAGAAACAAAGAGATGAGAACTCTTTAAATTTTATTAATATTAATTCTGTAGGTTATGATAGCTGCTAGATGGGAAACAACATTCAGGATTCAGTCATAAAGAAACTGATGAGAAAATGGTAGAGAATCTAAGGTTTAGAGATCATTCTAGTGATCATCTCAGAGTTAGAAGCAAATTAGCAATGGAGCCTACGGGACTAGAACAAATTGCTTTAAGAGGAAACTATTAAGTACCATAGCTGATAAGAGTTGACAAAATAGATTAACTAAATCCTAAATAGTTTAGTTGCAAAATAGAATGGAATTTTTTTATTAGATAGGCACAGGCAAAGATTATCAATACACGTATTAGCATTAAGCAGATACCAAAGGATTGGACAGATGCAGTCTAGTTCCCCTGTGCAAATAAGGGCGACATAAAGAATGCTTTGAAATGCTAACGAACAATTAAGGCTACTAGATATAATTTTGTTACAAAACCAACAGTATTTGGAGGTAAGAAATTCTTCAGTACAATGGTTTTAGAACTATCTATTAGCTTGGCTGACAGAATTTTGAGTCCTCACAACCATAGGTTTTGAAGAGGAAGTTGGGAGAAATAGGTCACTGCAGAAAATAAGATATATAGTAATTCCAGCCTCAATGTAGATTCTACTCAACTACTTAAAATCTATATAATGTTATGTTAGTTATTGTTAAACATTACACAGTTGCAGTAGTAAATACCTCCACAACAAACTTGCAGTGATATTTTTTGACACATAAGCAGTTTCTGTCAAAAGTTAAGTGCTTGCTGTTATTTGTCAGATTGTGTCATTTTGCAGGGATATAGCTAAACTCAAATAATATTTGAAAGAAATAATATGAGCACCGTACAGATAACCATAATATCGCAACAATATCAATAATAATAATAACTATAATAATGTTTTATTTGCTTCTGCTTCTTGTTCTTCTCCTCCTCCGCCACCTCTACCAAAACAACCTTTTCTTCCATCACCCCAACTGCCTCCTAGATAGACGTAGTCACAGGCCGTAATGCCATTTGAATCGTCATTATTACGGCTTGTCAGTGTGCAGCAAGTAAAGCCTTCGCTCTCCAGTCCCACAACTAAGTCCTTTCCTCCTCTTCCTCCTTCTCCTCTTCCAACTCCTTCTTCTCCAAGAAGAGAAACAGAGCAAAAACACCAGAACACTTCTGAAAAGCTGAACCCGAAATTTGTTTGCATCAGTGATGCATTCCTCAGTATGGGTAATAGAGGAGTAGTAATTTACAAATATGAGCCTGTAGTTAACAAAATACAAATAGAATAATATAATGCGTAAAAGTTAATGATAAATTAATGACAGAAAAGATTAACTCACTTAAATCAGCATAATAATAACAAAAGTGAATCTTCCCTCGCTAAAGTGAACAAAATGGCGCTAAATTAAAAGAAAAAGAAGACTTAGAGGTGAGGTAAGTAAGTAGGCCTAGTCTTTATTTGCACCTTGCAAGTGCACGTACATGCATAGTTGGATGATCCACACTGTGAAACTGGAGCTAGATCCCAAATCGTTTTCTGGCAAGCGCAACTATGGCACGAGAACATGTATGATTGTCATTCAGCGCAGTATTGACGGCGCTTTGCACGAGAGCGACTATTTGGAGTTTTCGATACATTGTAAATACGAAATTTTGTGTAATAAAATATATATCCACTGCTTAAAAACATCAAGTGGCGTCAATAATTTTCTTCTCCAAGCTTTTCTTCCTTAGTATTAAACTACCTCATTTTATACTGCATAGGCCTACAGTAGTAGTACTATAGTAGTGGTTGCTGTGGCAGTGGTAGTGGTAATAGTGGTAGCAGCAGCAGCAGTAGTAGTAGTTGTTGTTGTAGTAGTTGTAGTAGCAGCAGCAGCAGCAGTAGCAACAGTAGCAGTAGTATAGTAGTAGTAGCGTAATGTAACGTAACAAGACATTTATAAAGCGCAACTTAAGAGTCGATCAGAAGCGCGCAACGCGTGGCCATCAAACAACTGAAATAGTGCGTCTTCATAGGCCTAAGAGTCTAGAGAAAACCATATAGCCAACATTCAGCATTACTGGCACTAATAGAGGGCGGGAGAGCATCCCAGATCCGCGGCGCCGTGATCGAGAAGTACTGACGAGTAGCCTACGGGTGGTGGTTCGAAAGCAGGGTACAATCAAGTCATTTCGCCGACCGGTTTGGGTCACACTGGAAGGCACAGTTTAGCAACGTAGCTCGGAGCAGTGCCAGTTGTAGCCTTCCAAACCAGCGTAGCTATCTTGAATTGCACCTGATCAGCAACTGGATGCCAGTGCAGCTCACGTCGCATGTAGTCGGATATGTGTGAATAGTTGGGCAGGTCAGCCAGAAGTCTGGTACGTGCTGCATTCTGAACGAGCTGAAGTTGATGAAGATGGAACTCCTGAAGAACGAAACAGTGTACTAGCACAGCCGCAGCGCTCAGCGACAACGTTCTCCGTATCACTAGGATCTGCCTGAGCTCGTAGTAACAAGTCCTGGAGATGTGTTGCACATGATCAGCGATCGTAAGCCCACCATTAAGAAGCACCCAAGATCCATCACCACAGCACAGGACGTCACACACATATGCTATACCGTTCCAAAGACTATATAGTTGGTGGGCTTCGGCTGTAAGTAGGCACTTGACTATTTAAATGCGCACTTGTCCGGAAGTTGGTACGCCTTGACTTCCTACGCAAATCTTTCCCCATCTTCGAAGAACTCTGTAAAAAGATCTGACCTAGACGTCTTTAGAAACGTCTTAAATAATCTTGGCCACAACCCCCACGACCTACGGCCTCTGTTCATTGTACTGGTCATGACCTGCGCCCACGGTCACATAACCGTGTTCTCACTCGATTTGGTTCAATCACCAGGCGGAAACTTATGTTTTTCTAGTTGACTTTATGTAGTTCTCTTTTAATATTAACCTTTCTTTACTGCAGTTGTTTTTAAGTTTTGTACGGTTAGCGTCGAGCGTTTTCTTTGTGTCTCATAAAGAACACACTTAGGCCTACTTATTTCGTAGGCTACACGCTTAGTTCAATGATTATGCATTGTGTGTTAAAAATTGTTGACCTAAATGCATGAATATCAGATTACACTCGCCAGTATTCCCGCTTTTTTCTTTCACTTTCGAAACAAAAACAATCGAGTTCAGATGGTGTTCTCGACAACTAAAGCTTCGGATTCAGGTAAAAATGCCTGCACGATCGTTAGCCTAAGTACGAAGTGAGTCGGTCGCTGACTTTAAACTTTGGATCAGTTTCAGCATATAGGTAATAGTCTTGAGTTACGATGTTACTTGAAAGTTTCACAACTCTTATTATTTTACGATCTAGAGCCGTGGTTGGTTCCGTGTCAATAGTCCGAAGGTTCTATGGTCCGACATAATAGCGCTCTAAATTATTCGCCCACTGCAGCCAATAGTTTGAGCATCAATACAATTTAATTTCTACTTAGGGCCTACACTATAATTTTTGTCAGCAATCCATCTTCTACTTACACTATGATTTTTCATCAATCCAGCTTCCACTTATACTATAAAATAGTTTTATCAATCCAACTTCTACTTACACAATAACTGTTACACAATAGTCTCTTTAGTCATTTGTGTTCCTGCAAATGCCTACAAATTGGATTTGATTGTGATTGCTACATGTAAATCTTTTTAAAAAACTAGGGAATGTTTTCGTAGCTCAGAAATGTTCACAGTTCTTTTGTTTCAAACTCCATTACATAGGCCTACTTATCTCTTTACTCAGGTTATTTAAGTTTATCTTGTGTGCACATTAGTTAACTTGTTGAGTTTTTGTTCTTTAGAGACTTTTCTTTCATCTCTGTGTAGTCAAACATAGACTTTCGATAATATCCCGATCACCTTCTTATGACGATACAATCCAATGCTTATTTTTACGGAGACGCTTGTTAGCGGGGTGTAGGCCTTTTTAGGACTTTCGCTTTGATCCATCACATCTCACTGTAACCTAATGCATTTGTCAAAACTGTCTTGTTCTATTGGTTTCAATAGAAAGTGTGGTTATGGTTATGAACAATTATTAACACCAAAACAATACTGCTTTTAACATTTTTGAGAAAATTCAACCTTTGCTCATTTTGTTTCACAGTAATGCCAAAGATCTGAGCTTAAGTTAGCCGTTGATTACAGAGTGTGGGTTCAGGCTAATTAATTAGAAATTGGTTGTTTTTCTATGCAGATAAACTTGCTTTTCATAACACATACCGACGACTAAGCATAAGATACTTTTTTAGCCTCCAAACGTGTGTAGCCTACTGTTTTCATTTTGTTGTTTCTTGTCGTGAAGCATTATACTGTGTCATATTGTGTTGTCTGCACCTGTTTATTATCAACTCTTTAAGTTAACCAGTACAGTTTGGCTAACTTGTTATAGAACCGTTGAAATGTCGATTGGAAACATTGTCACCAATGTGCAAGAAGTTAGAAAACATCAACAAAGCTGCATTGACTTTTTGAAAATAGTCACAAGCCTCCATGACGGCGCTACACCGAGTAAGATAGTTACGAGTTTACTTCGGCTGCTGTGTCGTTACAGCAAGTCTATTCCATATGTGGGAGGACTTTTGGCCTCCATAGAAGGCGTGCTACCTGATGAAGACGCCAAAGACGTTGTTTGTTTGCTCCAAAATCTGAGCATGCAAATCGGACAGGTTAGAGCAGATATCAGCGAGTTGGAAAATAAGATCAACTTACAGGCAGTCAGGTTGCAGTACAACGAAACTGTTAACAAAATCAAGTTAGGCATGAAATTGTGTTTGAAGATTTCAATGTGTACAAACGACGAGAAGGAACGCCACGAACACAGACTGAAAGAACTTTGCTCAATGCAGACAATGACTCTAGCGGTTGAGGCTCTTCTGGATGGACTTACCTCTGGAGAAGATTTGTTAAAGAATGACATTTTAGAAAGCATTTATCTAGTTACCAGAGGGCACAGAGGAAAAATTGACTCGATGTGCATTCGATTTCTCCAGTTGGTCTCTGGAGGTCTGTCGGTCATTGCAACTTATGAGACGCTGGTACGTGGTGAAGAAGGAGCATTGGACATGAAGAACTGGTTCGATGATGACACAGTGGAAAAACTGGAGACGCGTTTTGAAGCTTACCGACAAAGGTGCAAGGATTGCTTCAGAGAGAATATGCTAGAAGATTTAAACGATGTTCTCGATGGCGACAAGTCAACTAAAGACGCCGCTGCAGACCTGAGCAAATTTCTTGCGAAATAAATACGACTGGCTGGAGACTTATAGCATCGTCTGCAAGGAAAGTAACTTCATAGATTATGACTTCCACGGAGATCATGTCAAAAGCCTCAAACGCAACGGTAGATTTGGAGTCATATTCTATCGTGAAAGACTTGAAGATCCTGCCCTCAGAATGTTTCCAATGTCAATAACTCCACAAGCCAGTAGGCTTAACCAGGCTCGGCAAATAATCAGAGAAACCGATAAAGATTGCTGGTTTTCAGATGCCGCAAGAATAAACAGTGTTTTGAAGGACAGTTTAAGTAGGAAAGGCTTCCGTTTGTGGGGCTGTGCTACAGTGAAAGCCAAGCGAATCATTTCAATTCCACTGATAAATATCCCTGCACTCATCGGATCGAGTAAAGCGCTAAACTGTTTCGAAATCTCTGACACGTGTACTAAAGCTATTTCTGACGTAGGAGGTCACAAGCATTTATGTCTATTAAAATAGAGCTTTTATCAGCAATTCATAAAATATTATCTTGGATTTATGTCTCTTAAGATAGATCTTGGGATGAGCAATTCATAGAATATTACCTTATTTTGGGTGTCTTTTGAGATAGACCATTTTATTAGCAAATCATAGAATATTTTCCTGCATTTATGTCTATTAAAATAGAGCTTTTATCAGCAATTCATAAGATATATGTTCTGGATATATGTCTTTTAAGATAGAGCTTTATATTAACAATTCATAAAATAATATCCTGGATTTATGTCTACATGTATTAAAATAGAGCTTCATGTTAGCAATTACTAGAATATTACTGTTGATTCAAGCTGAACAGTCATAAACTTTCGAGAGTTGAGCCACGGAGAAAAGGTATACATATTGTACTCAATGCCACTCAGTCAATGGTCTCTGTGACTGTTGGTGGAGTAGTAGTCAGTTTAACGACACTGTGATAACAAAGATCATTAGCGTCGCCCTCCTCCTTCATCCAGGCTTGGGACTGGTCACTGACAGGGTACAATCAGTGGCGGATTTACTGTTGGAGGACCTGCCCTCGAACAGTGTTAGGCTCTCAGACAGGTTCATTTGCTGGTCTGTAGCTTTGGAAATTGCTACCCAGTTCAGTTCTTTCTGTCAATTCTTTAATGTCATTTGGGTCTAAACTTAATACTCGTATCTCTCAACGTGATTGCCTTTCATATACTGGATTCTGGTTTCTCAAATCTACTGGACTTGAACCTGCCTTCTAATGCATCCATAATATTATGATATAATTATTTGCATGCAATCAAACATACTAAACATTAGGAAGTTTTCGTTAACAAGCAAAGTTTTATAACAATGTCTTTGCACCTCATTTATGTTGTTATGATATGTTTATATTTCTACTGATATTGTTGTTAGATTCCATAGATTTGGATACTTCATCAGCCTACTAAGGAATATGCGGTGTGTTAGAACTTTGAATTTTTACGTGTGAATTAATTTGCGGCACTGCCATTGTTGCAACAAAGAATATTCGACATATTATTTGATACTCGACATTTTGGACTTATTTTAGTTATTTTTATGTGTTAGGCATGTGTTCAGGCGTAGTTAACGCCCATGAACTGCTATAAGAAATTGTAATATGAACTTTTGTTTTGGTGATCAATACATCAAATGAATTGAATTGAATTTGACCTAAAACAGTTGTAAATACGCATAATCTGTTTAGAACTTCACAGGTAATTTTTTGTAATGCAAATATATATATCTGTATATCAGGGGCCCTAATATATAGGACATAATCTAATTAGATTTGATCTAATTCAATTTACTATTATCTGTTCCAATGCATAGATATCAATCCGTCCAATCCAGGTTAGCCCGACTAAACTGAAACCAACCCAATCCTAAACATTCTATTCACATCCTTGCTCCAATTTAATTTGAGACATTGGGCCCAATCAAACCGACTGGTTTTAACTTGGGTCACCGTCTATCTGCTATGTTTGGTGATCCATGGGAGACAATCCATCTGTTTCAGCGCTTTTCAATTTGCACATTGCGAGGCATATCATCATATCATATATATTCGTTTATTGAGGCTAATCCTGTTGTCAAAACGCAACGGAGGCACACTGGCAGACTTAAGTCCTATAAAAAAAAACTTATGTAGGGACGAGTACTGTCAGCTCCAGGTATATTTCTAGTTCCTGGGTTTATGTTTATTCCTGAGGGATCGGATGTAGACATAAACGTCGGAGAAAAATCATAAATAATAATAATAGTAATAATAATAATAATCAGTGCATCAATGACATTGCCTTCCATGGCGCCCTTGCCATCCTGACTATGTAATGCAATGCTTATAGTTACAGTTAATGGGCTACGTAAGCTATGGTTGTTATTGCCCAAGACCTATATCGTTCCATCCAACTGTTCAGTTTCATTTTGAAAGTGATGAAGCTTGGTGCAGATGCTTTTTCCTGTGGTAGCCGATTCCAGTGATCCACATTTATTTAATCAAAAAGAATTTTCTGATGTTGAGTTGCACACCCTTATGGCACAGTTTCAGATTGTGACCTCCAGATTTCCAGTTGTTGCCTTCTCGAAAAGGGTTTCAATCTATATTTAGAGACCATGTAGGCCTAATTGTCCTAAATTTCTCAGCCCCACACAGAATCAAGTCAAGGAGACCAGATTATTCTGTTAGTCACCTTCGCTAAACATGACCAGGTGTGGCTAACTGGGCTTTCTAAATGATAATTTCCCTCTCTCCTAATAATTGTAACTCTTTAGAATACTGAGGCATCATTTCTTCCTCGCGGCAATGGAGGCATACTACTCGTAATAATCTCACACTAAAGGGGTAAGTGAGTAAGTAAGTATCAAACAAGTAAACTGTTTAAGTTTTCTTGTAAGTGCAACCTCGTCTCAGGTGCTACATTATACGGTAGGCCATTATGCAAGCTGATTGAAGTTTGTGAGGGGGTGGGATACGTTCTCTCAACGTACTTAAGTAAGTAGTCTGTATTATATCTGGCAAGCAAACTTGCATTACATGGTATAGTCCGATTGCTAAGCTGGGAGACTGTTCCATAAAGACCATTTGCCAGGCAGTTGCCCCTTATCTCAGAGCAATAGACTGACAAGCAAAGCTATTAGTCAGCATCCTGCCATTAATTTTAGTCATACAGGCGTAGGCCCTATATATCTTACAGATGCGGTAGAATGGGCTATTTTTAAACAAAGACACGATGCGCCTACGCAACATGAGGGTATTTCCAATCGAAGAGAATTGTGCACTGTTTATGCGTTATTACTTAATGTTTGCAAGAGCAGTCAGTACAGGAGGTATGTGGTAAAATTACTCATATATAGTATTTAAAACTAAATGAGACATTGTTTTTTTGCTCCAGTAGTTTTGACTTTCAGATCTGGATTACTGGGTAATTTGCAGATTCGCTGAACGAAGCCGGAATAGCCTACATTGCAAATTCGTGGGCAAGCTTATAGATTCGGGAACCCAAAAATATATTGCGTAGCCTATGTTTACGATAAGTTTGATTCGGGACCCATAATATATTGCGTATGTTTACGGAACTTTACGCCAACGATTCGTCTTATAGGCCTACACGACATATTTAGGCATGTTGCCACTGGACGCAAGAAAACGGGCTCTATAAATGGAACATGCATGGAGTATACATTACCGCGACCACCCTTTGCGCTGTGTTCTTAGGCTAGTGTAATGACAATAGATGAGTTTTTAATTTTGATTTAAATTGGGTAGCAGATGAACATTGACGGATTGTAGCTGGAAGACGGTTCCATTACGCCATTTCTTTAGTTTCATTCAGAAACATGGCTAACAAAATCATGACCCTAAACGACCCCACGACGCGTAACAACGACACATAACCTTAACTCAAAGATGTTAGAGCCGTAGGCTAAGATATGACACTCCATGCATCTGAATGTACACCTCACCTACCTTGGGATGTGTGGCGCCACCAAACCTAACCGAATTCGTTCATAAAACTTTCGGTAAAATAGAACTTTACGTCGTGAGTGTCGGTTAGGGTCAGGGTTAGGGTCGTCATACTTTACGTGAAATTAAACTTTACGTTGTGAGGGTCGGTTAGGGTCAGGGTTAGGCGGTTAGTGTCGTCATAATAAATTACGTGAAATAAAACTTCACGTCATGAGGATCGGTTAGGGTCAGGGTTAGTATCGTCATACTTTACGTGAAATAAAACTTTGCGTCGGTTAGCATGAGGGTCAGGTTAGGGTCAGGGCCCTAGGGATTAGTGTCGTCATTACAAGACATAAACGCTACGACATAATGCGTCTTATGAATTGATGATGATGATTCCAGTTGTTTAACGACATCCTTTGGCAACTATGGCCGCTGACGTCTTAGTGTTTTTAATGTATTTCATTTTTCTTGGCCCATTGGCTCTTTTATTGTAATTCTCATTTCTCCCTTCTTTTTCTCTCTTTTTCTATTTTTTCCCTCTTTTTTGGTATTTCTCCATCTTTTCTCATTTTTTCCCTTTGGCCTTTCTGGCTCTTTTTTTTCTTTGTGGCTAATTCAGCTCTTTTTTGGCTACTTTAGCTCTTTTTGGCTATTTTAGCTCTTTTTGGCTGTTTCAGCTCTTTTTTTCAAACATGTTTACAAAGTTATTTACAGTATTTCTAGGTTTTCTATAATAACATCCTATCCTGTTTTCAAACAGAATCTCACTACATTATGTGTAATTTATACATACATGTATCAGTTACACATTTAATTATAACATACATCTATTTATAATAATACATCTTTAAGTTATTTACATAACAGGATAACTTAATTAAACAATCCATTCAACATTTTCTTATATAACAATGAATACCATTTATACAAAATGAAATTTAAAAACAAATCAAATGACCATTAATCACACATATGAAATATTTGTTTTGTTTTAATTGGTACTTTAGTTACAACCAATGTGTCCAGTCATATGTTTGTAATAGATTTGATATGAAACTGATATTTATGTCAGTAATTATATAGTATTTTAGTATTCATAGTATTTTTCCTTTATTAATTAGTTTAACAAGATTATACACTGTACTCTGCAAACATCCTATATCCAGCAAAGATTTTAAATTAAATTCTGATTTATAACAATTACATTTATCTTTTAGGATATTTGAAATATTTTCTTTTTTACATTCTAATAACAGATGTCCTATACTCTCCGTTACATTACAAGTATCACATAACCCAGTAGGGTGTTTTCTCATTTGTCTTTTATTAGTAATGGCTACACCAAGCCTCAGTCTATTAATTTGAACTTCTTTACTTCTACATGGATCAGAAAATTTTATATTTGTAGAAACAATTGGGCATATGGTTTTATAGAATTTCCCTTTATTATCAATGTCATATTCTATTTGCCATTTATTTATTATATAGTCTTTAATAAAAGTATTCATCTCTTGTATTTCTAAGTAATTTGTTGAATTAATTCTATCTAAACTCAGCGCTTCCTTGGCTAATTTATCTGCTCTTTCATTACCTCTTATATCTACATGGCTTGGAATCCAAACCATTTTTATCCATCTAGTTTAACTTGCAGGAATCTTGATTGATTGATTGCTTGCTTGGTTGAGCCACAGGCTAAAAAGTCAAATCTTGCGACGACTAGTTCGATCACTTACAATCATTCAATCGTCGTGAAACTTGGCAGACAGACTCGCCCTCGCACACACTTCATTCTATCAAAATTTCAGCTCCCCCAAAAAGGCTAGCTTATAGAATCGGGGACTCAACTTTTCGAATCGGGGAATCCCTTTCCGAAACGCACCGTTGTGATTGGCCAGCGTTGTGATTGGCTGCAACAATAATGGGCGCGCTGCCTCGTTAAGCGTGCTATGTTGTAAAATGAACGCGGACTATTTTCAGAGTACACGTTATAGGATACTAGATGGATATAGTAAAAACTTTGTTTTACTTTTGGTTCTTTTTATTATCCATCTAGTTTAACTTACGGAAATCTTGAATGTTTGTTTTAGCCACAGGCTAAAAAGTCAAATCTTGCGACGACTAATTCGATCACTTACAATCATTCAATCGTCATGAAACTTTGCAGATAGACTCGCCCTCGCAGACACTTCATTCTATAAAAATTTCAGCTCCCCAAAAAAAGCAAGCTTATAGAATCGGGACTCAAATTTTCGAATCGGGGAATCCCTTTTCCGAAACGCACCGTTGTGATTGGCCAGCGTTGTGATTGGCTGCAACAATAATGGGCGCGCTGCCTCGTTAAGCGTGCTATGTTGTAAAATGAACGCGGACTATTTTCAGAGTACACGTTATAGGATACTAGATGGATATTAGTAAAAAACTTTGTTTTTACGGGCTGTATTTATTTATCCATCTAGTTTAACTTGCAGGTTGCTTGCTTGCTTGATTGATTGATTGAGCCACAGGCTAAAAAGTCAAATCTTGCGACGACTAGTTCGATCACTTACAATCATTCAATCGTCGTGAAACTTGGCAGATAGACTCGACCTCGCACACACTTCATTCTATCAAAATTTCAGCTCCCCAAAACGGCTAGCTTATAGAATCGGGGACTAAACTTTTCGAATCGGGGAATCCCCTTTTCCGAAACGCAGCGTTGCCATTGGACAGCGCTGCCATTGGTCGCAACAGAAACGGGTGCGCTGCCTCATTAAACGCATGCTATGTCGTAAAATGACGCGGACTATATATTTGTAGAGGTAACTGCTTCATAAGACGCATTATAGGATACTACACTGGATCCATAAAGTAGAACCCTAGACTTTGTGAAATATCTTGGTCATTTGTAGTACTATAGATACCCAATTTCATAAGGGTATATCATCGTAACCGTTGCATCAATTGTAATAAAATTTGCAGGGTTTAGATAGAATAGACTGAAGTTCATGTGCACCAAATTTAGTACCTATAGTAGTACAATTGACCAAGATATTTAACAAAGTCTAGGGGTCTACTTTATCGTGGACACAGTGTAGATGAATATAGTAAAACTTTATTTTACGGGCTGTATTTTATATCCATCTAGTTTAACTTGCAGGAATCTTGATTGCTTGCTTGGTTGAGCCACAGGCTAAAAAGTCAAATCTTGCGACGACTAGTTCGATCACTTACAATCATTCAATCGTCGTGAAACTTGGCATATAGACTCGCCCTCGCACACACTTCATTCTATCAAAATTTCAGCTCCCCCAAAAAGGCTAGCTTATAGAATCGGGGACTAAACTTTTCGAATCGGGGAATCCCCTTTTCCGAAACGCAGCGTTGTGATTGGCCAGCGTTGTGATTGGCCGCAGTCGTAAAATGAACGCGGACTATATATTTGTAGAGGTAACTGCTTCATAAGACGCATTATAGGATACTAGATGGATATAGTAAAAAACTTTGTTTTTACGGGCTGTATTTTATTACATTTTTCTATTATGTATTCTATGTGGGGTTTCCAACTAAGTTTCCTGTCAAATATCATTCCTAAAAATTTAGCTTTATTTTCCATTTTTATAAATTCTTTATCAATTTTGATATTTATTATTGGTAGTTGTTTTTATTAGTAAATAGAACTCCTATCGTTTTTGCTATCGATATTTTAAACCCATTTTGATTACACCATTTGTTTATTGTATCAATTGATTGTTGAATTTTGCTTATTAAGGTTTTAGTTTTCCTGTTTCCTATATAGATTGCACTGTCATCAGCAAAGAGTGACATATTAACACCTTCCGGGCCTGAAGGAATATCGTTGATCATTATTAAGAACAATAATGGAGAAATTACTGAACCTTGCGGAGTCCCGTTTTGTTGTATTAGTTTTTCTGATAATTCAGTTCCAACTTTTACTTGAAATGTTCTTTGAAATAAAAAATTTTCCACCCAATTTGCTACATTCCCCACTATTCCTAATTTCTGTAGTTTTTGTAAGAGTGTAGGTACATGTAATATATCATATGCACGTTCGAAATCAATGAAAATTGCCAACACTTGTTCCTTATTTTTTAGTTTTTTAAGTATGGTATCCTGCAATTTCAATATCTGATCAATTGTGTTTTTATGTTTACGAAATCCAGATTGATTTATAGTAAAAAGATTATTTTTTTCTAAATACCATTGAAGGCGGTTTGCCACCATTTTCTCCATCACTTTGCATAAAGTTGCTGTTAATGAAATTGGTCGATAAGACTCTGATTTTGCTGCATCTTTATTCGGTTTTAGTAATGGTAAAATAATGGCATGATGCCAATCATCTGGCAAACTCCCCTCAGTCCATAATTCATTATAGAATTGTAATAAGGTTTTTAACGCATTTTTATGTAGGTATTTAAGTAGTTCATAAGGTATTCTATCATCCCCTGGTGACTTATCATTCTTAGCCGATCTAATTGCTTGTTTTAGTTCATTTAAATTAAATATTTCATTTATTATTTCTATTTCAACATTATGATTACCTTCAATCCTTTTAGGGTTGTTTTCTAAATTGTTAGCTTTAATATGATTTAAAAAGTTTTCATTGTAATTTTGGGAATTACTGGTTTTTTCGTAAGTATGGGCTAGCAAATTTGCTTTATCTAGGTTTGATTCAGCTAATAATCCATCATTATTAAGTGTAGGAATTGATGCATATGCTGCAATTCCATTCATTTTTCTCGCCATGTTCCAAACTGATCCCAACTTCGTTTGATTAGTAAGTTTAGAGCAGTAATCTTGCCAGCTGGATTTTGCCTCTGCCTTGAGAGTTTTTTTAACTATAGCTTCTTGCTTTTTATACTCCATATAATCATTTAGTTCTTTTGTTTTCTTCATTTTGTTTCTACATTGATTTCTTTTATATATAGCTTCATTACATTTATTATTCCAGTATGGTAGAGGTTTAAATTTCTTTTGTTTTTTATTATTTCTTAAAGTTTGGTTTTTACGGGGTATTGATTGATTAGCTAAAGCATTTATGCACTCCAATATATCATTATATTTATCATCTATATTTGTTTTTACTAGAACTTCATTGGTTAATGTTAAGTTACTAGCTTCTTTATAATTTTTCCAGTCAGCTTTATTCAATTTCCATAATTGCATACTTAAGTTATTTTCTATTATGCTTTCCTCATTAACAATAGTAATGGATGCAAAATGGTCAGATCCCATATTATAGTTAGTAACATAGTGCCTAGTTATTAATGCTATATCTTGGGAACAAATACTTAAATCTATAACTGAGTTATTATTTGACTGATTAGAAGTAATATGTGTTGCCTGTCCGTCTTATGAAACAGTTTCCTCTACATATTTATAGTCCGCGTTCATTTTACGTCATCAACGACCTCATAGCCTCGTTAATTTTACGTCATAGCCCGCCTTATTTTAGGTCAACCAATCTTCGAGCACCCCAGTTTTCTCGCAGCCAATGGCAACATCCCTAAATATATTACGTTCGGCCAAGGACGACATGCCTTAATATGCTGTGTATAAGACGAAACGTTGCGGTATATCGGAAAACGTAGGTCCCCGATTCTATAAGCTTGCCGATTCGTGTATAGCCTACATAGGCTGCGTTGAATAAGGCATCACGTGATTGTCGAGCACGATTTGGCTTTTGTTTTCTTGGTTTGCTTCATTTGTTCGATGTTTCTTAAAAAAACGCGATCATAAAATAGCGGCGCACAATTTCACGACTGCGATAGGCCTAAGGCCTGAATAGCGAATTAGCGATCATCAAAACGGCGATTAAAGTTTATTTCACCAGCCAAGCTCAGCTACTTTTGGAATGACAGAGCTGTAGGCCTAGGCTACTTATGTATTTTGTAATTTTAAATTACATTTCATATCCCAAAGTAATTTGTAATTCAATTACATTTTTCCAAGTAATATGCCCATTGATGGGCTGCCAACCGTCCCGGATTCGCCGGGACAGTCCCAAATCGGCCTTGTGCGTCCCGTGTCCCTGATTGATCCCAGATTGTCCCGGAATTTGGTGCAGATATCCACTTCACTAGAATTTAATGTTGTTCTGTTTTCTCACACTAAACTCGACGAGTTGTACGATGAATTTTGCGTTCTGCGTTCTATCAGACCTGATGTTGTTGGCTCAACATCGGAAACTAGACAGCGCTAGGTTTAAGTCTTCAAAACTTGAAAAACCACTGACAGTTACTTATTAGCATTATGTCCTGAGATCTGTCAGTTCCCGTTTCCAACGCTTTTTGCGAGAGATTGTTCAGCATTATGAACGACGCAATATTTAACATGGGCCTACAATGACGTGGACAACTGGACATGGTAAATTGGTAACGGCATATCGAGTGACTACGGGCGTACCGGAATGGCAAAATCAAAAGTTGGCAGCCCTAATGCCCATCCCTGAATACAAATGTATCAAATCTTAAACCAAAGTCGATTATGACAGTCTTGACAGATATCGAACAGGCTGCTTTTCGGACATTGAAAGCAGTCTATCGGGATAGAGAACTGCGTGAATGCTATAGGCCTATATATATTAGGCTATGTGAAGGTAGGCTACGTGCATATGGAGCAAAACTGATTAAAATGAAGAGCTTTGACATACAGTATACATTCGATCCAGAATTTGCATTGTCTATTATAAGGCAGATTCTATCGCTTGCCTTCGTGACACAGATTAAAGTCTTTTGAGCCACTATAAACCTTGTTATGTTATGTTATATTGTCAATAAGCGACTGGCTGAAACAAAATATCGTTAAACACTAGATGCTGTTACTAATAGGCTAAACGTGATCGCTAACTAAGTCTGTGGAAAATTTCTCGCGTTCAAATATTTATCCATTTTTATTTCCGGCTTAACTTAACTTCAGAAGTTGTAACACTCAAAGTGTGTTCGTGCAGCAACAAGGCAGTTTAAAAAATTCATTTAGCATAACCGTAGATTGATATTTTTGTAGCTTTATTCAACGCAAGCCGAGGTCTCTGTCTTTTGTCAGTAATCTCTGAAAGCAGAAGATACGAGATAGCAAGTCATTCTTATCAATATGCAACAAGGAAGTGAGAATGCCTCCGGTACAGGAGCACGCCCGAAAACTCAGGAGAAGAATGAGGAATGCCACCGAGACGTGGAACGTGGACCTTCGAGAGATTCTACAGCAGATCAGCCTGAGAAGCTAAGTCAACGTCAGGCGGAAACAGACAAAAGATATTGCGCTGCTGGGGATGGTGATGATGATGATGAAGGCGATGTCCTGCATTATAGATATGATGGTAATTGCAAACATCCACTGCTGCCTGATTGTTACTGCGGTAGGAAAAAGTCTACAGACGAACTCTTCGATCAATGCTCTGAATCTAAGAACTCCGACAGGTAAACTATTGTATGTATGCATGCTCTGTGTGTAAGAATATGTATTATGTATGCATGAAAGTATGCATGTATGTATGCATCTATATATATATGTATGTATGTATGTATGTATGTATTATGTATGTACTATGTATGTATGTATGCATGTATGTATGTATGTATTTTAGTTTTAGTTACCGGTACTTAACTTTATTTCTTAAAACACGGTGCACCCATTACTGCTAATATTAAAGTGTATCTCTTCAATATTAGACATTTTTTAATGTTCACAGTGTTGTGCTCTAGCGCAACAAAGGAATGATGTTACAGGAATGAACTAGCAGTAGCCACCCCTGCGCAATCCTTTTACCCTCTGGCAAATGAAAGTTGAAAGGGAAACTTCGCTTATTAATTTCACGTCACCCTAATATTAGGGTGGGTTGTAGGCTCACTGCTCCTTCCTTTGAAACATTTTAAATTATACCTGCACCGAGTCTAGATATAAACCGTAAACGTCAGAGAAACTAAAAAAAACACGAGCATCACTAGGCAATCAACAATCAGGCAGCAGTGGATGTTTGCAATTACCATCATATCTATAATAGGGTATAAAAAGGTCACAACGAGAGGACTAAACAAGAGACGACTAAACAAAATGGTCAATATGTCTCTTAGTTAGTTAGCAGAGGAAGGTAAAATTTCTGAAACCCTTATGCCAATCGAATTTATTCTGCATTATAAACCCGCCTTGTGCACAACGTTTCCGTTGACGCCCTTTTTACTCCCGTGAAAAACGGCCAAATCTTCCTGTGTGATAGCCGAAAGACATGATCGAGCTACGTCCAAACAATTCTAGGCCAGGGCGTAAAAACGTCCTCATTTTGGACTCTAACGGAAACACTGCAGTTGTGCATTTAGATACTGGTGTCATGCAAAGTTCTTGTACACTGTAAATTTCTAGGGGCTTGTATTCCCAAACATACCTTGGTAAACGTACACGTTTTTGTGTAGCGATCGCATAACTTTGACGCTGCTCATGTTTCATTGACTGTAGGCTTAAGTCTACAACATCTGAAGAACGGTCAAACAAAAAACCGATGTCAGTAGAGGCTCCTGCACCGATAGACCTGCTACATTTAATCAAAGACGATAGTGTTGCCAGTCTTCTTAGCAAGATACAACGTGTGGCCCAGTTTCTACCATACGCTGGAGCTTTGCTGGCCGTCGTTGATACCTTCCTTCCGGACGAAAACCAGAACGCCGTTATCCAGTGGTTCGAAAAACTGAGCAACCAACTTGAAAAAGAGAAGCTAGAATTGGTAAACATAATCCAGAGGGAAGCTGTAAATTTGAGGTATTGCGAGCACATCGTAAGCATTCAGACAGCAATTAGCTCGTCGATGGATATTGTAAAAGCAAGGGACGACGCAGACAGGAAAAGATATGTGGATATCTTTAAAGACGTTTGCTCTGGCCAGAAGCATACCTTAGCTATGGACAATCTAGTCGCAGGACTAAGATGCAAAGGCACACTTCAAATCAACATTTTGGATCGTTACTATTCGTATACAGGCGGTCACCTACCCAAAGTTAGATCACTTGCGAAGGAACTTCTGCACTTGGTTTATGCTGGCTTTATCGTCATGTGTAAGTATGAAACACTAATGCAGGATGAAAGATTTGCCGAGGAATTTCTTAATAAGTACACTAATCGAATGAAAGACGTTCAGGAAAATATCGAAAGTATATTCGAGAGATGTAAGAATGAATTCAAAGAGAACATGTTGAGAGATCTGAACGACGTTCTTGACAGCAACGTCTCGAACAGCGAGGCGGTGAATTCCCTGAACAGTTTGGTGAGTGAGAAGTATGACTGGCTTGAGAATTATTGCATTGTTTGCGATGAATCTTTTCACATGGATTGTTGTTTTAAAGGAAACTATGTCAGCAGTTTTGAACGAAACAGCAAGTTTGGTGCAGTGTTTTATCAAGATATCACTGAAACAGCAAGCGATCCAGCAAGACAGGAGGAGGTTAAAAACGTTATTGAAAGTCTTGACATAGGTTTCTGGTCAGCTAACAGTGTATGCCAAGAATTTATTGCCATTCTTCGTGGCAAAGGTATTGAAACTTATGGATGTGCGGTCATTAGACCAAGGTTTGGCATGCTTGCAATTCCTTATCTTGGCTTCTTGTCGATTGCGGTTTGTGGGTTAAAGCTAGCAGCATTGCAACAGAAAGGATCTTCTTCAACTGCAGTTCATTTCGGGCCAGAAAATTGGCTTTCCCAACCGAGAAAACTGTTCTGTTTGGTTCTATGGAAATAGATGACCATCTGCTTAGGTTCTACGTGTATATTCAACAGCTCGTCTATGCTGACGTTTCGAGTCATTTTGATCGCAAATGAATTTATTGTTCTTATCGAACCCCAGCATCATTTAGTCTAGCGAGGAGTTCCTTCATTTGATACTTTACAATTGCCTCGGCCTGATGTCTACGAGATTTATGCCGGCCTATTGCTGTATTAGTATTATTTCTGAGCAGTGCTTGTGAATTGACCTTGTCCCATTAAGCGTCTCAGAATTATTGGTGAATTGATTACATTACATAAAACGGAGCGAACACTTTATCAGCTGCCGGTAGTATGCGGAGCGTTTATGCTTAACACCACTGTAGGGGCAAGATGCGCTGTGATGGATACTATAAAATGTTCACTCTAGCGATAGCCTATATGCTTTAGGTTTAGTTTGACGAAAGTCCTCCAGTTGGATAATTCTTTTAATTCTCTTGTTGTGGTTTTAAAAAAAAAGATTTCTGATTCAAATACTATATGTTATATATGTTATGACAAACAAGGTCATTCCAGTTGAACCTTTGCATCCGTCACGTGCAAATTCTCATGTTAAAGATCCTGGTGCATTTGTACTTTTAGCCCGTTTTAACAGCGTGTGTTTAGTCTGGATATGATGTTTGATTGATTGACAGAGGCCTTGATTCGGCAATTTTGCAGATATATAAGTATAGGGCTATAATCATGTATATTTGAACCTATGCATCCCAGTGGCGGCGTCAGACATTTTTTTAACCAGGGCATAACCAGGGCAATCATACAAGTAACCAGTGCAGGGGCGATTTATGCCCCAAGTAAATTCTCGGCAGGGCAAAAATTCTGGCAGGGCAACGAGCAGGGCATAGGCTTTTTGCCAGGGCATTTGCCCTTGCTTGCCCTGGTGTAGTGCCGCCACTGATGCATCCGTCATCTGGTGCATTTGAGCTTCTAACCCGGTCTAGCATGGTATGTTTAGGCTTAATCTGATTTCTTACGGACCGATCCATCATCCACACGTGCCTTGACTGCAGGGTCATTTTTGAGACATAGCATCTGTTACGCCGAAATTCATTGAGGACGAGAACTCTTTGAAGGTAGAGGATCGGATGGATTAGGGTTTATTATTCCGAGAAAAAGGGCCGAGCTTCGTTTAGAGCCTACTGTAACATTTAGCCGGGGAACAAATAATATATAAAGTAGAGATAACCCGTGCGAAGCCGGGTAGCTACGTCTAGAAGTAATATACACGATAGGCCTACATAGTAATATACACGATACATAGTAATATACATGCATATCTAATACATATAAAATATATTGTAATATGCATATATACATTTATATATACATGAATAATACATATACTTTTAGGAATAGCCTATACATGAATATATATGTACATATAATTGTATGGATTTTCATTTTATGTTAAGCTAGGGGCCTAGTTGGACGCATAAGGTCAACAGTGACATAGGCCTACTCCGTTATACGTTGCGTGAATAAATGTAGAAATAACAGCTTCGATTTAGGCATAATAATTGATTATTATAGTTCTAAGCTGCGCAGCAGCAGGTTGAAGTTTCGTGCACGTCAGTCTCAAGTATTCTATGTATAAGTGCTTTCTGATCAGCCTCTCTGCGATTCTTATCCTAATTGTAATTTGTTAACCTACGATTGTAGAGGACACGAATAATTATCAAGTGACACTTCAGATAGACATAATGGTTGTATTCAGTTTTCAGAAGGTTCTTCCTCGATTCTTTCCTAACTTCCGAAATCAAATAATCATACAGGCATAATTGTACAGTCTTATTTAATAGGGCAGCACTCGACAATAATTATTACTTGGGGTTATTAGTACGAACACATGTACTATCGTTAACCTAAACACAATAGGTTCAAATATCGGGCAGCGCTTCACAATGACAATGGCTTGCTGGCTTGTTTGGAAATTTCTGTCTCAGCCCTTTCAAATTTAGAATTCAAATAATCTTATAGCAATTAAACAAATATTCAAATAATATTCAAATAATTCAATATTAATAAATAGGATATGCATTACATTCTGAGTTAAATGTAAGCCTATATGTATGCCTCTTTCCATAGCGAAAAAAACAGGGCAAAGGCGGAATATATAAGTTTAGTAGTTTGGGTTTTTATAGCCAGTTTGTCGATGATTTTAAAACTTGTAGATCTTTTGCGGCACATAGGTAATCACTTTGATTATGTATACGATGTTACTTTAAATTGTGTTTTAAAGTGCTATGGTGATCAATAAAAGTATTGATGATTGATTACTTTAAATCGTGACATCTCTTCCTGGCGATCTGCGATGACCCTGTTGACATATCGAACTAAACAGATTGAATCGACCCAAGACGGTATTCGCAGCATCCTGGAAGTAACGCAGTCCAGACTATGAAGTCTACTGGACTTCAATCTGGCTTCTCCACTGGATAATAGGTTTATTATTGCGACTTCTACTTAAAGCAACATTTGACGTATTGACACTAAGAAAACGGCGCTATAGAAGTCAATTAGAATAAATGACCAGCGGCGGCTCTACAGGGAATCCAGAAGGACCAGTGCACCACCAATTGAGTGTCTGCCCCCCCCCCGTGGCTTCCATATGAAAATCCTGGTTACACTGGCATAAATATGGTTATGGAGCAGATAATTAATCGAAGACGACGTGGAATATGAGTGCTTCTCTATCCTTATCGACAAGAAAAACGATTGTCTACACAAGAAACAACCTACTTATGTTTGAAGAGCTGATTGCTAAGAACCTAATGAACATCTTCTAAACGTAGAACCTGATAAGGAATTACTGTAAGTGAGCAGTCACTGTATGGGCTTGTTAGCCCATAGATACCTTCTAGTCATAGTGATTAGATATCAGCTCATGTTTAATTAGTCAAAGTAATTATAGTGCAAGTATAATAAAAAAAGTGGTGTGATTAAAGGTGTCAAGCAGTTCGTGTAACAGAAGGCTACTTTAGTCATCTATAACTAATTTTCTCAGATTCACATTTCGGTGTGACCTTGCGCGCGTTATAAATTTATTAATAATAATAATAATAATAATCTATGCTCATTTTGTTGCCTATATGTTGAATTTCAGTTTGATAGTTGCAGGGCGATATCCAGTTGACTCATCTGGTAGCCAGATAAATATGCAAGTCATGCAGTCTGGAAGATCCATCCAGAAATCTCAAATCTTTGACATCCTTTGTTGTATTATTTTGCAAGTAGCATTAAACTTTACGACTAGGCTACTGTCTGGGCTATGGTGGATTTATTGTAAAAGTAATCTCCAAACTTCTAAAGCGCCACTCGAAAGTCAAGCGCAGAGCACCAGCTTATTCACGAGCGCTGCGTCTAGTCAAAAGGGTTATCAGATGAATAATGATAAGTCTGGCGAATAAGAACCGATTTTAAGATATGTGGGTGCCAGAGTTCAGAGTTTTATTTACTTTGAGCCCAAATTTGAATCTAATTCTGCTGAACATGAAGCCAATGCAATGATTTAGACACAGGGACCATGTTCGTATTTTGACGTATTAGCTATAATTGCTCTAGCTAAAGAGTTCTGAACCCTCTGCAGTTTCAGCATGTTTGACTTTATACTGATACCAGTAAGAGGCGAGTTACAGTAATCTAGGCGACTTCCTCAGGTGACAACAGCATATATTGTATTGTATTGTATTTGATCATTTATAAAGCGCTTCTCGTAGCATAAACCTTTCAGAAGCGCTCCCAGTGCGATATACTCTGAGAGAAAAGGAAGGTTTTAAGGTGAAAAAACTGATGCTTCAGAAGCGTTTTATCAAAACTACTAGAAGAAACACGGAACAATTGACTGAAGTGAACTCAAAGCTTCTGCCTTTGTTCTCTGGATGTATCTCAGTCATAACATTACACCTTACGACAGAGGTTCTTAACAGGTCGTGTTCGCGACACACTAGTGTGTCGCGAATCGCCCGGCAGTGTGTCGCGTAAACATGGTGTGTCGTTGGTGTGTCGCGAAAAATTGGTGTGTAGCTCATTCTCACAGCATACGTCAGTCGTTCTTGCATTACATTGACTCACTTACTTTAGCAGGCTGTGAGAAATCGTAGCAATAAACAGAAGACGCTTGTTGAGCTGCAATGCGATTTCAGAATGAAGGACATGTACAAGCATTCCTCAAGAACTAAGTTCTGGGCACAGACGTACAAAGAAGCGCACTACAAAACACTTGCGAGCAAAGCTACCAGTAAAAAAGAATTGGTTACATTTTATAGTTCCTACTTATCTGAGCAACGGTTTGCTCAGATGATCTAGATAAAGAACAAGAAATAGAACAAGATGATCGGAGGTGTCCTCTGAGTCTGCTTACATATTGCACTTACAAAAACTGTGGATCCTCATTTCAGTACGATCCGAAGAAGAAAAATCCAGGAGCAAAAATCCCATTCTCTGTTAGGCCTACTAAGACATAAGTTAACGTAGAGTCGTAGAAACGACTTAGAATCGTGGAATTTTAGATAAGTGGAAAATTAGAATTTTTCAATCAAAATATAGAAAGCATTCAATGTCAACATTTTCATTAATTAAAAATGTTAACAATTTAAAATTATAAATAAACAAACTAGTTTAACTTTAACTTATTTTAATTTTAAAGATATTCACATTATTATGACGATTGCCTGGTGTGTCGCCAAATTTGTCACCAGTCTCGTCCTGTGCCAAAAAAGGTTAAGAACCTCTGCCCTACGAGACGTTGGTACGTGGTGACAAAGCAACCTTGGAAATGAAGACACTGTTCGAAAACGACACAGAATCTGAAGACTCGTTTTGAAGTTGTCAACATCTTTGCAAGGATATTGCTTCGGAGAGAATAATGCTAGAAGGTTTAAATGAGGTTCTCGATAGCGACAAGTCAGATAATAACGACGCTTCGTATACCTGATTGACTTGGATTTGGTTCATTTAGATTGAATCACCTTTGAATACGTTTCAACAATGGCTAGTCGGTGTTAGGTGTCAAATACAACAAACTATATATTACGTACCAATAATTATTTTATACAACATAAAAAATAATTTAGTAAGTTAGCTAACGCGAAAGTATCTATCGCATTGCGATAGTTATATATATATATATATATAAATATATATATATATATATTATACATATATTATATATATATATATGTATATATATATATGCAGAGTGTACCACCGTTATTTCGTAATCGTGAACTCCACATTTCTAGAAATCTAAGTTCAGGGCACCAGACTATTCACGAGAGCTGAGCTGGCGTTGCTTGAACTTGCTTAAAACTAAATTAACAATGTTATTTCGCAATAAACATTTCAGTATAATTGGGTCAAAGAGTGATGGTGACTGTCGCCGCCACTTAAAAGTGGTGTTTTCCGGACTACGATGATGTAATACTCCTTGAGAATGTTGTGACATCCATAATTAATTATCGACCACACGGACGTCAAAGCGCTTGAATTTGCTTAAAACTAAATTACGATGTCATGTCACAATAAATATTTCAGTACAGGGTCAAAGAATGATGGTGACTGTCGCCTCCACTTTAAAAGTGGTGTTGATTGGACCGGTAAAGCGCTTGAATTTGCTTAAAACTAAATTACGATGTCATGTCACAATAAATATTTCAGTACAGGGTCAAAGAATGACGGCGACTGTCGCCACCACTTCAAAAGTGGTGTTGGCCGGACTTCCCGGACGTCAAAGCGCTTGAACTTGCTTAAAAACTAAATTACGATGTCATGTCACAATAAATAGGGGGCATGGACTTAAGACTTGTTAATGTCATTCACGTGAAAACTTAAAAACGTTTTACTGTTATTAAGTTCTAAAGATAAGACTTGTTAAAATGTCATTCCCGTCAAAACTTAAGACTTGTTACTATCATTAAGTTCTAAAGATAAGACTTGTTAATGTCGTTCACTTCTGCTTAAAATAAATTTAGTAATTTACGATGAACGAATTGTCGGCTAATTGTCGCCAAAAATCGCCAGCAGGAATATTCAGCTGGTACATAATATTCACGAAAAATGCTCTCAGGCACATTCATTTTGAGAGAAGATAGCTGATAATTAAAAAACACATCTAGCTAATAATATTGAAAACTATTACGTATGGTAAATTTCGTCACAGCTTATATTGAAGTAGTTTTCGATAGCCTATAATTGGCTAGTTTTTCTTTACCTGTGAACGATCTTTTCTCAAAATGTTGTGTCTGAGACCATTTTTCGCGAATATATTATATACCAGCTGAATATTCCTGCTGACGATTTTTGGCGTGTTGAAACTATTATTGAGCATCTATGCATTTACTGTCGTTGGTACAATGATATTGCTCTTTGGACATTAATTTGGATACATGCAGATTGCTTGTTAAGTCTCTCTCATTTATATATGACTTACCCGGTATAGTGTAATTTCGCTGGCAAAGCTGTTTATGATTAGTTTGTGTCGCCTTGGACATGTGTGGCCCTGTCGAAATATTATTTCAATAGAGATTGCTTGTAAAGTGTGTAACTCAATCGCTCGCTCGCTCACTTATCGGCTTTATCGCATATTTTTGCGTGCTAAAACTGTTCATGATGTCATGATTATTTATGTATTGCCTTTGACCTTAACCCTCAGGCTACCAAGGTTTTTGCGACATCGGCTACCAAGGGGGGTTGAGACACCCCTCCTGGATTTCGTGTTTGGTTTCACATATCATAACTTGTAATACAGCATTGATTCAGTATTCATTTCTGCACAAAATGGTATATTTAGTTGTACATTATGTGAATGCACATCGAAATTACATAATTTTTAACAAAGGCACCGATAATTAGCGATATCTTATATTATTGAGTACATCCAGCACTTGTTAGATAAACAAATATAAGATTATGTGTGTTTTGAAACTAATCTATGTATCCAAGATACATACATACATCCCTACACATGTCTATATACACACAAATATGCATCCATACATATATACAATACATGTACATGCATTCATGCATGTACAGTTGTACATACATACATGCAAATTCATACACGGATACATACATGCGTACATACATCCCTGCATAAATACGTACATACATACATACATGCACATATACATGCATATATACATACATACATACATACATACATACATACATACATACATACATACATACATACATACATACATACATCTATCCATACATAGATCCATCCCTGAATACATACGTACATACTTACATGCATACATATATACATACATACATACATATATACATATATACATACATACATACATACATACATACATACTTAGAAACATACATACATGCATACATACTTATCACAGGCGTCACAAGAACTTTCGTTCACGTAGAAATTAGGGGCCTGCGGGTATACCCGTACCCGCGGGTTTACCCGTACCCGACCCGTACCCGCGGGTCGGGTACGGGTCGGGTAGACATCTTACGGGTCGGGTGGGGTACGGGTAGGAGCATTACGGGTACGGGTATACCCGGTTTTACCCGTACCGAACTGAAGTTTTGGGGTAACATTTACTTGGACTTTCAAAGACTTACTATAACTGGCGGTATCCTGGTGGCGCGGAAGTGATCAAAATAAGATCCGGGGTATATCGGGTGGCGCGTTGGATAACATCTGGCCAAGAGTGCGAGAGGTACCGAGTTCGAGCCCCGTTAGGGCGGATTTGCTTTGTAGGCTGCTATTAGCGCCGTGTATTACAAGCTGTCTGTTCTGTTAGTAGTTAACTAGTTAAGATTGTTTCAATTGCATAACATGTAAATGTACAGCGCAGTGCGTTTGTCAAGCGCTAAATTAAAGAAAATATATTATTATTATTATTATTTATCCTGTCAAGTACCATATCCTTGTGTTGACCTATGTCCGTGCGCCGTTGTGAGCTTGGCATTCATTTATAGATGCTCAATTTATAGTTACACAAATGGGTTGTTTCCATTAGCACAATCCGATCGTAGTGTTTTTACATATGTCTCATCAGAGTTTTAGTACCGACAACCATAGGTCGCTGACGCCGAGCCTAGCAGTCCAGCAGCCGTGTTTTTCTTCTTCTTCTTCTTCTTCTTCTTCTTCTTCTTCTTATTATTATTATTATTATTATTATTATTATTATTATTATTATTATTATT